>BMAU01017327.1:600000-1012406 GCA_019973935.1 Trichonephila clavipes | reverse complement strand
GCTTGTCGCAAAACCGTGCGCCAGACGGCGCTGTTCGTGTACTCCTTAGTTACTATGTGTTTAGGTGAATAAAAAGAGAGAGTGTTTTACAGTCCATGTGTGAGGTGTGTGTTATTGAGCTATCCCGGGTGTAGAGTGATCAAACAATAACTTTTGGAACATGTTTTAGAATCAATAACCGAAAAGTGAAAAATTGGCGCCAAAAAAGGTGATTAAAATTCTAACGAAGGTTGAGTCCTAGGAGGACCCACTTTTGGTCGCCAAATTTTGAGCGATAAAGGTTACAATATGGTAACCCTTCCACTTCAGTCAAAAATTTGGATTTTCAAATCGAAAAAAATGGTAACCCTAAAAAGGGTGAAACGTTTTCCGCCTTTTCCGAAAAAAGGGTCTTTTTGAGAAGGTTTGCTCTCCACCGGTTTTTGTTAAGAATGGCTTGTGAAAGGAAATTACTTGAAAGTTAGGCTACGACAGGTTTCTTTGTGCTCCTGGGCACAAAGGGGAAGAAAGAGACGTTAGAATGGTGTATGAAAGCTAATTTAATTGCTTCTCGTTATGAAAGTTCGAGGTGTAAAAAAGAAATGAGTTTTCAAGAGCGAAAGGGAACGGTTGACGGCTACGAATGGCGTTGCCGCAGTCAGTCGAAAGATAATCCCCACGACGTCGTTCGGAGTGTGAGAAAGGGCACTTGGTTTAGCGAAAGCAAACTTGGTATAACTATTATCTTGCGTTTGACCAGATATTGATTCGGCAAGAGTGCCTTTTAAAATTTTTTTAAATGATTGATTTCATCTATTTCTTCGATTTTTTTCAGGTAAGTGCCTTTTAAAATTTTTTTAAATGATTGATTTCATGTATTTCTTCGATTTTATCTTTGCGAAACGCTTCTTTCGTCCTTTTTTAAAAATGTAAATCATGTTCTACACTGGTTTTAGAATGCTTTTTTAAAATGAATTTCATTGCATTCTCCGTTTTTATCTTTTTATAATGATTAATTTAATGTATTTATTCGATTTCATCTTTGCGAAACGCTCATTTCGTCCTTTTTTTAAAATAAATCATGTACTGATTTTTGAGTGCTTTTTTAAAATGAATTTCATTGATTTCTCCGTTTAAATCTCTTTCAAAATGATTAATTGCATTTTTTTCCTTTTTTATCTTTGCAAAAGGCATATTTTGCCCCTTTTTTTAATGTAAAACATTTACAACCAACGGTTTTCAACGGAAGCCATTCATGAATCACCGTTCATTTCATGATTTTTGAACTTTTCGTACCCTTCCCCACTTTCAGAAACCAACTGTTGCTCATCGCTCATTTCATCCTCCCCCCTCTGACACAAGAGTTTTTCGTCATTGACGCCTTTTTGAAAACCTTCAATTTGGAGCTTTTTGGCGAAAAAAGTTTTTGGCGCCAAAAAACACCAGTGGGTCCTCCTAGGATTTTACCCAACGAATTTTCACTAATTTAATGGTTAAATGACTTGATGTTTTTATGTGACAACACTGAGCATTTAAATGAACTTAATAAAATAACTTCAACGATATGGTAAAATTGTATCAATGATGTACGAAAATATTTTTCGTACACTAATCGCTTTCCTCAAAATTTTGAAAATGAAAATTATGAAATATTTTTCTCGACTACAAAAACATTTTTAAAACACAATTTTTTTAACACGCCTGATATTTCAATTGCAATTAAAAATTTAATAATTACACTGGAAATAAAGCTTTCCTGTAGAGATTTAATCAATTTAAAAGTTTGGAAAATGCATTCCACTTTACAAAACAAAATTTGAAGGATGGAATTAACCGAGTTAATGTGGCTAGATATCAATGAGTGAGAAATGGAATTAATTTAATTTTTAGAGAGAGAAAATAAATTCGAAAGTTTGATTCTATAAGCAGAAAGAAATAATTTTGAAAATTGTTCAGATAAAAATTATTGCGCAGCTAAAATAGAAAGTACAATACTAGACTTAGTGATTCTGTACTAAACAATTTTATATCAATGATGAAAATTGTTAATAAGCTCTTAACATTGCTAGTGTCAACGTATTTCTTTGAGAAATTGTTATACTCATTGTAAATTTCGTAACATTTATCAATAGAAATTAAACTTGTAAAAGAGCTGACAGAGAAAATACATTACAATATGAATACGAACCTAATTATAAAACATTATACAAAAATAAGTCACATTAAAAATGCTTGTAGTAACTTTTTATGCATTCATGTATTTATTATTAATTTTATTAGTTAGCCAAATTTTAAAATTTTCATAATATTTGCATTTTTAAAAAGATTTTGTTCATTTAAACCTAGTGCAAAAGCCACATCAAGCTAGTGTCATCAGATGCGGTAACTCATGTAATAAAAAATGTCCTACATCGATTTATTAATTACTCTTCATTTGCAAAAAATGTAAGAGGAAATGAAATTTTTAAGTAATTTTAGAAATGACAATCAGTAAATATAATTTATCATGTTTTCTTGCTAACAAATTTTCAAATTGATTATGCTTTTTGACCCATCTACTCCCCCCCTTTAAGAGTAGTAAACCAAGAACAAGCACTAAAAAATAATGAACAAATCTGACCAGCTTCTGAAAAAGTTCTCCATACTTGACCTAGGATATTCCATTTCCTTCCAAATGGTAAGCGAACAATATGTATTTCAGTGGTAACTAGTGAATAAGAAATTTTTTACTATATCGTTCTTCAGTTAACAAATAAATCAGCTAAAGGTGCATTCTTCATTTCGCAGTACTGTCTAAGAATTTCATTCAAGTTTAATTTCTGCTTTAGAATCCTACTCTTTTCATTCACACTGCAATTATCCACATAATACGAAAACCCCAAGCCTCAGTGTTCTGTAAAATGATATTTGAATTTTTGGATGAAATTTGACCTAATCTTAACAGTTCGTAAATTACGTCCGGCACCTAATGGCATGTCTACGCACTCTGGTATATTAAACTTATCAACTACTATTTTAACATTTTTATAAATTCCTCAATATTGATACCAATTTAGCACCCTTAAAATTTAGAGCTATTGGCTGGAATCATCGTAAGACCATGGATTATATTGTTTCATAGTTACCCAACCCATCTTGTATAAAAATTAAATTGGATGCATGCTCACCCAACAAATTAAAAAAATCAGTTTTCAAATCCTTAGGATCATTCTTTGTAAGAAATATTCTTTCAGGTGAGGAAATAAAAACTATCTAAGCTTCAAGCTTCTTGGAATATTAATTATAAGAGTTCTAATAATTTTAATGGAACATCTAATGAATTATTATTCACCTAGTTTTATTCCCGCACAAATACCTGTTGCATGATTCAGTTTGAGCTACGTTAATTTTAGTTTCACTTTTTCAGTCTTACCATTCTCTAATTCTATTGCATTAGCACTTGCCATTTCTCTAACTTTTCTATTAATTAACACACTACTCATAAAATTCTTAACGAATACAACATCTTTATATTGATCCGAATTTAAAAGGAGAATTTTTGACTTACCTTGACATATTGCGGCACGTCGTCACACATTTCTTCTCGGCAATTAGACTGATATCCTTTTTGATTGATCGGTTAAACACACCTCATCAAATAATACTCAGCACTATAGTTCAGAAACACAAACTCAGCCCAAATGTCTCTCGAATCTCAAACTCGTTGATTATACTTTGAGCAACATTTGTATCGCACACTTAGTAAAAGTCATAAGTGGTCGGTAAACACTTTTAAATGGACCATCATTAGTCTTTAGCAGGCATTTTACAACTCAGTCAATACTTTGTCTCGAAAAATAATCCTTTTTGGATTTTCACAGATGTAAAAAGCACAACTCTTCACAGATGTCCGCTTGTATGAAAACAAAACATTACATTATGTTGCCACTCGACGGAAGCAAAATAAAAGAAGAAACACATAACTACTACAACTCTCAATAGCCGCAATAGCCTAGTGGTCATGACACAGACTGAGGGCTCACGTTGATAAGTCACAGGTTCGAGTCCTGGTACCGATGAAAATCAGACATGTAGAGGAGTTCATACACGTTAAATCTGCGAGGCTCAAAGTTCTCTCATTGGCGTGATGTGGAAACTAGGATAGTGAAGTACTGGCCCAGGTGTTACTTGGTCTTGGTTCAAAATACGACGTCCCATACCCATAAACTTTCTGTTGCTTTATTGGGCGACGTAAATAAAACCCCCTTTGTCAGATTTATATTACTTCATTCAGTGCTGTATTAACGTCGCTCTCTAAGGAAACACAAGGGCTGCTGGCAACAGACCTCGGAATGTTGAGTCACGGTCAAGTGGCGAGATCGACGCCTGAACTTGCCCCTCCCTCTTCTAACTACCACCCCACAACAATGGGAAGTCATTGAGCCTTGACAAATTTTCGTGCATCGGTTCCCTCTACACGGTGCCATTTCAATGGCATCAGAACTCAAACCCATGACACTCCAACCATGGGTTCGGGAGCGTAACCACTAGACTAGGTCGTGGTAGCCTAATGGCCAAGGTATCGGATCGTGGCTGGCATGTCACGAGTTCGAGCCCCACTAAAGACCCACCGTGTAGGTGAACGATGCACGCTAAATTTGTCGAGAGCTCAAACTTCCTCTCATTGATGTGGTGTGTTGGTAAGGAGAAGGAGGTGCTAGCTCAGGTAGTGATCATGGTTTAAAATAACGAGGTCCGTCGCCAAAAGCCCTCATGTAGCTGAACATTGCGACGTTAATATTCATTCACTCAAGCACTAGACTACCGCAGCTACAATAAATTTATGCAATAAAAAACATTACTTGGATAATCAAGTGAATGTGCATTTATAAAGTAGAACTACAACGCAACAAGAGGGCTATTGGTGACGGACCTCGGAATTTTGAATAATAAGGACGTCAGTCTCTCTTTGAGCTTTCACACCACGACAGATTTGATGGTATTAGTCCCTCTTCACAATGATTCATCAGTGATACTAGGGTTCATCCCCCCCTCGTCATGAGTTAATGACTATGAACTCCAGCCCAGAGGTCACCAAAGCGGTGGTCCGCGAGAAAATTTCGCTGTTCCCCTGAAAAATGTGTGGAATATACTTACTCATCACGTTAAGTTATGTTTTAAGATGTATTGAAACATAATTCAATGTATAACAAAACGTGGAAAGTTATAAAAATGCTACTTTATAGAATAATGCCACGTTAAATAAGTCGCACTAACATGGTAATATGTAGATAATGGATTCGTCTACAACGAAAATTCAGGATAATAATTTAAGCACTGATCTAAAAGCCTCAGCGACTTATCGTCCGCCGAAACTCCCCAATTTACGTTTCATTGATCCTTATCAAGATCTCAGTTTTGCTTTCCATACCCTTTTCTTAGTGAACAGGCAATGAAAATTCTGATTTAATTCTTCACAATTTATTTATGTGAAAGGCCTTTTCATCTGTCACAACCATCAAAACTCGGTACCGATCTCTGCTTGAAATAAATGTAGTTCTCCGTCTTGCAGTAACAACATTGGTTCCAAATATCCATAATCTTATTTTAAGTAAGCAGGAACATCCATCGCATTAGGAATATATAATGCTAAAAATTTGATAAATCGTTTTAATCATTTTGTTTTTACAGTTTTTGTTTATTTATTTTTATAATGGCTTATTAATTAAGCTTTCATAATTTTTTTTTACACACACACACAATTAATAGTTTCATTTTTTTAACTAAGTACATTTTACGTGCTCTTTATAGATCACAATGTTTTTTTATAAATATCTTTAACACTTAAAAAATCCTATTAGTGGTCAAGCGGGATTTAAATTATGAATTTATTGGTCCGTGAGGTCAAAAAGTTTGGCGACCGTGCCCAAATATTTATTACGTAAAACAAATAGAGCGCAAAGGTGCAAAAGTACAATGGAAATTCACCCTAAATATTAAGTCAATCAAAAGATTTCTTATCTATGCTCAAGACTGTTGATTCTTAAAAACTATATATCCACAGTAAATAATTCGCAGAACATCACATTTACGTGAATGAAGAAACCAAAAAATCTCTTCATTGCTGGGAGATGAGATCTTTAAATTTAGATGTTTTTCTTATTAATTTATGCAATCTACATGATTTCCAAGATAATTAGTCCCTTGTGTTTCACAAGTTTAAAAATGTCTTTTTTAAAACGTTATACGCTTGGAATTTATAATGGAATACCATGGCAATCCATCACGTATTTTTCTTTTTGACATATAAAAATTAACGTTAATCCTATGCTATAAACTTTTTAAAAATATTTCATTTAGTTTTTTTGTCTCAAAATAGTTTTTGCTTTTGAATCATGAGATTAGTCCTTGATGAAACGCTATGCATAAAATGAATAATACGATATTTAAAAACTTATGTTTCCTCTTCTGTTCTCTTATTTGCTTGATTTTCTTGGGGAAAATTCCTTATCGAACTTTATTTCTGGTCCTTAAAGGAAACCTCTCCTATCTATTTAAATTCTCCACATTTTTTCTACAGTTGCATCTAAATATCTTCATTATCGATAACAGCCTATCAGCAACTTCACTATATGTTTTTTTTTCTTAAAATTTTGAGAAAAATATTATTAACACATTATTGAGAAAACATTATTAAACTGTGAATTTAGATGAGAAACTCTTTTAAAAGTAGAAACTGTGGCTATGAAAATATAGTTCACATGTGCTTAACTATCCATTAATGAAAAAAACAAGAAAGCCCTTTTTACTTGAACATACTGCATTTAAAACAATACGTAAAATGAAAAAGTTTTTCTCTCAGGATTTAGAGCAAATTCTGAGATTTAATTAAATATTTAAATTTCTAAATGCATGAAATAAAACGAAAAAAACATGAGTTAGTTTTCGTCTAAAATTTTTGCTGCGTTTGTGTCTATTGTGAACAGTTTACTTTATTTTTATTTCAGGACTTTTTATTTTTAGGGAGAAAATAATTTGAAAGGAAATGTAAATCTTATGGTAATGAATATCATAAAATTTAAAATGTTATTATCAGCTGTTTTTTATTGCAGTTAGTTGAAATGTAAAGTACGAAATCATTAATCGAAAACTTGCTAGCAGAAAGGAAGACATTTCTAAAATTTGCTTTTTTTTAACTTACACTGATTAAATATCAAATTACATTACATTTATTTTTGACTTTTCCTTCTTAGCCTTATATAAGCTTTAGATATTTATATTTATGGTGTATGAATCTATATTCCAACAATACAAGCAAGAACATTCAATACCTGTCAAGATATTCAAAGTGAGTGAGTCAGCTTTTCAGCTACTCGAAGGCTTTTGATGACGGACCTAGTAATTTTGAGCCATGGTCAAATGACGAGAACGACACCTGAGCTGGCACCCCCTCTCCTAACTACCACACCACACCAACGGAAGGACATTTGAGCTCTCGAAAGAGTTAACGACATTGCTTCCCTACGCGGCGAGTCTTCAGAGGAGGCTCGATTTCATGACACATCGACCACTAAGCTACCACGACCACCTCAAGATATTCAAAAGTCATATTTTGCAAATGTTATATATATATATATATATATATATATATATATATATATATATATATATATCGACCTTTAATTTCTTCATATATTTCTTATTTGTTTAAAGATTTGTTCTTCTAAAATTTTATATTTAATTAGGATAATTCAAATGTACAACAAAATTTATTTCTTCGCAAGTCACTTGTTTGATAATATAAACTACAAATAAAAATACGCAAAACTTTCAAACATCTTCAAACTTTTCTAAAAATATGTACTCTTAACTAAAAAGAACAAGGTCTCCATTCTTGTGGAGTACAAGATTAATGTTTTTGGCGCCACAGTAACTGGTCTTCCCTGTTGGATGCATTCAAAAGAAAACACACACTAGACGACTGGCGTATGGGAAAGTCTGTGATACACTTCTGTGTGTAGACTGTATGCCTGGAAATTCTTCCAGACCAAGCAGCAAGGTCACGAGCAAAATGATTAGACATTGTCCGCCTATGTCGCTGTGTTCTTAATGCCATGTAGCGATCCTGTGCAGGTGTTGTTGCTGTGGGTCGGCCTTCGCCGACCATTTTGATAACAGTAGCACTTGTTTGAAATTGATTCCACGACCAGGAGACCACTTTCGGTGCCATTTGTAACCATCGAGCCTCCGCCTGAGACTGGCCAGTTTTAAGCCTGCCAACAACTCCAAGTTTCATAGAATGATCTAAGCGATTATGAGAACTAATAAGCCCTGCAAACAAACTAACTTGTTTGTTTCAATGCAATATTCTCAAAACTACAGGCAAAAATTCTACAGATGTTTTTAAATGGTCTCATTTCTGTAATTCTGCAAAAAGTAACGCAAAAAAGCTTTTCCTAAGTCTAAGGTTGATATTATACAGCAGTGAAATTCCCTAAGGGGTCTATATAGACCCCCCAGGGGTCCATGACGACTTGCAAGGGGGCCACGTCAGCAAAAAAATAACTTGGGGGTCCATGAAGTGTAAGTGGGGGTCTACGATAGTGGCTCTCGTTAAACTAGATCGTGACTTCAATTTTCAAAGAAAATTTAATGTAGTGGAAATCAAATTTTACCTATTTAGCATATTTATTAACTAAATTTAATGAGGTTAATTCACACTTACAAGGTGAAAGCATACATATTTATAAAACAAGAACCATTTCAGTATTTCTTTCCAGAGTTGAGCTAAAGAAGTATAACACAGGAGGTGTGTCCCGAATTTTCTCAAATTGTCGCAGACAATCTGTTAGGACGTTTTAACCTAAATTCAATATTTAAATGTATGACAATCCCCCATGCCTTTTATTCAGATTATAAAACCAGGTTTTAGAATACTTTGACTATGGTAATACCACAGTAGGCAATGAATTCATATGGCCACATTGAAAAAAAAGTAACATTGCAATAGGAACTGATCATAATCAGCACTAACAAAGATCCTATGTTTAGAAACGGGTAAGCTTTAATTTTGGCTTTAAAAGATCAAACCTGTTATTTGTCCTGAATTATGGAATATCGTGAGGAAGTTTTTAATTATTTTTCCTAGTGTTAAAAAGTTTCAGTGTGGTTGCCAATCTTCAAAACAAAAAAAAAAAAGGAAGAAAAGCTTAATAATACTAACAGAGGAGATTTAAGGTTAAACCGGATAGGATTGAGAGAGTGAGATACCAACTATTAAAAATTTGATATTATAACGCCAGATTTATCCCTTTCATTAACATCTTCTAACAGTTTTATTTATTAATTAATTTTAAATTTAATTAATTACCATGTGTATTTTACATTTTAAACTCTATACATCATTACAGTTAGAAATTTAATTCTTCTACAGTAGGGGTAGTAGTGCAAGCTGTTAAATAGACATTTAAGTTGATAAATTTACAAAAATTCAATATTAGGTAAGCAGGGATCTACACCAAACATAAAAACATGACAAGGTGTCTATGAGACAAAAAAGTTTGGGAACATCTGTTATACAAGGTTATCCTGAATTCATGATACAAAATTTAAGGGGGTACGTATAGGACCAATCATCATTGTACTGGAATGTGACAATCATTGTAACAATCATTTATTGTATTGGAATATATGGGCGCAAATGACGTGGAGAGGCATAAGTACAAAATGTAAGAGACGAAAGGAAAGGCAAAGTGTTTTTTGAAAGCGTCGTTGTCAAGTGTAATGCTTACAATAACTGTTCAAAATTGCGTCCACCACTAGCGATACATGCATGACTGCGTCGGCGGAGCGATTGGCATACACGTTCAAAAATGTCAGTTACTTCACTCACACGCGTAGCAGCTTTGGATATTCGAGCAACAAGAACCTCATCTGAGTCAAGTGAAGTCACATAAGCAAGAATCTTCAGATGTCCCCATAAAAAAGCAATCGAAGCTCTATAAATCGGGGGATCGAGGTGCCCAAGAGATTGGTCCACCAGGCCTAATCCATACCGCCCCAAACGTAGCATTTGGGTAAGTGCACACATAGCTGAAAAATTCTGTGATCCGACATTCATCAGTCAGGAAACTGCGCATGATACATTCGTAGTGCTGAGATGCATCATGTTGAAGGGGCATCTACTGCCCCCTACTGACAACACAACCAACCAATAACTACATTTCTCTTTCCTTTTATTACCCCTGTTTGCCGCTCAAAGCCTCACTTGAGCCCATACATTTCTTTACAATAAATTATTGTTATATATATAGTGCCCTGTACCTATCCTTAAAGTTTTGTACCATGAATTCGAGACCACCCTGTATTACCCGTTCTTCAAAATATATAAAATACAAGTTCTATCAATTGTCACGCTTCAGAGACTAAATATAAAAATCTTTGTATTCCAGTATCTTTGTCTAGCTTAATTTTAATCTTTCAACATGTATGACATAGTATCTTGCATACGTGTAATGTATTTGTGTGTGTACGGTAATTAATATTTACTCTCTATTTCTCAATAAAATGAGAATGTATCAAATTAGTTTGACACTACTGAAAGATGCAAAATTAATTTACCAGAGGTGCCAAAAAGTAGCTCTTGAGAAAATTAATTTTCTATGAAGGAGGTTTAAAATTCCTTAATTTAAGAGAATGCACACACACATTGTTACAATTATTCGAATCCACATCGAAGTGGGCTCAGAATTTCAAGAATTCCCTATCGATTAAAAATACTTTGGGATATTCTAGAAAGTGAGAAATAATGTGAATTGCACCGAGAGTTCATTTATTTATTAGATTAAAATAAATGTTAGCTCAGTTTTGAAACTGACAGCAAACACAAATGAAATATATACTTATTGCGGACGTTTTGGGAAACAAAGACTTAAAAAAATGAATATTTGGGGATATTTTTAAATAAAAAGTATTTATTTACTTCTTTCTAAATTAGAATTTTCTTTTCAAAATGTCTTTTTATAAAACTTCTGATTTTTTTTTTTACGTAATGGGAGGGGGAAGCTGAAGTTTTTATATATGAATTTACAAACATTTTCCCGAATGAATTTAAACTATATGAATTAAAAATATTTTTAATGAATAATTTAACTTTTTTTGCCTTATAAAAACGCAGGAAAGAGTTAAAATATATCAATTTAAATATTTCTACATCTTTCACACATAAGCATTTTCTTTTCTTTTCATTTTTTTTTTTTCATTTCCATTGAGAATTATAACTGCTTTCACGAAAATATATCTTTCCAAAAATATTGAACATTTTAATTGCTATATTTTTATGCTTTTAAATTGAAATAAGGAAAATCTCTCTAGAACTATATAGAATGGTATTAAAGTAACTTGCTTAATTTTCGCAATTTTGAAACTGAAACTTTTATTTATACTAGGAAGCGAATATATTTTATTCATTTCTTAAAGCAAATAATTTCAGCTCCTACAATTTTTCTTATTTTCAAATAAACGTGTACCGTATTAGCAGACGTGACCAGTTTAAAAGAATAATTTTACAGTTAAATTTTTCCGTTTTATATTTTCCCATTTTGTGTAAAAAAATATATTTATTAATTTATACGATATTCATCAAAATTTTTTTTATCAAAATTTCAATCCGTTTTGAATATATTTAAAATAAATGAATATGAAACGAGTAATATAAAATGAATTTTAGAACACACACTCATATCTTAACATTTTTTTATGAAATTGTTATAACAAGTAATCATAACTCCTAATACTTTTGTTGTGCCTTTTTCCATTACATTTTTAGAACATATCACGTTATCATTTTTGTTCGAAAGAATTAAATATATATCTGTATATATGACAGGCTCTAAGCTTGCTGGTAAATAACTGACATCATTTTGAATAACCCACAGTTTATTGATGATCTGTTACAACTTTTTTAATATGGTTCCCATTCAGTAGCGCACACAGGAATTTTTCAGGGGAGGGGTTCGAAAACTCACCATTCTTGTATCATGCTCCTTTTGATTTTGTTGATTTTCGGGCACAAAACACAGTAAAAAACTAATTATTGAATAAATAATTAGCATTAATTAATAAAATTAGTCATTAATAACAAATACTTAAATTTTACGTACTATATACTTAGAATTATAATCTTTCGGAAAAAACTAAGGGCTTTGGAGAGGCCCGGACCCCCAGGACCCCCCCAACAATATTTTCCCCTTGAAGACGTTTCTTTATATTGTGATAAGTCACTTAAAACCCCTCGACCTTTCGTCCCTAAAAATCTCAGACAAGTGGTATTTCAAAATCTGCATTTTCTATCCCATCCTGGAATATCCGCTACAACTAATTTAATTTCTAAGCGTTTCTTTTGGCCAGGAATGAAAAAAAAATCAATAATAGAGTTCGAGCTTGTGAAAAATGTCAACGAGCAAAAGTATTCAAACATACCAAAGCTCCACTTAGCACATTTGCTCTACCCGATGCTCGATTTTCCCACATTCATATTGACTATATTGGACCCTATCCACCATCCAAAGGATATAAATATTGTCTTACCATCATAGACAGGTATACCAGGTGGCCTGAAGTTATTCCTACCGAAGACATGTTGGCAGATACCACTGCTCGTGCACTTTTAAATGGTTGGATTTCTCGTTTTGGCACACCTGTTACAATTACAACTGATCAATTGACAAATTTTGAGTCTTCTCTAATGAGAGAGCTTACAAACATGATGGATAGCCATAGAATCCATTCAGCTTCTTACCATCCGCAAAGTAATGGAATGATAGAACGATTCCACAGGCATCTAAGTGCTATTATTGCCCATGAGGACGCTGGTTGGTCCGATATTTTGCCTATCGTATTGTTAGGATTACGTTCAGCAATGAAGAACGATTTAAAAGCAACAAGCTCTCAACTAGTTTATGGTACTACTTTATGTTTACCATCTGATCTCATATCTTCAGAATCTCTTCAAACGTCTGTGACACCCACCTGTGTTTCAAAGTTAATAACCCTGATGAAAAGACTTAGCCCAATATCCCTGATTTTCATAGTTGTACGAAGAGCTATGTACACCAATCATTAAGTACATGCACACACGTTTTTCTTAGAAATGACAAAATTCGACCCCCTTTAACTCCTTCTTACGCTGAACCTCATTTGGTTAAAAGTAGATCTGATAAAAAATTTGTAATTTGTATAAATAATAAAATGTAACTGTCACTATCGACAGATGCAAGCCAGTTTTTGAATTTTCAGAAGATTTAAATTCACAAAAGGGTAGTTCAAACTTTGAACCACCTCTCACCAAGCAACAAATTGAAGATAAAACTGTTGTTGATAAAAATATCAGAACCACACGTTCTGGCAGGCACGTACATTTTCCTAAGAGATTAACTTACTAATTCAAATTCCATTTTAGTAATTTATATTTGTATATCTTTTATTGTATTGTGTGTATATAATAATTGTATGTGTGTGTTATATATTGCAATTTATATGTATTTTATAGTGCCTTATTTTTGTAAACAACAAACATTTTTATATTTGTATATTTTTTTATGCCGTTCCCTTCGTCACTGGGGGGATACTCTGTAGTGTACTTTCATAATATTGCATCATCATTACTCATAATGATGGATCATCCTTACTCATAGTAACGGATTCTTGATCCTTACGTCTTATTGGTTGTTATTTCTTCTATCTTCCCAGAATTCCACTCTGACGAAGGGAGTATATAAACTCGAACTTAATTTTTGTTATGTTGGAAAATAAAGTTTATTTTTGTAATATCACAGCAATTTTACTTTGCCACACAACACAATACACCAAACATGCTTGAAATTTAGGAAGTACGTTTCTTTTGTTGAGTAGAGGTCCACTATCAATAGTTTTTGCGAAAATAAGACTCCCAAGGAGGAAGGTCTCACGTTGCGCTATAAAAAAATTCCCGTTTTTTCTCTATTAGTCCTTCAGACTCTTGCTGCGCAATATCGATTCAGCCTTTCATCCCTACTGCAGTGGGTCGATAAATGAGTACCCAGCTTGCTTGGAGATTTAAGCACTGGGGGTCTCACTTCAAACTGACCACCAAATCGGGACATCTGCTCATGCACTTCAGCGCCTAATGGTCACGTATACTGGGATAGGCACAGTAGGTCCTGGCCCTCATGGGCTATTGAGCCACTGAGTTTGAGTTTTTGAGTCTTTCAGACTCTTTTGTCAGGAATACTTATCTGTCGAGTAGAGATCCGCCAGAAACGAGTTTTGCGGAGTGAGAGTTTCATGACCGTAGTACTGTAAGGCAAGCGACGAGGACGGAACCTGAGGTACCCCCTTCTTTCCTAATTTCCACACCACACCAACTGGAGGACAGTGAGGCTTGACAGGTTTCACGTGCAATGGCCTCCTTCACAAGGTGGATCTTCATTGACAACCCCAACACTCCTCCATAAGTACTAGAATACCGCGACCACACGGGATTTTCAGAAATCGACTACCAAAGAAGAGAAGGACGGTTTCAGGGTCGTTATAGATAGAAAAAAAATTCCTGAGGTTTTGAACCCATTAGAATTGAAATTCGGCATATGAGAGTTAATTTCGTTGAATAAACGGAGAGGGTTGCTGGGGCGTTGTGTACAAAAATTTCCGTTTTTCCTACATACCTAAAATTTGGCAGCCATGTTTCTTTAATGTGTAGTTATGACTTAAAAATGGGTTTTACAAAACCCGTCTTCCTCCTGCGGCGTAAAGTGAGTGCTTAGATATTTGTTTTAAATAATATTTATGTATTATGTATATTTATGTACATTTGATATATCCTGACGTATCCAATGTTATTTATTTTTTATGCTTCGCTATTTTATTTGCTGACAGTTCTTTATTTAGAGCTTAATTGGCAATTTATTAAAAATTCTTCAAAATATTAATTAAATTTTCACATCATTTAAAATTTATTTATCCTTCTATCGAGATTAATACATTTTTCACAATTCACCCTTTCGTGGAATAGATATACCACGTAGTAAAATAATATTAAATTTCATAAGACTCGAAACTCTCTCTTTGTCTCTCTCTCTGCTATTACTTTCTTAGAAAGTAGGTGCTGTATTTAAAAAATTCATTCAATCTCTATCTGGGAAGTTAGATCCTATATAAGTGCTGAATACATATAGTTGGAAATAATTCTGAGGAATTGTCAATCAAGCTTTTTTTTTTTTTATTTATTTATTTTATAATCTTATAACGTTCATCGTTGACCAAATTAGAAATTGAGAACATTGTTCTATTTTTGAAACTCATGACGTCTGTGAGTGTAATTTATATAACATGTATTTTTGAAAAGGAAAATCCATAAATGTAATGGGTAGAAACATCTCAGAGAGGAATTTGATTCTAGATTGTGGAAATATATTTTATTTCAATTATAGTTAGTCTTTAATTTTAAATTCTACGTTTTGAAAATAGAAATCTTTGAATTTCAAAGAGCAAATAAAATTATGTATATTTCAAACCTAATTTTTGCATGAAATAAGAAATACGAGCAATAATTTAATAAGTATTATTGAAAAGAATTTATTTACGTATAACATTTTAATAAAATGAATTCGAGCTATGGTTTTGTTTTGAACATTAATGCGCCCTTCAATTATGAATGTGTAACCAAGTTTTCATCTAACAAGCAACATGAATGTTGATTTGGAAAAGCTTCAGAACATTTTATTTTTATCACTAGACGGAAACGTTTTGTTTAATTTTAGCGATCCGTGTGAAAGGATAAACGTTACAAAACAAAAGAATGGAGAACATATTCGAAAGGAAGTTTGTTCATTTGTATTTTAATATTAAACTATAATTTGGTAATATGGTAAACAACAACATGTTTGTCTTTGTATAAAAATTTCTAATTTTTATTTTACTTTGAATAGTATTCAGTCAGTTTTCCCTTAGTAATCAAATAGTGTACCAACTGTGTTTAATTTTTAATTTCTTCAGTATTAAATAACCTCGTTTTATCTTCTTATATTAAATCGTATATGATCGCGGGAAGCAAGCATTCACATAAAAAGAAAACTTTGCTTATTCCTTTTTACCTTCATATATAAAACAGTGCATGAAATCCAGGGCCTTGGCGCGCTTTAGAAGCGGTCACCTGAGTAATATGACTTTTGTGCAAGGGGTAAAGTCTTTCTTTACCTGTTCCTGCTCTCTCCTTGCTTCTCCTGCTCATCTTCTGGACTGCTGGGGCATTTCCCTGCGACAGCTGTATGAACAGCAAGACCTGGTGCGTGACACTATTACGCGGAAAGGTCAAATGGACTTGGTGTAGGCTTTCCTGCTCCAAGGGGGGGGGAAGGCACCGTCGAAACAGTCTGTTATAAAGGGTGTTTCTTGCAATAAAACAACCATGTATTATTCGATTGACATGAATTTTTTTTATTCGAAATATAATCTTGTGGCATTACATTTTAAACATGATTTCTGGCATAGGACTGCCACGGCTGGCTCGGATGTAGTCCAATCTGGACGTCCAATTTTCGATGACTTTTTCCACCATTTGAGGCCGAATATCGGAAATAACACGGCGAATGTTGTCTTCCAAATGGTCAAGCGTTTGTGGCTTATCCGCGTAGACCAATGACTTTACATATCCCCAGAGAAAATAGTCTAGCGGTGTTAAATCACAAGATCTTGGAGGCCAATTCACAGGTCCAAAACGTGAAATTAGGCGGTCACTAAACGGATCTTTTAATACAACGATTGTGGCACGAGCTGTGTGACATGTTGCGCCGTCTTGTTGGAACCACAGCTCCTGGACATCATGATTGTTCAATTCAGGAATGAAAAAGTTAGTAATCATGGCTCTATACCGATCACCATTGACTGTAACGTTGTGGCCTTCATCGGTTTTGAAGACTGATTCCACCAGCCCATAAAGCGCACCAAACAGTCAGTTTTTCTGGAAGTAACGGTGTTTCGACATACACTTGTGGATTAGCTTCACTCCAAATGCGGCAGTTTTGTTTGTTGACGTAGCCATTCAACCAGAAGTGCGCTTCATCGCTAAACAAAATTCGCTTATGAAAATCGACCATTATTTTCGAAATAAAACTGCACAATTTGAAAGCGTTGTTCAGGCGTGAGTCTATTCATGATGAATTGCCAAACCAAACTGAGAATAAATCACTTGACAGCTGTTAAATCGGTCGCCATCTTGGAAAGTAATGCCAACTTAAACTTCCATACCTGGAAAAAAACACTCTTTACTAATGCACAAAAATATAGTTGGATTTAAAGTAAACCGATGAAGTTACAGCAGAGTTTCTCAAACTGTGGGGAGGGGGAGGCGTGATAACTCTACAAGGGGGCGCGAGTATATTGAAAAGTCGAAAACATAAGATCATTTAATTTACTGAAAGTAAAAAACAAAATACTTCCTGGTATAATAAAATATGAAATACACATTTACACTGACATAAAGCGCTTATAAATGTATCAGTACTGTACAATGTATTTTGTTTTTATTCATTTAACAATACTAAGCTAAGAAAAAGTTTGATAACTACCAGTGACGCCACGGGCTTGTATTTACACTTATCTTGATGATTTGTACGGTTTATAATTAATTCCTTAACTGCCGATTAAAGGTTATGCGATTTTCTCCTCAATGCCACCGTTTTCTACGTAGACGCGAGTATTTTGAAGTTTTTTTTTGGGGGGGAAGAAAAGGAATAAATAAGCAAAAAAAAACCCTGAAATAAGAAAGACCTTCGCAAACACTGTCAAGGTCCTTTTATTGCATTCCAAAGCGTTCGGAATAGTTTAATGGATAGCATTGACAGAAAACATCATTCTTTGGAAAGACGTATATGTACGTCCAGAAAATTAATGATTTGGCTGAGCGAGACGTTTATATACGTCGGTGGCACATAAAAGGTTAAAGTCGTACTGTAGCCTTAGTGTCAAAGTATAGTATTATGGAATTAAATACATTTTTATTGTATGGAGGTAAGCGCGATGAAAGTGATGATTGAATATTGGGTCACGAATATTTAATGTTTGAGAAGCTCTGAGTTACAGAGTGCACAGGTTACTTTTTTTTTTATAATTTGTATTGCAAATTTTAAAACACTCATGTTGCCTAAGGAAGAGGAATGCTTGAATATAAACATAAAAATTATTATTGTTAAAGTTTAACAAGTGACATAAAAAAAAATTTTTGAGTCAATTCCTACTTAGATCAACAAAGAAAAATTTTATTTTAGTCACTATTTACTAAATAGTTACAATTAATATAAATATGTATATACATATGACAGAGTCACAACATTAAGTGGTAATTCATTTGTAGTCATTACCATTTAAGTATCGTATTGTCATTTAAAACAATCGTGTATATAAAATTTCAGTTCAAAGTAATGCTGTAAAACGTGAGTAAAAAACCTTTTCAAGTTTTGACACGAGTCGCCAAAAATGATGCCAACGGGGCTGTATTTAGTTTTAATCAATTAATTTTTATTAATTGTAATTAAATTACTGTATTGTCATCCAAAATAATCATGTATATAAAATTTCAGCTCTATTGAGCGCTTTAAAATGCATTTTATTAACGATTGAAAAATTCCACCAAGATAAATAAATTAAATATATATAGAGAGAGTGTGAGCTAATAGTAGGAATTGAAACAGTGACTTGCAAAAATCACAAATGAGTATAAAAAAATCAACAAATCGGGCATACATTTTGTGTATCGTTTTAATGAAATTGATTTAAATAAATGCGTGGAATAAAATTCGTCATTTTCAAAAATTCATACTAATTATTTTCTTAAAAATTTTAGAGAGAATATTCGATAATTATATAAAATTTATCTTAATATTACATTTTATTGCTTTCTAGAATTTCAATGATATTTCAAAAGTTATTTGAAGCAAAATATAAATATAATCATAAAAACGTAACAGAGCAGTGATTTTCTACAGGGTGATTCGCTACCATACCGACAAACTAGTAGGGTGGATAGGGGATACAGAGACGACTAGGAATCCCATAGGTATGCAGGGTCATAGATACGAACTATGTTGCAAAGAAGGGGAAAAGAACAGAAATAAAACAACACAGTAAAGGGACATAAAACATTTTATTAAAATGTACTACAACAGTTGTTCGAGATTACGACCAGAAGTAGTCCGGTAGGCCCGACAGCGGCACTGCATGGAATTCCATATGTTCTGGAAGATTCTTTCGAGCAATCTTAGGGCAGGGGGGTTGAACGGAAGGTTTTTTGAACACCAATCCCGCTGTAAGTCGTCTTTTGCGATGCGTTTCCCTAGGTAGTAGAAAGAAGTCGTATTAAAGCGAAGAACTGGTTGATTTACTGATCGTGTACGGAGCTATGGATTGTAATGGGCACGCCACTCAGTTGTACTAAGGACGTTACTCGTAAAGACAAGCTTCGCATCACACGTCCTTTGAAAGTGTGAACAAAAGGTGAGAACATGAGTCTAGTTCTGACCACATGACGAGTTTGGTGTACGAGATCCCCGTTCTTAAGTTGAAGATATCATCAATCAAATATCTGAAAATCGCCGGAGGAGACATGACATGCTAATAATCTTTGACAGCGTAAGAAATTCCATGCAACGCTACTATCAGGCATGCTGTACAACTTCTGGTATTAATTTCGAAAACCTGTTTCAGTACAACCTTTCAATAAAAAATTTTATGTCCCATTAATGCGTTGCTGTTTCTGTTCTTTTTCTCTGTTTCTTTGCACCGTATCTCGCGACTACGGAATTTGCGACTCTGCATTTGCGTGTGATTCTGAGTCATCTCTGCACCCCCTACACACCCTTTCAATTTTATCAGTCTGGGTAGCAAATCACCAAACATATCAAACAAGAAAGAAGCAATGATATTTATCAAATGACTAAATTCAGACCTAACTTCGAAAATTGGAATGCTTTAAAGAAAGAATGTAAAAAAAAATTTCCAATTAAACTTAAGCAAAAATTAAGGTCTTCTGTAAAATTTTATTTCTCTGAAACATTAACGGAACCTCATTACTATAAAACAAAATGCCATTTTAATAACTTAAGAATGAAGTACTAAATGAGTAATAAATTCAATTGCCCGTTTGAGATAAAAATTCAAGTATTTTACAAGTATGTAATGGCAAAAGATCTTTACTTAAGCACATTCAAAGCAAATTTTATTTAAGACATATAGCATACTAAGAACCCTTAAGCAAGGGATTTACACACACAAAGAGCAGGACTTTAGAATATGTATTCAAATGGTAATGTTAAACAAAATTCATGACCTCTCAGGAAAATTACACATAAATTAGGATTACCTTTGAAAAGTAATTTGTCTCCATTTTACTCAAAGCTATTTAAGTCGACTTGAACAAAAGATTAAAAAAGTCTGCAACCGTTTTAAGACAGACTCAAAAATCTTTTTTCTGATTGTGTAAATTATTAAACCTAAATCTAATTTTGAAAAATATAATACATGAACAACGCGTTGTTTTGAGGTATAATACAAAAATTGGAAAATTTATATGGATTCGAGTAATCTCCTTAAACATTTCTATTTATGAGTCTTTTCAAGAAAATAACACAAATGTTAAGAAATGAATATATTTTGATAAAAGCAATATAGTTTTGTACATGTTTAAACGTTGTTTTTTAGATAATTATGTAAGAGTATTATTACCAATATCATTAACATTTATTAGAAGTCAATTATAGGGGGTATGAAAAAAAATTACTAAAAAATGCGGAAGCCTTTGAAAGTAAATGAGTTTCTTCGTTTAAATATCTCAGTACTTCATAGATGTATGTGACGATTTCATTCGTTCATCCGGTATAGTGGTTAGCGAGGCTGACTGAAGTGCCGTTGGACCTGGGTTCGAATCCTGAAGAAGGCATAGATGTTTATAAATGTATACTGCCTTTGCAGCATGGGAGTACTCTAAATAGCCTACCAGACGCGAATTCTCTCGTTTTCCCATGACGTTTTCCCTCTAAATTGGGTTGAAACCGAGTTAAACCATATGGTCACCTGTATGGTGATCAAGACTACGGCCAACGACAGGCTTACATCGAGCCTAGATCTGACGCAGTGCTTATCAGTTGACATAAGAAACAAAAACAATGAGACGATTTAGCTTGAAAAAAAATGTTTCACTTGGATAATATTTATCTAGTTGCGTTCGCTTAATAGACGAGTAAACATTTTGATATTTTAAATTAGTTTTACATTTTATAAAACGTATAAAACACATATAAAACGAAAAATGAACAAACAAGATAAACAGAAGCTTTCTTTTAGTCTGTAATATAAGGTTTTAGAATCACATGACTTCCGTTAATGAACATCTTGATTGATCGGAATACGTGGATGATGCAATATTGCATCATCCTCATTTGAAAAGTACGAAAGTGGCAGTTTTTAAGGAGATAAAGATATGTTTAAAAGATATTTTCTGTTAGGAGAGCAAACTAAGAATTACTTATCATGAGATGTTTTGGAGCGTTCAAGACCATCATAAATGAAATACAAAGCCTCGAAAGAAAATTTAAATGATGTTTTATTACACCTATCAGTTTAGTGATCATATGTTTGGATTAAATGTTACCAACTGGTGGTCCGTGAAAACATTTTAACGGTCCACAAAAAAATTGGGCATTCGACATATTTTTATATGGATTCAACTTCAAAAATAACGAATAACAAAACGTATTATGCAATATGGGGTTTATACATGTATTTTAAATATTAGCTACACTACTTTTAGATAATCCCGTCTGAGTTTAGCGCCCTTTTAACTACGTTTGTCGGTTTACTAGCGATATTTAAACCTGAGAGTTGGCAACCATGCTAAGTTAGTGACATAACACTTTTTTTAGTTTGTTGATATTGCTTTGATGGTTTGTTCTTGCTCTTCGTGCAGTTCCTTTTCAGGGGTATGGAAATGTAAATAGAAAACACAATATAGCTATACGGGTCTGAGTTATACAGTAGTCAATCCTATTAAGGTTCGCCAAATATAAAATTATACATTTAGTGGTATAAATTTCTAAAAGTTGGCGATCATTGTTTTAGATTACATTTTACTGATATCAAAATGAAGAAACTAGCAATGGAATCTTTCATTTTATAAGCCATAAAGGTTGGAATAGATACAAATTATTGCATTATCATCATATTTTGTTTAGGTTTAAGTTTACTTCATTAAAATTAATTTACAAATATAAATTTAGAACACTAGAGTTTTAATTAGTCTATTCAAATAACATATAATAAACGTACTGATGAATAAATGAAATCTCGGAATAAATCCAAAACACAGTGTTCTTTGATAATACGATAGCTTAATGTATAATTCATTTTCGTAGTGTCACGTCAATATGAAACATTTTAATTAATATTTGCAACACACACACACATTCACCCTTCCCTTTTATTCCTCATTACACACCGTATTACTGATTGTATTGTTACCTCTGACGCAGAATTAGATTACGAATTATATTTCAAAAGTGTAAGAACATCTCAAATTCCTACGCGACGAGTAATGAGCTTAAGTCAGTATTTGATAGAAAATTGAACTTCAGGTGTTCTATTAGTAGTAGATCTTAAAAGCAATTAGTTTTTACGTCCTGTGCGTATTCAATAAATTTATTTAATTGTTTTTATAATTTTTAATAACGGAAATGTTTTATGGGAGGAGGATTATACATCGTATAATTACAACCATGCAAACAATTCTAAATTAATTTTTCCAGACATTGCAAGATGTCCTTAAATAAAATTTTCTTCAAGGAAAAATTCTTTATTTAAAACCGAAGATATTTCATGAATAAGAATTTGGAAAAAGAAAACAGAGAAATATAGCAGAAATATTTCCTTCTTATCAATTTTCATTTTTAGTTGCTATTGTGAAGAAAATGCATTTTAATTAAAATATCGAAATTTGGCTGCTCTTTTAATTAGAATACTAATACAAAATTGTAAAATGAAAAGCATTCCCACACATATAACTACATTTTGATATGATATTAAGCATAGGCCAGAAAGCTATAAAAAATAAATTTCTAGGCTATGTTATCAAAAAAAAAATAACAGTTTTGGCTTAAACTTGTCTGCTGAACTAAGTGTATAATAACGTCGCACTGTAAAACAACACAAGTGCTTTTTGTGACGGACCTCTTAATTTTGAAAGATGGTGTAGTGATAAGAGAGGACGATATCTGAGCTGTAACCTCCTCTGCGCAATTTTTCACCACGCCATTGGGCCTCGAAAGATATTATGTGCATCAGCTCCTCTACACGGCGGGTATTGAGTGGCACAATGCTCGAACTCGGGACACACTTACAACGAGTCCACGGCAATAACATTAGGCTATCATGGTCCTTCCTTAATTCCACAGAAATCTGTACATTTTTATCATTAAAGCAATTAAAATTGTTCACATTAAAATTGTTGATAGTTTGGATTTATACACTGCTGGACAATTGCTAAAGACGGATAACACTATCATCCATAGCAACCACAAATTGAAAGGAAGCAAAATGTGGAAAATTAGAATAAGTGCGGGATATTAGTAAGAAGAGAGAATTATGAGTATGCAAATTTTTTTCCCACGTCTGTTCATCACGTGATAGCGTTCATAAGAGCTTTAAAGGTTTTGACGCGTGTGGACAGTTGTTGTTTCAAGTCAAAGTTTTACAGGAAAGATTTAATAGACGAACTTAAAATTTTTGGCATGTCTTCCCGACATCACTTAGATGATTTTATGCGTGGCCGAATTATTGGAAAGATCGAAGAAGGGCGAAAAATAACAGATGTTGCCAGGGAGTTCGACATCGCTCACAGCGTTGTTTCACGGCTGTGGAAGTCATTTAAAACTACTGGAATGTGTAGTAGACGACACGGGGGAGGTCGTGTTAGAAGTACGACGCCTGCAGAAGACAGATATATCGTCCTATCAGCAAAAAGGAACAGGCGCACCACAGCTCAGCAGGTGGCAAATCAGTTTCTTGCTGCCTCAGGAAAGCAGATCTCCCGAAAAACTGTTGCCAGACGTTTGAGGGGAGGAGGACTATACGCACGCAGACCTGTTGTGTGTGTCCCATTGACCAGACAGCACCGTACTGCCCGTTTGCAATGGTGTCGTGAGCATCACAATGGACTGAACAGGACTGGGCATGCGTACTATTCTCAGATGAGGAGTAGGTTCAGTCTGTCATCGGATTGTAGACGCCAACTGATCTGGCGCGAGAGTGGTACTGCTTATCGTTCAGAAATATCCAGGGAAAAGGACCGATATCCGACATGCAGTATCATGGTGTGGGCCGGCATCATGATCAATAGCCGGACGCGCCTACATGTGGTTGCGAATGGGACTATGACGGGCCAACGATACATTGATGAAGTTCTTCTTCCTCATGTTCGTCTTTTTCGTGGTGCTGTCGGTGGTAAATTTATTTTTTATGGACGACAACGAAACATGTCATCGAACACTCGCTGTTCAGGATTGTCTAGACAGCGAGGGTATTCAACGTCTCGTATGGCCAGTGCGTTCTCCAGATCTAAACCCCATTGAAAATGTGTGTGGATGCTTTGGGGAGGCAAGTTGCTGGTCGAAACTATCCTCCGACAAACAAGAACACCCTCATCCGTGCTCTCACAGAGGAATGGGATAAATTGCCTCAACAGCTGCTGGATAATGTATTGCAAAGTATGGTACGACGTGTGGAATGTTGCATCACACTCCACGGTGGACATGTCCCGTACTGATACCTTTCTTTAAGGTGCCTGCTGACTTTTAGAGGCATTGCTCCATTTCACCGTACGCAGATCAAATGAACATTTTTTTTTTTCTTTCAGATGTTTCACAGCTTTTGTACTTTCCAGAACAATAAATATTCTTTATTCTAATGTCTGAACAGTGTGGCAACTATATTTTATCCTACTAGGCCTCATGTCTCGCTTAATGTTATGCTACATAGCAATTTGTGATCCGTCCTTAGCAATTGTCCAGCAGTGTATATATTTATATAATTTTATCTAGATAAATTGCCTCGAGAAACTTTTTAAAATATTCTAACATTAAATGTTAAGTGCAGCTTAACCATCGTCAATGTCGATGGAAAGGAATTTAAACATCGATGTTAATGTTGCTAAATGTTTTTCTTAAATAATTGATTTTGCAATTAAAAGCAATTAAATGATTTCGATGAGGAACAATAAACTAGTCTTTATTTTAGAAATCAAATTTGTTATCAAGATGTAAATCAAGAATAAGTTTCCTTTTTGAAAAAGCATATAACTCTTGTTGGAGATTATCTTATAATATAATTTTCATTCTTATTGTATTCTCTAGTAGCTAAGTACGCTACGAGAATTTTATGCAATGCAAATGTAGTAATTGCAGAGAAATCAATATACACTACATTCTTAACTTTTAAGAAATTTTCAAAATTAAATTCATATAAAATTATTTATTACTTTAAAAAATAAATATTTTCTTAAAATTTATCTCAATACAGTTGTCCATTGATTAATATTATTTGATTGCTTTCGTCGTTAAAAAGATACGAATATCCTTACAAACGCAATTTAATTTTTAAAAAAAACAAGTAATATAAAAAAAAATTTTTAGGTCGATTCCTAATTTGAATGGATGAATAGAAAGTATTTTATTGCTGAAAAACAGGTTTTCGACGCCAACTTTTGTCTTTGTTTTAACAGTTACATCGTTACAACAATAGAGAAAAAATCTAAGTTGGCGTCAAAAACCAGTAATTAACTAAATTTAATTTAATTAATTAATTAATATTTGAAAAAAAATATAATAACATCAAGTGTCATCCAATACAAATTTTTAAAAAAATGTTTGAACTGATTGGATGAATAAAAATTATTTTATTAACGATTGAAAATGTGAACAAGATAAATAAATACAGAGAGAGAGCTAATAGTAGGAATTGAAAAAGTTGAATTAAATGAGAGAGTGATAGAGAGTACACTGTTCAAAATAACAAAGTTCACTATGAAGCATTACGAGTTATCGGTCGCAGGGTGGCGGGGATTTGATTCCAGACTCATTTAACTGTGGATGAGATGGCTTAATTAAGATGGCTTTTGCCGTTTTAAGGTATCCGACTACGTTCGGAGCCGTGATTTTAAAAAAGCGCATAAATGGATAATTTTCAGGATATTTAGTGTCACTTAGATTAGAATTCACGTCAAAAATTGTTTTAAGGACACATTTTGACAAAAAAAATTATTTAAATACAATATTTCGGCAAAAAATTAACTTAGAATAACCTTTTTTCAAAATGTTCTCCTTTTGTGAAAATTGCTTTTATTAGAATAATATTTTGCCTGTATATAGCTCAGACATCTGTACAGAGGTTCAACTAGATTTTTTGGAATATATAACTTAGAAGTGGGTTTATCCATGTTTTACGACAACAGAGGGGAGAAATTTTAAGAAAGAAACGTCGATAATTATGTCAAATGGTTGTAACTCTGAAAATAATGTGAATTTTTCAAAAATCATGGTTGAGCCTCTGTATAGAGGTCTGAGCTATATACAGACAAAATATTATTATTATAGAAGAATTTTTCACAAAAGTAGAACATTTCGAAAAAAAGTTATTCCAAGTTAATGTTTTGCTGAAATATTGTATTTAAATATTTTTTTGTCGAAATGTCCTTAAAACAATTTTATACATGTATTCTAATCTAAGTGACACTAAATATCATGAAAATTATCCATTTAAGCCCTTTTTTTAAAATCACTGTTCCGAACGTAGTCGGATACCTTAACCATATTTTTATCTACCTATATGCTAGTTAGTAAATTTTTTCTGATATGAATAACATTAAAGACTCCTTTAGAAACTCTTTGGCAGATAACTCCAATTCAACATGCATTCTGTACTAAAAGTAACATCTTACAATCCTAATATGAATTATTTGTTATCTAATCAGCAACAACAGAAGTCACCCTAATTTTACTTTAACTTCAATTACACGTTTAACTAAAACATTTACTACTATACAGGGCTAAATGTATTTTTCGTTGCAAATAAAAAGTCTTGAGGTGTGTTAGTATTTAGTTTTATTATTTTCCCAACAATCACAAGTCAAACTTATCTGAAGGCATGTCTATACCTCATAAAATACTTCTATAGAAAAAAATGGCACGTTGATGCATAAATGTTCACCACCCCTGCAATACACATTTAATTGAAATCCTTCTTTTCAATATATTCAAAATGGTTTAATATTATTGGAAATTTTCTCGGCTTTTGAATTTTTAAGCTAATATCCATAATTAGATTTTACCTAAAGTTTGATCCATAATTAGATTTTTACATACATGGATACCGTTTGTTGCCCGACAATATATAATTTAAAATAAATTTTGAACCTACTTAAAATAAACTTTTTTTTACTCATTCCGAATAACAGGAAAAGGTCAAAGTTCCCTTCCAAATAAAGGATTAAAAATTCGATTTGTATTTCTTTAAACTCTTTTCTAAGCTTTAGATTTCTTTGAATTCTTTTTGTAATTACGCGGTAAAGAATTGTACACGAATTGATTTCATGCTAAATCCAAATGAATCATTAGAAGGAGTCGCTTTTAATCTTGCTTTGAGGTAGACTTCTGGAGAACTCAAGCATCCTTAATCTCTCGGATGCTAATGCGATTCAGAAGTCGCTCTGACTCATTCATCGAATGCAAAAGCTTCTAATTGGAAACGCTCGATTTCATAGGAATATATTCGCATTAACTGAACGAACTACACCGCAGTAGTTATCGACTCAAAACAAAAGTTAAAAAATATTCTAGATGCGTTTTCTATGCTGCTTCATTTGTATAGAAGTTTTGATATGGTATGGCTTAAGATTTACTTTTTACATAAAACTTAAATATAATGTACATATTACCTTAATTTGGTATTATTTGATTTGATTTGTGGAAAATGTAGTCATAGAACTGTCGCATATTTCTCTGCATAAACCGAGAATTTTTTGGAATTTTTTAAAGTTGAATGTATAATGGTCGTCTCAGAAACAGATCCCCGATTCTAGGAAAAAAATATACCCCAGGAAAAACGGATTTTTTAAGCCTTTTTCATTAGATTACCGCGACCGATTTTAAGTTTTTAGTTTTTTTTAATTGAATTTTTAGTCTAAAAGAAGAAAATCAAATCTCATTAATCCTCCAATGTCTGTGTCTAAATTGGAGTTTTTGAATAGTTCGTAAAATTCACACTTACTCATTTGGATGTTTGAATGTGCGGCGGTCTATACCAAAGGACCGAATTCCTGTTTGGGAACTAATGACGACTCAAAGGTCAGGTAATTTAGCGTGGGAAAGTATCCAAGACCGAACAATCCGATGCTTATGTTCAAAGGCCAGCCATACTTTGACATCCCTTTATCCAGCGGACAGGGAAATAACCGGCGCAGTTCCCATGCCAATCTCCGGCTTTAATATTAACCCCACGAGGGTCGACAAGGACCAATGGCCGAATAGTAATTCCGGCTACGTCTAAGCAGAATTTATTCAGTGCCCCGTGAGGCTTGGAAGGGTGTGACGTATTCCATATCCCAAACATCATCCCAAAACTCCTCAACACTCTACAGGCCTATCATACACGCATGTTTGGAACAGCCGCTTAGGAAAAATTTTCAAGATGCTGTGAGGGTAAAGGGTTGTCATAAACAAAACGATACGCTCTGACCTAAGTTGGGCCCTATCTTCACATTGAAAAATTACTCGTCGATTTTTCTGCTTCGAACGAACATTTAATATTATTTTTTTTATCCCGCTCGTGCTTTTGTTGACAATCGTAAGCAGAAAGGGGGCACCATTTTGCTTATATGCTGTTAAAATATTATACACCATTTCTGATGCGCTTGACGAAGCCGAAGTAGCCATCTTTACCATCATCTTGTTTATGACGTAGGGTGACGAAGAATCCGACTGGCTGGAATTTAAAGCAATTTTTTTCATCTCACTGGGATAAAGTTGTTCGGAGCCGTTGCTATGGTAACTTCATAGAAATTGGTCGGAATGGTTGCTTTCAAGGAAAATTACTCCAAATACGTATACGCGTGATAAGGTCTTACGACGCTCCAACGCAGACTCTCCAAGAGATTCCCAGATTTTCCCTCAGCCTGGTTTCCAAATTAGCTTGCAGGTTCTCACATCTACAGTGACCAATCGAGGCTACAGATAAGAAGCATCACAATGCCGTCCCAACGCAGCCTTCACATCAATAATCCTGCCATACCAGCGCCTCAACAGTGGTGCGCCTTAACAAATATATATTATCACATCCCGCCATGGGTATTTCCACCAAGGCATGAAACGTACGTAGATGACCGTGTGCCATATGCACACACATTTCTTTTCCTTCTCAATTTTGTAAGCAAAAAAACATAGTGTAGAAATTATACCTAGCACAAATATTGTACAAAATGACAAATGAGTGGCAAAAACGTGATAGCCTCAGAAAGAGTAACCAGAAATAAAATTATTGTATCTAGCACCAGGCTCTTTACTTTACAGCAATGTTTTGATTGGAAAATTATTCCTCAGTTTCACAATATTTTCACCCTTAAGGTGACATGTTTAAAAATTGTAGTGATGTTTTTTTTCAAGTCCACATATACAGGGATTCTGAGTTTTTGACAATTTTTTTAAGAAAATGTGTACACATTGTATCGGTTTTTAGTCGGAAATACACGGTTTAACGTTTTTCCACCAAGAAGCTGCAAGATCAGCTTCCTATGTTGATAATATTACGCAGTTCACATCCACACGCACATCCTTTAAGTATTGCGGGGTCCTTTCATCTGAAATGATGCCGACAACCGATGTCTGTGAGAAACACAACGCTTGATTCCTTCTGGGAGCCGGGACCCCGAGTGCAATTCTAGGTGTAAGAAGCGACCACCCTCACCCCAAAAATGGAGACACAGTCCGTTTGACACACTCGAAAGAGAAGCTGTGTTTGCCTCGTCCTTCACAAATAACATATTCCGTAGAATGAAAATACTTAATAGTTTAAATTATTTGAAACCAAATGTATATATTGTAATTAATACTAGCTGTGGAAGTAGTAAACCAATAATTTAATTTCTTAAGTCTCGCGTTACTCATGAATTATCCTCGACATTACAACAGTGCACAAGAAATATCTAGCTAAATGATTCGCATGATTTCATTTGATTTCAAATTAGGTCGATGTTAGTTTAAGAAAGAGCTATTAAAGACGCTGATCTTATAACCCTTATCCAAGATTCAAACATCTAAGTTTATACCCCCTGCTCTCTACCTCGTCATCTACCTTTTTTAAAACTATCGATATTAAATTAGTTTTAAACACCATAGTTCTACCTAAAGATCTTTCATAAAATCAATATTCGAAACAATAAAATCAATCGATTCTAAAACTAATTAGATATGAGGTCCATTTTTCTTGAGAGAAAAACCATATAGATTTCAATTTTTCATATATCAACAGGAATAAAGTTACCACTCATTAAATACATGCCAATAATAAGAAATCTACAAAAAGTATTAATTTCATAGTAGGATTTATAAGATATAAAAGGAAGAAAATGCCATAAAACTTAACTATTATAATTTGTAATATAAGGGTCGCCCAAATGAAAGTGGCACTGCAGTCAGTTTGATGAATAGTTTAATGCTATTAACATATTAGGTTGGAGGAAAAGAAATCCATTATTTTTTCGGTAGATGGCTGTAATCTCGATATCTCGTGAAGTATCGATCAAACAATTTAAAATTTATGCTCGTTGTCAAGGTGACATTTCACACTAAAAAAATTATTTTGCTGGTTTTTTTTTATCCATTCAGTTATGAGTTACGGAGTGTTAAAAATGGAAGTCAACAAAGCGAACATTCGATACATTTACAGTTTTTCTTTGATAAAGCCGAAAATGCAAGCCAGGTGGCTGAAATTGTGAATAATGTTTATGGTACCAATACTGTAACAGCTAGTTACGTGCAATTTTGTTTTCGGCAATTCCGTTCAGGTATTTTGGATGTTAAAGTTACACCTAACACAGGCAGGCTCGTCGCTGAAAATGTCGAAAAAATCACAGAAATAATCGAAGTTGACAGGCGTGTTAGTAGTCGTAGCATCACAGAGAAGCTCAAGATTGACAATAAAACAGTTTTAAACCAATTGTGCTAAGTTTAATTCAAAAAGAAACTCAATGTTTGGGTTTCACACCAATTAACACCAAAAAACAGGATGGATCGAATTTCCAAGTGCGAAGCCTTGGCCAAACGGAATGAAATCGAGCCATTTCTTAAACGGATGGTGACTGGGGATGAGAAATGGGTCACATACAACAATACTGTGCGAAAACAATCGTGGTCAAAGCGTAGTGAAGAAGCTCAAACGGTGATCAAACCAGGACTAACTGCCAGGAAGGTTCTACTGAGTATTTGGTGGGACTGGAAAGGAATAATTTATTATGAGTTGCTTCCGTATGGCCAAACACTAAATTCAGATCTCTACTGTTAACAATTGAACCATTTGAAGCTAGGAATTGAAACGGCCAGAATTTGTCAAAAGAAGAGGTGTTGTGTTCCATCAGGGCAATACCAGGCTAATCCCGCCTGTAGTGACTCGCCAGACACTCTGGGAGCCTGATTGGGAAGTTTTAATGCATCTACTATATAGTCAGACCTGGCACCAAGCGACTACCACCTTTTCTCGAATTGCAAAACTTCCTGGGTGATAAGAAATTGGGATCAAGAGAAGATTGGGAAAATCGATTGCTAGAGTTTTTCGCCAATAAGGACCAAGACTTCTATGAGAGAGGCATTACGAAGTTACCTTTAAAATAGCAACAAATTATGCAACAAAACGATGCATATTTGACCCAAATCGGACAATCCGAAGCAAGTTTAATAAAGTCTTGAATTTCATGCAAAAATAATGGATTTCTTTTTCCCCAACCTAATATATTAGTATACAAAGGAATGAAATATTACAGACGTAACAGAAAAGCTAGACAAAGTCACTTAGAAAGTTGAAACAAGTCTCCCATTAGACCGCGATATGATGGATATCATGTTGAAGAAGCTTCGGTTTAGGTTGTGGAACCCATTTTCAACAGCATCTTGGACCTCATTATCGCCGGGAGATAGCTACCCTTTCAAAACTTTCTGGAGGAGACTGAAGATGTGGTAGTAACACGATGAGAGGCCCACAGGCTGTAAGAGGGTAGTTTGAGAACCACTCTATAGATTTGCTGTAATAATACTTAGCACGCCACAGGTACATGAGGATGAGCCTTATCATGCAAAATGATAACCCCGTCGGACAGCATGCCACGTCAACGGTTCTTAATATTCTTTCTCAGTTCATACAATGGGGCATAGTAAGTGTCTCCATTAACAGTCGCATCGTTTGGAGACATCCTTTACCAGACTCCCACGCTATTACACACTGATATTGCTGCATATGCCAATATCGTATTCATTCCCAATACTCTGAACCCTCTATAGGGGCAAGCTCAGTCAACTTTCCCTTCAAATTGCGGAGTTATTACAAAAATACCACTTCTATTTGTGCGAACCTTATATAAGAAATTAATAACATTATAATTCATCACTTCTTATTGTTTATAAAATATGGACAAATTCCATATTTATACACAACATGAAGGAGGATAATTTTCAATATCATTGAAATTAGATCATATAAAACTAATTAGAGTACTGAAGGCTTTTTGTGAGGGGGGTTCAAGGAAGCTTCTTGTTTGATATCTAAAATTGTTGTTTCATCGACTTCCGTGGTTAGGTACTTGTTGCTGAAAATGATCTGTTTTTTTCTGTCGAGTCGTACAGATACAAGTAACATCCCCTGAGAAATCCCCCTAAAAGACATTTCTTGCCTTCATGGAATTATTTCTCATATTTTCTACAGAAACTGACTGAGAATAGCAAGATACAGAAAATTCTTATGTTATTAAGTAACAAGATAATAAAATCTATACGTAATAAAGTTAATGAAATAAAATATAAAAGGGTTTTTTTTCTTGATTCCATTGGTTTATCTCTGGTGTAGTTAAGGTTACTATCTTGCTTCAAATTTTATCAAATATGGACAATGCATAGATTTTTTTACCAAACAAGTTACATTTTATTTACATACATTTTTTTTTCTTATTTAACTGTATTTCAAGAAGCTTAAGAATTAATATTTGTTTCGTCTGACGCTATATTTTGTGAATTATTTCTGGGCAGTTTTCAAGGATAAATGGAACATATCGAAAAATACACAAAAAATATGTAATGTTAGTTTAAGAAAAAAATATTGTAGTAATCTAACAAATTGTTTATAAAATGTAGGCATTTTTCAAAAGTCTTAATTGAACTAAACAATCTAAAAGCCTGTTTTCTCGTTTTAGTCTTACCTTTTCATAGTTAAAAATTGTGTTTTTTTATTGTAATATATTAGATTTTTTTATTTGCTTTTTTATATCAACATTGCGTTAGAGCAAAGTAACGAATAATTGGATTAACGACCTTGTACTTCGTACCATAGACTTACTATTATAATGAACGACTTAACAAATAAGTAAAAAATATATACTTAAATTTTTAATAATAAATGTATTATATTATCTCTTAGAAATTGCATGTCACAGAAAGGAAACCTATTTTCTTTTAGCTTCAATTTTTTTTTCAAATCATAGCTCATAAAGACCAGATTAAACCAATTTAGTGAAAAGAGTAACTTTTAGTTTTAACTACTTTTCTGAAGAGGACATAGGTTATAAAAAGTTAAAAATTCTAATTTGTGTTTGATTTTATTAAAATTCAGATTATATCTATTTTAAATATGTATCTATATCACATTCAAAATGTTTTTTAAGTATTTATGTGTTTAAGTTATTGATATTTTCCCCTATTTTTTGCATGCTAACTTGCGCCTTATGATTTCAAATAAAAACTAATAAGTTTACTAAATTCTCTTTTAATTATTAATTAAATAATCAAAACAAGATATAATTTTGTAGATATCTGGATTTTATCAATACAAATAAAAGAAAATAAATGAATTATTAAAATTAAAATATCACATCAATTTTTTTTAAAATATTAAACAAAAATATTTTTTTAAAGTACTGTACTTTTAAAATAAATTTTAATCGCAGAAAAATATTTTGAAGTATATATATATATATATATATATATATATATATATATATATATATATATATATATATATATATATATATATATATATATGTATATAGTTAAAATATTTTTTCCTCATACAGACCCATATCTTAAACTGTTGTAATAATTTTTAAAATTACAATGAAGGACTCATGACAATAATCTCCAGTTTACCGTGGCCATTCAAATTACTGGTTAGAAATATCATAATACATTCTATTCAAAGAGAAGTACTGTTTTAAAGGAAAAAAACTTAGATTAAGCATTTGAATTCATGTTATATTTTATTCCCGTTTAAAGGCAATGAATTTTTTCGCAATAATTACTAAAATTTTAAACTACAATTTTTAAATAATTCACCTAACTTTTTTAAATTTATTTTTTTCTTTGCAAGTAAACACATATTATTTATAATCTTTTAACTTGTTAGGACCTCTTTTAACAGGAAAGTATAATTTATTGTGCTGTATACCACAATTATTGGGATTTGTACTACTTTTATTCATTTTATACTTTTAGAAGATCCGATTCATTCTTGTAAATGCTTATAATTTCTTTTTTTTTTTTTTTTTTTTTTTGGCCTTTTGCCCAATTTTAAGGATCATGTTTAATGTCAAGCGTGAAGAACATCAAACAAAGCTCAATAATTTTAGATAATATACAGATTTTTCGGTAAAACAAAATTTATTCGCGCGTATCAAATAAGAAACTTTATTTTAAATTTGAATTTCTAACGCGCAGTTTAAGAAAGGCGAAAAACAGTTCACAGCACTTTAAGAACATGAGTTCGTACAAGAAAAAGGCGAATAAAAACTTATGGAATATATTTCCTTGAAATGTCTCGGGATAGTTTTGAAACACAACAAAACAATTATTTAATGATGTTGAATTATAGGAAATTGTTACAACTGTAAGTTGTGAAACATAATCGGAAAAAAATGTTTTGATCCACTCAAATATTGATCTCGTGAAATTCTCTACGCATGCGTAAAATTTTAATCGGGGGAAATTTTGTGTGAATGGAATGTGATAAATCTTTAAAAACATACGGTGATTCAAATATAGTGGAACACAAAATGCTTATTATGTTTTTGATTTTTCGCCCCAGATAGATCCTTTGTTTAAAGCATTCGAAGGATTCAAAAATGTTGTAGTTCCAATTAAATATTGTTTAATATGATGATGGCTGACATGTGATTTAAATATATATTGCAGCCTCCAAGTTTTATATATATATACGCAATTTTTCTCTTTCATCATATAACCCACTCTGATATCTGTTTTAATAAATATACTATTTTTTGTTGCAGAATGGTATATTTTTAACAGACATTAATTAGAATAGAACAGATTATTAAAAGGTAAACTATTAAGGTAGTGTTTTCTTTTTGATAAAGTGGATTAAATATACTCATTTTAAAAAGACATTGGAAAACAATTGACGACTGTATTAGTAATCATACCGTCAGATCAATTAAATGATAGCTTCCGTGCTAATTCATTGTACTGATACATCTCACTTGAATATAAATCGCTTAATAAACCCCTTGAATTACTTTGTAACTATACGTATCTTTTACAATACAATCTCCCCATACTATTAAAAAGCGTACATTTGAGTTAAAAAATACTGCAATTTAAAGCTGACTTCAAAATTTCATCAAAATGTTTTGCATTTATATTTAGAAACAAATATAGGGTGTCCGAAAAGTTTGACTAAACTTTCTGAAATTATTAAAAAAGGAACAAAGATTTTCACTTACGATTTTTTATGTTCCATAAAAAAATTAAAGTTTCTGCTTAATGAAAGGCACACTTGATGGCGCAAAAAGTTCCCGTTTTTAAACATTCTCGTTTCTATATGGCTTCACCGTAAGAAAATGCGCAAGGTGTAGCAAGGTTTATCGAATTTAAATCTGTAACACATACGCAGCTTCAGAGAAACACCACCACATTGGAATTTGAAACTGAGAAAAAGTTGGTGGATGGAAGAAGGAAGTCAAATACCGTGTCCACTTTAATATCTAGACTTCTTGAAGAGATACGTGAAAAGCCTTATTTACCAATATTCAATGAGTGACACTAATGAAATGAAAAGTTGAATTGCAGAAGTCATTCAGATTGCTCATCTTGCAATGCTTCATAGAACGTAGTCAAAAATCTCGTATAGACTTAATGTGTTGCGCGTAATTAATGGAATGGAGTGCACATTCAAATCTTGCAAAAAAGCATAATAAAAAAATTTTAATGTTTTTTTTTATGGAACAAAAAACCGCAAGTAAGTATCTTTATTTTATTTTATTTATTTCGTAATTATTATTTGAAAGTGTAGTCATGCTTTTCTGACACCATGTATTTCTAAAATTGAGTTTTTCATTAACAGTATCTTGAAATTATTTCATTATAGAACGAAAATTTAGGAACTAAATAGTATGATGTACTGCAGCAATATAAATTTAACACCCTTTTCCCTTTCAGTTTCAAAAAAATATTTTTCTCGCGTATATAATTTTCGGCGATAAAATTTTATCAACTCTTCGTGCATGTTTGACTTTTAATCTCCATTATAAATTCAGAATACTCTGTGAATACTCTGTGTGTTCAGAATACTTTCCTAACTCACAATATAAAAACATTTAACTAAATAACCAGGAAATTTTCTAATTTCTCCGAGATAACTAATTATTTCTGTTCTTAAACTAAGAAAAGCGATCTACACAGAATTTTCACTAAAAATGCATAAAATATAGTTAAGAGATAGAGAACGTAACATTAAAGCTCTTAACTATTAATTAATACTAAAAAAATTCTTTATCATGCTCATGTATATTTTATTTCTAAAACCAAAAGGAAGATATCTTCTGCGTTGTATTCCCATACAAAATTACTTTAGTTACATTAAATATTCAAACTAATGTATGGAAAAAAGCTTCTTACTAAACAAAATATTTAGAGGAATGAATTTTTAAAAAGAAACGTTAAAATACAAAAAAAAATTTCAATTTAAAAATCAAATTAGAGATGTATAGAGAGAGAGGACATTAAAAAACTTTAATCTTCATCTGTTAAAGCTGAAATTAAGAAATTTTAGACACCATTTAAAAATAGTTTTTTAATCCAAAGCAAGTGTTCTTTTTTCAATCTCCCTTTCAATCTCTGTAACCTCAAACAATGATTTTCAAAATACATTGAGTCCTGAATTACATCACGAACAAATATGAGTACACAGTAAAAATTAAATAGAAAGGTGAAATCAGTAGCATCATATCAGCATTTAACACACTTTTACTTAAAAAGAATTATTTTCAAAATGATTAATAATATTTTGAACTCAATCCCACATTATTGCATCAAAATCAGGCTGACCCATAAATAGCGTCCAAACTCTGAACAGCAGATTCCTCTTTCGGAGTACAAAAAAAATGCCTAAATAACTTTGTCGCGCCCCAGAGGTCACAGATGTAAGAGACCTCAGAGAACAAACAGACGTGATCTTGAAAATACATACATACTTTTATTTTATAATGCACATTTTGTGAGTGATTTACAGCTTTATTGCTTAACTCTGGGAGCAAATTTAAATTCTAATCCTTAATCTAACTCAGGGGTACTCAACCTTTTTTTTTTCTGTTGGGCTGCATACATATTCAGCCATTTCACGCGGGCCGTAACATGAGGATAAATGGGGGAGGAGTGGAAAGAAATGCTTTAAGATCAAGATAACATTGAAAATTTAAAATGTGGAAAATATTGATATATTATATTCCCTGTGTGTTTTGCTTTTTTAATTATCATTATTTTTTATATTTTTTATTTTTGTTACTAACACTAAATTAGAAGCATTTAAGAAACACTCCTTCACAATTTATGCACCAGTAAACGGTTTCATATAATTACCGATAACCTGACAAACTTCATGGGATGTCTTTGTTACCTCTGTGATATTACCACTGACAAAACACTTTGTTGCTATTGCAAGGATTATTCAAGAAAAAGCCTATTTATCACCTCTTGAAAGAGATCTTCGAGGAAAAGTGTCATTGAATGATTCTTGTTTATTGGTATTTTTTAAATGCAGCACTTTCGTGATAAATCAAAAAATTAATGATCGATGTTTGTTTTTCACTACGAAACAGTCAACTTCCCAATCGTCTTGAAACGATATATTTTCTTCGAATATTTTTCGCTTGCAAGATATGAAAGATATTTAAAAATTAGTTCTACCCACTGTTCATTCGACTGTTGTCTATTATCACTAACCATAAATGTTCCAAATAGAAAAAGAATATCAGCTCACACCCGTACGATACCAACAACAAAAAGCAAAATTGATGTATTATATTTCTTGACAAAGAATTTCAAACAAAACATTTTATACAATGCTCTTAAATAAGTGAATTTCTCAGATCAATGGGCCATGCCCGGGCCACTTAAAAAGGCTCGGAGGGCAACATGCGGCCCGCAGGTTGTGGATCGCTGATCTAACTTTTATTCAAAATGACTTAAGTCGGAGCTTCTTATAACAGTTTTTTTCGAACCATGATAGCTCGGTACAGCGCCAATGCTATTTCTTTCCGCAACTCGAGATGGATTCTAAGATCAGGCAACGTGACTTCTTATTCGTAAATCACTTTCTCTTATTCCTACATTTCACGATTTACCTCACACACAAACTTTAGGGTTTAAATAGCATTTATATTTGCATAAAATGAAGTCATCTCTACGGAAAACGGTTTTTAAACTAAAATACCGGTTAAAACACATTTTCTTCAAGATGTTAGTTGAAGAACCAGGAATAGAACCTATTATAATAACATAGCATTAAAAAATTGGGTTTGATTTAACCGCGGTTACATAATCCTTGCAATCATGGATTCTACACTCAGGAACATTGAAAATAGCGACCCAAGAAGAAAGCATCGGATAGAAATGAAATTTAATACACATATTGATACAGATGAGAGATTCACTTGATCTCAAAAACAAGACAATTAAACAAATATAGGGTGTGCAACGACACAAATACTGGGCAACTTCAATAGCGCGTTGGACAACCTCCAGCTGCAATACATACCGCCACACGGTCCGACATTAAGTTAATTAGACACCTTATGTTGTCCTGAGGCAGATGGGCCCACAAATCTTGAACAGCCAACTCTAAATCATGTACAGAGTGACACGATGGCATCTGCCATTTTAGCTGATCCCACACGTGCTCTACAGGGGACAAATCGGGGGAGCAGACCGGACATGGACGAGTCTAAAAATGACGTAGGAAGTCTTGAGCAACTCTTGCTGTATACGGACGAGCATTATTTTGCTGGATAATTGCCCCTGGTAGACCATTTAGGAAAGGTCCCACATGGGGTCGAAGAATATCATCAACGTAACGTTGACCCATTAAGGTTCCACGCATTACAATTAAAGTGGACCAGCTATCATAGGCTATGGCCCACCAGACCATTACACCAGCTGTGCGGGCAGTATGACGTAGAACAGTGGGGCGGGAATTGTACCGCTCACCAGGGCGCCTCCACACCCGTACACGGTTATCATCTGTCCCCAAAACAAACCGGGATTCATCACTAAGCACAACCTTTTGCCAATTTGTGACGTTCCACATTGATCTGGCTTGGCACCACTGTAGACGCAGTTGCCGATGTCCCGGTGTTGAAGAGAGTGCACGGAAAGGGCGCTTGGATTTAAGATTTGCTTCTGCAAGGTGTCTGGAAATTGTTTGTGGAAAAATTGCTACGCCTACGTCTGCTCGTATCGTTTAACGAATCACTGTGTGGTCCACAAGGGCTTGCCGCACGATCCTTCGATCCTCCCTCCTCGTGGTCTTCCTGGTCGCTCCAGACCCGGTTTTCCGCGCTTGGGTACCTTCTCGTGTCCACTGCTCCCAAAAATTTGTAACGGCACACTCCGAACGATCCACCTGGCCAGCAAAACGGCGCGTCGACCAGCCTGCAGTTTTCATCCCGATGATCAGCCTCTCTCAAACTCGCTTGACTGTGAGAAATGTCTTCTAGCACGTTTACCTGGCATGTTTCGCTTACCAAAGTCTTCCTACAATCGGCGGGTAATCGTCACGTTTATGAATCTTCGAATTTGCGCTGGCTTATATAGCACCCTCTTCCTGATTGTAGCGACACCTCGACGTGTATGAGCATGCGTATTGGCACAAAACTTGGATCATTTGCATATGACATTACGCTGTACTTTTTTACAAAGTTTCGCGATTGTACTTAGCTTTCTTCTTGGGTCGCTATTTTCAATGTTCCTGAGTGTATATTAATCAATGAGGTTGCAAACTCGCAGTTGAATAACCGGAGTTAAAAAAAATAGTGGTGAAATGAAATTTTAACCGGTGATTTGCATTCACTTAAAGAGCCTTGTTCACTTAATGGTGAATAGGGGAGTTAAACACTTAATTTTGAACTGAACGGTCATTCTCAGAGCAGTGACTCTCCACAACATTAATTTCTGTAGCTATTTCTCAGGTTTTAATACATTTTTTTCTTGAGAAAATGCAACTTTTTATTTTAATAGTTTTTATGTCCGAATTACTAATTATAGGACTTAATAATTTATTATCGAGAAATCTTTGCTAAAGATTATCAAATTAGGCCTTCTGTGCATGAATTTCAATTTGCATTTGCTGGCTTCCGATTTTCTAATTAAGGACAACAAAATACAAAAATATTGACTCATTCTGGTAAGAATCTAATTAAACCACCCAATGTGACTTCAAAGAAAATATGGTTATAGTTTTCAACACTAAAGTTAATTTTTCAATGTATTGCAATGTACATTTTAATGTATGCATTTTTACATAATATTTTTCCTTTGTAGATGATTCCTTAAAAATAATTCATGTGCATTTTAATATACTACTTATAATTATGATAACAGGTAAAAATACGTAGCAGAATATTTCACAAAATATAATTCAACGCATTTTTATTGCATTATAGTTCCATGTACGGAATTACAATTTTATTACTTTATAGATAGATTCTTTGCAATATTAAGAGCTGTATTTATTCATTTGACTGACATTTACCAATAATTTGATTACATACAATGAGTATGGTCCATTATACACGTGAACAATATATATATTTTTCTTTTTAATTTAAATTTAATTCCAGTTTATCATGGTTATATACACGATTTTTAATATAAAGGAAACATTTTCAGAAAAGTTCATCTTTACTTGCTTGCATATTGGCAGACATAACAAGCCAATAAATAGATCTTCTAATATAATGGAATATCTCATTATATATTCCCTTACCAAAGCACGCGTACACCTCAAGAACATATTACCTTCATATAAGATATCACGTAATTAACGCTTACTTCATTTCCTCTTTTTACATAAATGTGGCTCGAATAACTATAAATTTCGTTATCTGTGGTAGAATTAGTTTACCCCAGTGAAACATAATTACATTTTTGCAAAATTGCCTGTCAATGATTAGTTGTTAAATTTCTTAAAGAAAGTGAATGACTTGCAAAGATTTAATTGAATATTTACCACAGTGGCGTTCCCTTTAGAATGTGTTTTGATTGTGTTTCGACAAAAGAAACACGAAATACTTGGAAAGTTGGCAAGTTATTAATTTAAATAATGAGATTCAATAAACTATTGATTTAAAAATGAAAAAAAAAGTTGCAAAACTGAAATTAGTGTAAGAGCAAAATCTTAGGATACAAATATCGCTCACATATTAAGTTAAAGTCATATTTGTTCAAATGCTTATTCTGCATTTAATGTAATTAAAATATTTAGTTTTTCATAATAATTGAAAAGTAACCATAGGTATGGGAGTTGCGAACTTTATACCTACACATGCAGAACACTATACCATCTATGTCAAATATTTATTTCATCGTTAATGAAGAATGAGGACTAAACACAAAACTGCAAATTATGCAAAGAACTCCCCGCAAGCAATTATCAATACGTAAAGGCATTTCTCAAAAGCATGCATGATACGTTGAGGTAAGTTTTCTAAAACCTCTTTCAGTGTATAGGTAAGGTTACTTTTTTTTCCTTCAAGGTTGTATTGAACAGTAAGACGTCTCTCTGAGACATTTGAAATATTTTAATCCAATTTAAATTGGGGTAAATTTACGATCAGATGAAATGTAAAACATTCTCGTTATCTTGATGATTCTTAGCAACTCCTGTTTGATGACACGTTGAGTTTGTCACTCATGTAACGAAATTTATTCTAAAAACCTATACTAAGAAGTTGTTAAAAACCAACCGTGTCCAACCAACTATGGACCACATATTCTCACACCAGAGGACGCTAGTTCCGTCAGAGATAAAAGTAAGAAATGTCCACAGACCAGAACTGAACGGAACTGACCAGAAAGAACTGAACATAACTGAACCAGAACTGAACAGAACAGAGGAAGAGATTTCGTAAAAAGACTTGGTGATACGCCCCAAAAAGTTTACCTCTATTTTTATTTATCTCGTGTTGTTACTTGTAAATATCATGTATATACGTTCTTTAATAATAATTATAATTAAAAGTTAATTCAGAAGCTGCGTATTTCTTTTGCAATATTAGGACCGGATACACCGTATATGCTCTCTGCCCAAAGAAATAACAGAAAGGTAGGACATTATTTGTTCAGCTAATAGTTTTCTAATAAATTAAGAGAGATTTATTACAGAAGTGTTACGTCGTGACCTCACAAGTTCGCTTAAATCCTTGGTAGCGAGATAGATCATTCAGCCTTGGTCAAATATTTTATTTTCAGATTAAATTGGAATTTGTAAACCAATATTATGATATCTACTTTTCGCTGCTTGGCAGCCTTTCACTGGAAAAAAATATCAGGTCCAGATCGAAGTTCTATGATCTCCTCGATGTCTGGTCCACTCAGTCTGGGGTAGGTCTCTGCTTCTTATCGTAGAAATCTAATATCTGGTACGGCTGCCCGCAGTCTCTGTCACTCCGTCTCGTGGAAGTCCTAAACGCAGTTCGCTTATCTCACAGAAGATCATAGTCACCATCCAAACCATCTATTTAAACCCACCCCCTTGGAGGGCTTCTTTCACGCACCCAATAAAATCTGATCGGTGAGGTTGAAGGGTCAGCATTCTGCACTCTCTATCATGGTCCCAACCCCCATTGGTTCCACTGACACAAAAGTATGTTTGACTGAGTTTATCTATGTCAACGCATCTCGTAAGCCAAATACATCGACCTGTCATTTCGACTTTGGGAATACACTCATTGATATTTCTTCCTCTCAAAAAGCCGGCATTCCTTCCATAAAAGTTTATCTCAACCAACATGTTCGACAGAACGAGTGAATGGATGGCCGCCAAACAGGTGTGCTCTCTGTAAATACTGTTGTGGAGAAAAGCAATCTGGTGAATCTATTTATCACTGGGTGTCGGAGAAAGAAAAGAGCGAGGACATTAAACAGTTCAAGAGTCCGCTCAACATTTGTTTTGTTCCAGTGCGTGAGAGAAGAATCTGTAGAATCCTCCCTTTGAAGAATACAATAACCCATATAGCTATTCTGTTCACCCCCTGGGCTTCAAATATGACAAAAAGGGATAGTAAAACGTTCGTATAACGAGGCGATGCTATAAAAGATTAAAATGTGGGAGCAGAACTTCAATAACATATCGATCAACATCCATAGGCATCTGTACCCATGAAGATTTGGGCATTCCCCCCATACAATTGAACGAACTTTCCAAAGCCCTCTTCGAAGAATTTTTCCATCAATGATGGGAAATGAGACTGAATGTTATTTTGAAGCTACTTATTGATTTGGAAGCTTTGGACGCCCAGTCAGTTCTTCAGTTCAGAAAAGAGAGCAAAATCGCTCAGTGCTAAGTCGAGCCTGTACGACGGTCGATCCCACACGTACCGTTTAAACTACTCTACAAGCTTTAGTGTTACAGCATCACCGTAAGGGCGAGAGTTTTTATGAATAAAGAAAACTTAGAAAAGACCTTTTTTTTGTTTTGAATGGCTCTCTGCTGCACTAATCCTTTATACTTGAAAAAGCGAATAATACTACTTAGCTTCTAACTGATGGAAATACAAACTTACTCGTCTACAACTCAACTTGAATAGTTAACGTGGTCATTGCGCATTCTTATTTGTCTGGCTATTTAGTGGCTCGTTTGAAGATTACTTCCCCCGCCGCCTAAATAACTACGGTACACAAAAAATTGGAAGTAACGTGTTGTATACAACAATGTATTTGCCGTTTATCCTGTATATCCAGTCATTTAAGTTTTTCACTTAATGTGCAAATCTTGATTGTATAGAAAGCTCCCCAAATTCACAAAATAATAAAATAAACATCCATGTTATTGGAACTTGACTGGTGCACACAAGGGTTTGGGTTCAGAGGTCTAGAACCCCCTCCCTATTTTTTTTTTTTTTTTTTGATTGATTATATTGATATATCTTTGTATTACACGTACATTTCACATACACACGTACATTTTGCAGCTGCATTTTGAAAGTTATTACGTTGTCCCGCCTGGTACCTCCCCTGTAACCTTTGACCCACGAGGGATCTTTTCCCGCCACTAGCAGGATGCAACTGGATGCTAAGAGGCCAACCACTGATCCTCGGAACAGAGGGAACCAGAGATGTTTAAACCTTCGAAGTAAGCGGAGCCCGAAAGAGAATTCTCCTCTCACAAACCACATCATTTGAACTCTAATAATCTTTAATAAGTTAATAATTTCAATGCGTAATCTGTAGTTAATAGCTGTGACGTAAATAAACTAAATGTTTAAACTGATTAATATCACACTACAACTAATTTCGCAAATGAAAGGGCTTCACCCCCAAAATATTGTTAAAGTTTCCACACACCCTGAAATATCCCCCACGAAAGTTATTTTTCTTCGCATGAAAATTAAAATCTATATTTTACTATACACAGTAAGGAAAATTCGATTTCATTCAGGGTTCTCTAGAGTTTGAATTGGTTTCTCTCTAAGGTAGGCTACTTGTAATCACCAGAATGGTTCTCTTTCCAGAATTATTTTAAGTTTCACATTTGAACTCTCAAAGGGGTTCAAGTTTCATTAATCTCTCTAGATGCGGAGGCGATTCAGAAATATGTCCCTGCCTGCTTCATTAAGGATGAAAACGTCTAATTTGAAATGCTTCATTAAACCTGGATGCACTCATATCGCTGAAAGTAATCAACGCAATGGCTCCTTAATAAATAAAAAGTATGCAAAAGACGCATTCCGAAACTGACACGCCTTGATTTGTATTCAATTTATAAATATGCATTTTGAAGTTTTGAGATTAATTTTTCATTGATTTTATTTTGAAACTTAACTGAAATTCCATTCTATTCCATATAACTCAAGAGATACTCGCGAAAGTAATTTATGAGTTAAAAATGGGTAAAAAAATTATTTAATTTAAAATTCGATTAATCTTGACTCAAGAGTTGAGTCATACAATCGGAATTAATTTAAAGTAATTCAGTGGATTTGTTAGTTGCAGATTGATTTAATTATCGCAATATTTAGTCAACCCCTTAACTGCCGATTAAAAGTAACGGGATTCGTCCCCCCCCCCTTTTTCACATAGGAGCGCATACGTCGTATATTGGAGAGGAAAGAAAAGGCACAAATAAGGAAATGTTTCTTTAAAATAAATAAACCCTTCGCAAACACTGTCAAGGTCATTTTAATGCATTTCGATGCCTTCAAAATAGCTTTACCGATAGCAGCGAAAAGAAAAGAATCGTACATTGGTAGGACGAATATATACGCCGAGGGCACTCAACGCACCGGCTCAGCAAGACGAATATTTTTGCCGGTGATACTTAAAGGGTTACGCTTTGGTAATTTTGGATCAACTTGATATTAGAATAGAATAATCAATTGTGTTTTGAAATCGTACTGCAAAGCAAAACGATGGCTATTGGTGATTGTCCTCTTAATTTTGAACTCCTGTCAAGTGACAAGGACGGTACCTGAGTTTGCATCCATTTTTCCAAACTTCCATATCACTCCATCGTGACCACTTTCAACCTCCACTTATTTAAATGGCCTCATTGCCACCATAACTCGAATTACGACTCTCCTAGTTTTGTGTGGCTGGAGCTGTTGAATCTCAGGCTCGAGTCCTAGTACCACTGAAGACTCACCGTGTAGAGGAGCTGATACACGTTCAATCAGTCGTGGCTCAAAGTCCTCCCGTTGGAGGGGTATTGAAGCTCGGAAAGTGGAATGTCTGTTTAGGTGTCATCCTCATCACTTGATCGTGGTTCAAACTTACGAGGTCTCTCGCCAATAAACCTCGTGTTGTTATAAATACGAGAGTAAATAAACCTTTACTCACTCCTAGTTTTGTAAATGAGTAAAGTGAGGGTAAAAAAGGGCAAAGATTCAAATAAAATGCTTTTTTTCAAGAGGTTTTTAAGTATTTCCTTCCTTGAAACATTTTTGTCAATTTTTACTTAAATTATTTTCTTTCAACAAGTTTATTGGGCACTTAATTACAAAAAAGTGTTTAATCTTAAAAGAATTGCAACGTTCTACGAAATTCTAATCTATGTATAAAAAATGTGAAAAGAGTATTACATTGAGTTTAGAACCAGAAAAAAAGAAGTCGCTATGGTTAAAAATAGGAAAGTTGTCTTCTCCCTTCCATTTATGAATTATTTCCAAAAAACTGTTTTTAAAATCACATTGTTCCAGAACTGGAATTTTCAGGTAAAAAAAAAAAGGAATCATAAGATTTGTTAATAATTTCCTTCTCTTTATATAGCCTGATGCTAAAAACGTTTTCAATGAAACTAAAAATATATTTTCATCTCGTAAAAATTTCAAAAAATTAATGCATTCAATTTTGTGAAAATAAACTGGAGAACAAGATGTAAAATCTCGATTTGGGAACTTTTTAGGAGGAAATGAGAAAAAAAGGAAAAATGAATGTCGTTCTGCTTTCAGCCATTAAAAACAAAAAAGGTTTTAAATATTCATAAACATTTTCCGAAAAGTCTTCAAAGGTACTTAGAAAAATGTTATTTAAAAAATCGTGTATAATTGGATGCGGTCGTAATTGGATTATTGCGGAAATGCTGGCTTTCAAGGTGTATGAAAATAAGCTCTGTGCTTAAGAAATCAGAATGTTTTCCTCAAAGTATCCAGCCACGATCGAGATCCATTTTTTTTTAATTTTCCAAAAACGTCTAACATTTTTACATTCTTTTCCACTGTTATGCAGAATATAAAACACAACTTATATATATTTGTGTGGGGGCTCATCATTATTTTAAAGAATCTTAAGATTTCAAGAAATTTCAGCTAAATTTAAAATGCTTCATCTCGAAAAATAAAATAGTTAAGAAGAAGATATTTTCCAAAGAATAAGAAGAATAAGAAGATATTTTCCAAAGAATAAGAAGATATTTTCCAAAGAATAAGAAGATATTTTCCAAAGAATAAGAAGATATTTTCTAAAGAATAAGAAAGTATTTTCCAAAGAAATTACTGCAAAAACATTCTTAGCTATATGTGTAGAGAATCAACTAAAAACTTTAAATAATTACTATTTAATCCAAAGTTATTATCATTTAATCAAATCTACAAACCAGTAACTTTCAATAAAAGAGAAAGAGAAAATTTCTATGTGATCCTAGTGTAGTATTTTTCTCAAAGGAAACATCCTACGCTAATTCTGCAACATAATTATTCAGTTTTATAGATTTTAGTTCATTCTTTAAATAACGGCATTAAAAATATTTGTGGGAAGTTTCACCTAAGTGCCTCAATTGCTTTGTGAAATATCACATTTCAAGTATCATCAATTCTGACAAAAAAAATATAGGTTTTTGTATTTATATATTATATTTTTTATTGGAAAAGATTGTTTTTATTCCGATTTAGTACGTTAAATAGCTGTATATATATATTTTTTTCTAATTATTGCGCAATCAAGTCAAAGACATTCAAAAAGCTCATTATTCAAATTTCAAAATGATTAAATAAAATAAAATGGTATTTTTAATGTAGTCGGATACTTTAAACAAAGAATTATACATGGTGATTATATAATTAAAGTTTCAAAACGCTATAAAAAAGAACCGGTGATCAGAATGACGTCAAATATGAAAGGAATATTATTGAAGCAGGGGGAAAGCGTATGTCATAAGACGAAAAGTTATTTCAAATTTCAACAACAGAGGGCGCAGTAAGCATCATAATTAAAAAGGGGTTTGATTAGAAATGACAGAGAATCGTAAAACAAAAGCTACGAAGTAAGTTACACGTTAAACTAAGTGTGTTGTTCAGTGTGCATGACTGTTCATGTGTGATATTGTTAGTTACGTAAGCCTACCCACCATGGCAAGATCATGTCACGTTGGATGGGAAAAATCGGTTTTTAATTGTCCCGAGACCAAAAACCGCGTAAAAAGCATCCCTCAAATCGGTTTTTAACTTTCCTGAAGCAAAAAAAAACATAAAAAGTGTTCCTCTTTTCGGCTTTTGAATTACTGCTTTTTACTGTGACGTTAATTTACACTCAGTCGAACACACTGAGATAAATAAAGTTTTTTCCATCTTAAACTCAAAAGAGTGATCAGGCATTGAAGTGTTACAAGAAACCACAGATTAAATAAAAATAAATAAAAAAAAGAATACTGTCAACAGAAAATATACTAAAAAATGTTTCGACTTTAAGTTATTCAGATTTTTTATGAGCTTCGTATAAAAAGAACCTTTGTTAAGTAACTAAAATATTCAGAATATTTTAAATAATATGTATAGAAATAGCACATAATTTATGAACATCATGAACCTTTCAAGTACCTTTCATCAAAATTAGTTATTTCCACAATCATATTGTCCTGTTACGCATTAAGGATACATCGCATGCATATAAATCACGTACATGAGATGTATCGCAATTAATGTCTGTTTCATTTTTACTTTTGCCTTAATCCAAATAGTATTAGTGTCCGCATTGCTACCTGAAGTACAATTGGGTTACCAGTAGAGCCTAATTTCATTTCCTGAAAATTGGCTGCCAATGACGCGTCGCCTATATTTCTTAATCAAAGAAAATGGATGAACGCCAGAAATTAATTAGATACGACCTGGAGAGAGTCAAATCTTTTAGTAGATATTTAAATTTTGTTTTCAGGTAATGGATTCGTTCGGAATGTGACAAGTAAAAAGTTTCATCAAATGCATTAGACAAATTGTTGTCTTTAAAAAAACATAACACTTTACTGACTTCCTGCACATTTGTATATTAAGCTAAATAGAATTTATTGTTAACATAGTTCATTCTAAATGTAGTTAAAGCGCTTATTTTCCCCTTAGACATTCACAGAAGATTATGAAATGCTCTTCGTATATAAAATTAAAATTATATTAATATTATAATACCGTAAAATCCGGCGTATAACGTGCACTTGTAACACCAAAAATAAGATCGAAATTTACGGGTTTGCTTTATACGCCGGGCATAAAAATGAAAGCTTTATTAAAAGTAACAAGTAATATAAAAAAAATTACATCAATTCCTACTTAGGTCAACAAAGAAAATTTTTATTTTACTTACTTTTTATTAAATAATTACAATTAATATAAATATGTATATAGATATGACAGAATCACAATATTAAATTGGAAAGTAGAAAGCGATTTTCCTTTCTATTCATGGTGATGGACTATTACGTTTTTTTTTTGTTACTATTTATTCATTTATTAAATTTAATTATTCCAATAAAATAGTATTGTAAAAAGAAAACACATTTTCAGAAATTGGGCCATTCCAGATTGGATTCAAAACCACGACTTTTGAATTAGAAAGTTCAACACGCTACTCATAACATCAAATGTCATTCACAACAAATTTAAAAAAAATTATTTGAACTTCAGCAGATGAATAAAAAGTATTTTATTAATGACTGAAAATTTGAACAAAATATATATAGTATATATATATATATATATATATATATATATATATATATATATATATATATATATATATATATATATATATATATATATATATATATATATATATATATATATATATAGGGAGAGTGTGAAATTACAGTAAGAATTGAAAAAGAGATGAGCATAGAAAAAAAATTAGACTTCTATGTAAATCGAAATACTGTTTCTTTGAAAGAAATAACATTCCTTATGAACTTCAAGAGTTGTGGTTCAAGAAGTACACTATTTTTTACTGAAGCTAGAATAATACCTAGAATAAATGACTTTAAAACATAAGAGCAGTACGAGTATTTCAAGTTTCTTTTTAATAAAGGGGGGCGTTACACGGCGAATATACATAAAAACTAAAAAGTGCAGTTTCAAAGTATAGGTTAGCGTTATGCACCGGATTTTACGGTATATATTTTCTTTTGAACTACAGGTGGCCGCGGTAGTCAAGTGGTTATAGTCACAAACTAATGGGTAACGTGTTATGAGCTTAAGTCCTTGTGCCACTAGAAATCAGCCGTGTAGAAGGACTAAAGCACATTACATTCGAAAGTCCTCCCGTTGGAGTTGTGTGGTGGTTTGGAGAGGGTACTCTCTCACATATCATACTCATCACTTGACCAAAGTTCAAAATTGCGAGGATCATCGCCAATACTTTTGTTACTTTATAGTGAGATGTAAACAAAAGTACACACATTACTTTTGAATTATAGAAACACACTTTTAACTCACGCTTACCATATTTTAGAAAATAAAACAAGCTAACAATCGCTTTCTGTTTTGTTTTCTTTATACATTTAATTTAATTGTTAGACAGACTCGAAAATATACAAATAAACTTTTTATGTTACATATATTTCACAAAGAAGTACTCAATTTTTTGTTTAATTGAAATGTTTGGTTGACATTTTGGACTTACAACGAGCATAAAAATTTCCCTTTATTATTGCTGAGGAATATTAAAATAAATTACGATATTGAATCGAAACAGAGACAAAATGAGTAACATATATTTATTAAAGTTCTAAGTCTTCTAAATTGAAACTAAACCCTGTAGAGTATCAATATCTGATAAGATTACTCATACAAAATATTTCATTTCGCACCAAAAGAACCCTCTATTTCATTCCGTTTAAAAGCTCGCTTGAATATACAATTATGAAACGTCTTCTTCCAAAGGCAGGTCCTGCACAGCCATTAGAGAGAATCGCTTTTAATCTTCCTTTGAGGCAGCGTTCAAGCGTCACTAATCTTCCAAGATGCAAATGCAATTCAGAAATCAGTCTTTGACCGACTCATTGAATTCGAAAGCGTCTAATTGGAAAAGCTCGATTTAATCCGAGTGTATTCACGTCGCGGAGAGCAGTCTCTACGCGAGTTCTTCAATCAGCGCTTTTAAGCCAAAAATCATGTACGATTCTTATTGAAAAAGTGATTATTTTTTGCTTGTAATGAGACATTTCTGTATAAATATTAAAATCATTTCGATTTATTAAGTTTTTGACTATAAAGTATAAGTTATTTGGTTCAAAATGATTTAAAAGGAAATCTAAAAAACATTATGGGTAAAAGTATTTTACCTTAACTCTGAGGTACCAATTTGGATGGGTCGTGGAGGTGTTAGGTAGTGTCCATCACGATCACCACTGTATTTCAGTACATGGAGTTTTACAAGGAATCAAGGGTTCACTCCATTATTTCCTACATCTATTCCTGAACTAAATTCAAAAATCTACGTATTAATTCATTTAATTGACGGAAACATGCTGACAAATCTGTGGTAAGAAACGATTTACCGATGGGACAGTTGGACTTCGAACAATTGTAATAATGATAAACTTTAACTTGTGATAGCCTCCCGCCATATCTTCATCTACTAGAACTAAATCTGTAGGCGGTAAAGATTGATGACTCAAACTAGCCGTTAGAAAGCCAAAATTTACTATTACCAAATATAACAATCTAAAACAAGCCAACTATAGAGGGAAAATCTAGAGTGATATAACCATAGTTCAAAATCTTATGTGAATAAGCGCATGAAATCCTAATAGCATAACTTTACTCAAAGTTATCTTTAGAATCCTAACTTCTTTAATTTAAATGAATAGCTAAAGCCCGACCTATAATCACGCGTCTAAACTCCGATCCTTACCGTAATAGCACAGCTTTCCGAAACTCAGCTTCTTTTCCTTCTTCTCCCGATTATTAAACTTCCACTGTATATATACAATCTAATCTGCATATCAAGGTTTCTTCTTGAGAGGGATAGCTGTGAAATAACTCTATTGCTGGCCCCAAAGATTCCCGAAGAGGATTGATAGAAAAACACGTAAAGCCCCGTCACAGACTATTTCTCTATCTTACAACAATATCTATAACTTTTTTTCCTGTAAATTACATCCAATAGATCATTTTTCCCCAACTAATTTTTTTTGTAGGCACCCTCTATAATATATTATGATTTTAAAAACATCAAACTTTTCCCTTTTTCTCCCCTCCCTTCTGATTGAAACTATTTAAGGAATTCAAAAAAATAGCTAGATAATTTCAAACAACACCACGAAACTTTCACAGCATGCACTCAAAGAATTCTCAAGTCTGCTCCTTTGAGTATTGATACAAAAAACGAATAAATGTGGAAAACATAAGGAGCAGTAGGTGTTCCTTTGGATTGTTCGAATCTTCTGGGAAAAGTCTGGTCAAAGAAGAAAATTCGACATTTCATAACATCGACTTTTGAACTACCACATATTGTTTGATACAGAAATTCTCCGTGTTTTCCGACTCGTGTCACGCAGATGCAAGTGGGAATCTCGTGAAAAATCCTGCTGAAAAATATATGTCTTACCTGAATTGTTTCTATCTCTTTCTTGAAAAATGGATCCAGAATCACAGAACATAGGGAATCAAATTTTTGTTCAAATTGATACAGAATTAGAGTTACATTTACTTCGCACTATGAAGCTCTATAAGGGCTATTCGTGACGGACCATGGTCAAGTAACGAGGATGGCACCTGAGCTGGTAGCCCCTTCTCCAAATTACCACACCAAAGGGAGGACATATTTAACGTGTATCGTCCCCCTCTGCACGGTGGGTCTTCAGGGGCTCAGGTTTGAACTCATGACACGCCAGCAATGAGTCTGTTTCCTTGACCACTAGGATACATAACAACTATTAGCATAGGAAAAAATAATTGAAGGGGAATTTTTTTTTTTTTTTTTTTTTTTTTTTGCTTAGAAATTGGGTTGGTGATATTTTTTTATGCTTATACCATAATTTTGGTACAATTTAAATTCTGAAAAACACTAAAATATAAGGAAGTGTTCATTTCCTGCGAATCATTTTTTTTATAAATGTTATACTGAACAATGTTTACAGATAACTTGTTTGTTGGAAGGAATTCCACAAAATTTTTGAATAGCTTAATATTACTAAATTTAAAATATTTACATTTGGATTTGTGTATATATTGGCCCCTTTTTTATATTCTTAATTCAAAAGAAAATGCATGTGCTTCTATGCCTTACAAATAGGAATTGCTATATCAGATTAAAAGTTCAATACCGGTATTCAGTATTTTTTAGATCTTAATACCAGGATACCGGTTTTAATACCGGTACTAGAAATTTTAGAAAAAGCACGAAAACGCAGGTGTTTTTTTTTTTTTATATTTGCCAGTTTTATTATAGAATGTAAATATCACAAAAAATAATTAATAACTTATAAATTATAACAGTATATAAAGAACATACACAAAAAAAGTAAGGGAGAACATCTTATTTATTTAAATCACAAAAAAGTGTAAATATCGCTATTCAGTCTGTGATACTTGTACAAATTTTTGAAATGTGATCTTAAAAAAACAATGCATCAATTACAGTGTCATTAAACCTGGAACGTAATTTTGTGCAATAATTTCATGCGAATTATCTTTTTTCAAAATAATCTAAAATCCCTGATGACTTGGGTTTAGAAAGTATGCTAAAATTTGCATCTTGATCGCAATTATATTCTTTCCTCTCAAACAATTTTGTATTATGTTTCGCTTTTAAATGTGTATGGAGTCCCCGTTTGTACTTTCTCCATTCATTTTAATAACACTAGATCAATCACTTTTTCAAGTGTTATCCACTTGAAACCACCACCATGACGTGCTTTTTCCTCCCTGCTCTCGGTGTTAGAACAGATGTACAAATGAAAGAATAAAGGTCGTCTTTTCACTTTTCTAACTTTAATCTGATTCTGTCTTAAAAATCATGACAGAATTAAAGCCGGCAGGATTTTTTATCTGCGAATGGATTTCGAATCTTAACGTAAAAAACTAATCTTTTTTATAAAATAATTTTAATATAAAAACGAACACCAACTGCGGTAATAAATGATATGGAGAATTTGACGGAACATCGAATGCACCGTATGCCTGTATATGAAGACGTCGGATTGCCGGAATAAAAAATGACACGAAAAAAAAAACGCGCTAATAATCCTAGGAAGAACATCGCTCTTAACACCGATAAGAATGTAGTGTTTACCGCCGAACGTTATTCTGTCTTTACGGAAGAGACCATCCAGTTTACTGTGAACGGAAGAAACATTCTAATGGAGAGAGAAAAAAAGAAGAGAAGCGTGAATCCCTTATTCCCCCGTGATGAAAGACGTCACTCTCTTTCGCAAGAAAAATAAAAGGAAAAATTCTTCTTCGCCGGAAAGTCTGCACGGTACTACAGTGAATTGACCATCGCATGCCATAGTGAAATACCAATATCGAAATAAATAAAATTTTACTTGTGAAATAAAGCTACAACATCTGGATTACCGTTTACCAAGGGTTTCTGCCGCTGCAAAGTGGAGGTCAGTTAAATTGTATACTTCCAATTTTAGTAACATTGAAATAACTGAGTTTTGCTGAACAGAACTGTGCGAAAAAGAATAATGTATGATATGATATGATATTTAATTTTTATAATATAGTTGTGTTATAAATGAGATATTTTCTTTATATTTTAATGGAGAAAAAAAGTCTATAGGTTTAGTCATACAAAATTTTGAGAAATTTTAATATACTTCTCATAATTTTATCTTAAGATGTCGAATGAGTTAAGAGTTATGATAGAAATTGGTGTTTTAAAGTGAAAGATATAAATTAAGTTCTTAGAAAAATGACTAATGAGAGAACTAATACTAGAGATATTGATTTTTATAAGAAACAAAAGCAAAGTCAAGTTGTATTCTTTTTTCTCCATTGAATTCAATTGTTTTGTTAATTATTTTATTCAGCAGTAATCTTATTGCATGTCATTTAATTTTTTTTTATTTTGAAATTGTGTGTTTTGGCCATATATCAGGTTTCACTATTTCTCGAAATTTTCCTTATCTAAAATTAAAATTAATTTAATAACTTGAAGCTTATTTTTGGATATTACACAATGAATAAGTGAGAATGCAATCATTATAATTTTGTATATGTCTCGAAACATTAAGAGGACAAACTTGTTTAGTTTGATATGTACACCTCTCATTGTTTCTTATCAACATCCCTGAACATCTGTGAGTTGATGACGCAGATTTCTTAGAGAGATGTGTTTTAAATTAAGTAAGGCGATACAGTTTTATTAGTGAATGTGTGATGCAAGAGAAACTCAAGAATTTTTGTCTATGAAACGTATTTTTAGAAGGTTGCGGAAAGATTCAAAATATTGCATGCGATATTAAGTTACAATGAATATTGTAAAAAATTTTCAGAAATACTAAAAGTTATTATTGAGAAGTGAGTCCACTTTTCCGACTCAAAATAATAAAAAAGAGCTCTTACATTCTTATATTCTTATAATTTTTATATTTTATAACGCATATGAAATAAAACATTGTTTATTGTGTTGGATAGTGCATAGAAGCTGTGTGTAATACACCTTTTTCATATTATTAATAATTTCATTTTATAAGTGTCTATATTTTTTTTATCTTTTTAAAAAATGTATTTCATATATGCAAAATGTGTGTAACAATATAAGGTATTACTACGATGGCGCCAGAGTAGATTTTTATACAAAATTATTATTTTAACAATTGTATGATTTCATGTATTTTAATATTTACTATTTTATTGTTTGATATATTATTTTCCAACATAATTTTTTTGAAAATATCTACCAGCTATAATACGAATCTATTATTATGAAGGAATAGGAGGAAACGCGAGCTCTTATTCTATATGTCGAATATATTTGAACAAGCTAATCTTCATTTATATGTATGGAAATTCATTTTTATCAATTAATATGTTGGAAGTGTCCTTACTGTGTTTGTTGTTATAGTTTCGTTTATTGTATTGCTTTTTGATTTTAGTATTACTATTGCTTAAATATTTCTACTATGTTTAATATGTATTTCTAAATAATGTTATGTATTGTTTTGTGTTTATTGAAAATTGATTAAGTTTGTAAAGAGAGAAAAAACCACGCCATGACTCCCTTTTAAAATTGGGGGGCAAATGTAAGGAAAATTAAATTAGATTAAAAATTAAATTCCCTATCTAGCACTTGACTCATCTTTCTCAGTTCCCATCTTCAAGTATCAAACTAATCACCCATTTATTTCTTCCGAACATATGGCCTAGCAAATAAACATGTCTAATTCCAGATTGTTAGATTTAATAGTCAGCATTAACTTGCAAGCACCCTCTTCAAAGCAACGATACTTACCATATGTTTTTCAAGTGTTATCCACTTGAAACCACCACCATGGCGTGCTTTTTCCTCCCTGCTCTCGGTGTCAGAACAGATGTACAAATGAAAGAATAAAGGTCGTCTTTTCACTTTTCTAACTTTAATCTGATTCTGTCTTAAAAATCATGACATATATATATATATATATATATATATATATATATATATATATATTGTGAAGAAAATGCGTTATATTTTTGATATTTTTTTAAATTGGTGAGTTTGTTATTCACACTGCATTTGTATATCATACTTTAGGGTTCAAAATATTTTTCAGACACACACACACGTGTGTGTGTGTGTGTGTGTGTGTGTGTGTGTGTGTGTGTGTGTGTGTGTGTGTGTGTGTGTGTGTGTGTGTGTGTGTGTGTGTGTGTGTGTGTGTGTGTGTGTGTGTGTGTGTGTGTGTGTGTGTGTGTGTGTGTGTGTGTGTGTGTGTGTGTGTGTGTGTGTGTGTGTGTGTGTGTGTGTGTGTGTGTGTGTGTGTGTGTGTGTGTGTGTGTGTGTGTGTGTGTGTGTGTGTGTGTGTGTGTGTGTGTGTGTGTGTGTGTGTGTGTGTGTGTGTGTGTGTGTGTGTGTGTGTGTGTGTGTGTGTGTGTGTGTGTGTGTGTGTGTGTGTGTGTGTGTGTGTGTGTGTGTGTGTGTGTGTGTGTGTGTGTGTGTGTGTGTGTGTGTGTGTGTGTGTGTGTGTGTGTGTGTGTGTGTGTGTGTGAAAAACCCTAAAGTATGATATACAAATGCAGTGTGAATAAGAAACTCTCCAATTTGAAAAATATCAAAATATAACCGTTTTCTTCACAATTACGATCTTGTTTTCACAGATATGAATATCAGTCTACGAATCCTGAGCGTGTGCAGTATCGCTCTGAGTTGTAACAGGATCTTTTTGGCCCGCCTCTTTGGAGGATTTACATGTTTTACCACTTCTCTTAACAGTACGATACAACTTTGTACTCACAATTTAATTGATTTCAACCGTTTGGGAGAAACAAAAATAAAAACGTATATTATTTTGAGATGTTGGTGATTCCTGAACCTATAGTGGAGATAATTATAAGAAATTTCTAGTAAATACCGAAAAACCGGTATTTAAACTTTTAAAGAACGGTATTTCAAAATCGTACAAATCGCTCAAAATACCGTTATGCGGTATCCCGGTATACCGGTAATGCAATCCCTACTTGCAACATATGCATTCGAAAATCCCTAAAAAAAATAATTATGTACGTTAAATGGTTAATATTAAAATAATGAATTTTTAAACGGGTTTATATTATAACAATAAATTTTTTTTAATTGTAGATAGGGGGCATGGTAGAACATACGAATTATTTCATTTTTATATTTATATAAAAATTTTCTCACGTACTCTATATGAACACATAGGAAAATATACACCTGAGAAGAAAAAAATTATTTTTAAACAAACAAATGTTTCAAATTTTCTTAAAATATTTCAACATTTTAAGTTTTTTACTACTTGTGCAAAATTTAATATCTTTGAACACATTTTGTAATTTTCTTAAAAGTGCTCCAAATAATTATGTTCATAGAATATCAGGAGTACTATTTTTACGATTTTTTATGTGTCGAGCACTATAAAAACTGTAAGGAAACAACTACATCTAACATTGATAACTTTTAAAAAATGACTCTTCGCATAAATCTTTATCCAAAGCATAGAATCAAATGTATTATGCTAGAAAATGTTTCACAGAGGATCCTGAGCTTTAACGATGAGAAACTGCACTAGGAATTAATCTTTGCCCAGAACACCTAAGCCAAACAGGCATTCAAGGGCTCTTTTACAGGCTACATAATTATACAACGTGGACGCTGACAGTTTTATGCATCACTTTCCTTAAGAATAAATGAGTATTTTTTATAACCGGAACACGAAAAACAAAAGGAGGATGAACCTCGTAATTTTGAACCACGGTTAAGGGACGCAGATGGCACCTGGGCTGGCCCTCTTTCCAATTATCAAGCTAGATTTAACGTGCATCAACTCCTCTACACGGCAAGTCTTCAGTGGCACTAGAGCTGGAATTCTGACATGCCGACCACGAGCTCGTAGGTAGCCGGCTGCTGTAGCCAGTGGCGTAACGGAGAATATTATGGTCCACCTGCAAAGCCAGTTGTCTTACAAAGGATTGCAAAACCATAACTTGGGCTTTGGGTCCCAAGAATCCTAAGCCCTCCATAATCGGACCCCCTAGAACCAAAGGTGTACGTTCACTAGTGTAGCAAGTCTTGAGGAGGCCCTGTATCAAAAATTCTTTGTGGTGCCATTTTTGGGCCTCTTAACATATAACGATTTTTTGCTTGCACATATTGAAGCCCCTATTTCATGGAGGCCCCGTATCATTGATACGGTGGTAGCTACGCCCCTGTGTACATTACTCCACAGGTGGTAGCTTCGTACTTATGGCCATGACCTCGTAACCATAACTACACGGCTACCGTGGCCGTAGCTTTCTTCATTGCAAAGCTTCAGCTTAACACGTTATAAATACTAATTTATTCTCAATATTTCTTTTATATATAGACTCGTCAAAACTTATTTTATCCATGCTTCCCCATAGCAGATAATTCAATAAATATAGCATTATTATTTTCGTTTATTCTCAATTTCAGTAGATAGCACATTATTACATCTCGAAAGGGAGCTTAGAATAATATTCAATTAACAAATGAATGCACTTTATTTTTGCTTAACGTTTGTCTTATTAATCTCTTTGTAACTATGATTCCCTAATTGATTGCCCTTTCCTATTTTACATCATAAAGATCGCAAGCAATTCTATTATCAAACGTCATCTCTCAATACCGTTAACTATTGCTCGGAGAAAAATTAAATCTGAACACTTGATTATCATGAAAGGATTCAATTATATTCTTTATAAAACTAGCATGAGATATAATCAATTCTTGTTCGCAAATTAACTCTGTTCTCCTTGTGTCCTGTCGAACAAATTGCTGAAAGATTGCAAATTGTTACTGGGTAGGCGCCCTTTGGGTTAATTGTAACAAATTACTGCGCCGAATCCGCAAAGTTTCGTCATTATTATTACTCCCGCAATCCTTCAAACAATTTTGTGGTTGCATTATGCATATTAACGCCGAGTAATTCGAAACTAGATCTCCGTAATTAATGAAACATTTAATAACGTCGATGCAAGTAACTAGAGGAAATTTGCTCTGTTTAGTTATGAACCGAGTACTACATGTCAATGAAATGTTTATTTCTTTTATATCGTGCTGCCATCTATCGTAATATGATGAAGTTACGCAATTTCTATTAGGAAAAGCATAATCATCTTCCAATAATATAATTCTCCGCCCCCATCACCTCACATTTTCTTCTCGTGCTAATTTCTATAAACTAAATAATAAATATTTACTTTAAAATTAGTTATTATTGTTTTGAGTTTCATTAAAGGAATTAGTGGACCAAAAGAAGGAACAATATCATCAGACAAATCTCCATTTCAAGACATTTACCACATTATCTTTAACAGTGATTTCCAAACTTACTATGACCAAGGACCGCTTTTTATATTAAAAAAATTTCGCCGTGAGCCACCAAGCAAAATAACTGTTCCAATGCATAAGGGAAAAATTATAAATTTAACTTTGATATCCTGAATGGTATAAATGTTAACGTAAAAATAAAGTATAAATAAAACAATGTGATATCTGAAGTAATATTTGTGTTCGAACTACAACTCTCGCATTAAAATACAGAAAAAACTGATCTTTTTCAATAAGATGGGTGGACCAATGAGATGGTTATCTTCATAACAATACAAAGAATAATAATATTTTCTATTTAACTAAGAAAAATTTGTAGCATTCACTTCAAATATCAGGATCATGTACAAAATAAAACTAAAATGTTTATTGGATGTACGATTCTGTTATACTGCCATATTTTAGACAAATCATTAAATGCAACGGTAAAATTCTGTTTCTATTTAAACCTGTACAGACGATCGCACCCGCGATTCCTTTGAACTTCACTGTGCTTGTCATTATTTGTACAATATTAGCTTACCTAAATAAGTTTTATTCTAAGACTTAATTTTTACTCCCAATTATTTTCAAAATGTAAAATTTATTACTAATTTGTTTTAACTTTCATTATAATGAAATTTAGTTGCAAATGTTTTTCTTTGTATTAAAACTTTCGCGGACCCCCCCGGACCTTGTTCATGCACCCCCAATAAATTTTAATTTTCTCCGGACCCCGTCAGCAGACATAAGAAACCCCAGGGATCGGTAGAAACTATTTCGAGGAGAGGGGATAGTGAGAGCATGGTACCATCAGGGCAACTCATACTAAGAGCTTATAATGATAGTTCAATTCTAATAAATTGGTCTAAAAAACAATATGCAATTTTGCAATATGGGGTTTTTTTTTTCGGCTAGGGCAGATCCTATAAAGGAGATCATTCACAAAATTTTTCACACCCTACCATGTGTAAAAATGAGGACTAATTCGATTTAGAACAAGCTTCACTTAACTTCACAGTCGAATCAAAACACATTATAATATTTTTGTTTCTAAAACTAGTTCATTATCCGAAGTCAAATATTTGTTTCTCCTTGTAAATATCATTAAAATTATTTTTTACATCCAAATTTACTATAGCGATGTCTAATGGTTCTGACTCTAATATACAACAAAGAAATCAAAGGCAATTATCCCTCTTAATTAACAATGATGGACGATAGATTTGAAGTTTAGTGACCTGAATGCTGCTAGTGTCCACAAAACTAGATTCCAACGAAGAATATTGCGTTAGATAATGAAGACGGTACGCGTTTTTAACATAACTGGACCTTAAAATATTCATATAGAGATTTTGTTGAGAGAGATAACTATTAGCACATCGCTGTTATTTTAGAACGGTAAGAAATACAAGATCTATAGCAAAGAATCTATTATGTAGCTTTTAAATAATATCGAGTTAAACAAAAATTGCAAAAATTGATGACAGTTGCTCATAAAAGTTTTAAAATCGTTGCCTCACAAGGTTTAAAAACCCATCCTAGATTCTGGCGTAATACACGCACCTTTTTTTTTTTACGAAGAAACCCGAAGTGCATATATGTAATGCTATTATCTTTTTAAAAAAATGGTTCACATAAAAAAAAAGTCACGAAATATTTCACTTCACTGTAGTGCACTTCTGCCTAGCGGACAATACAGCAATAAAATATATGATTATTCACTTCCTATTATTAGCTCTCTCTCTCTCTCTCTTTTTCTTTATTTATATATATATATATATATATATATATATATATATATATATATATATATATATATATATATATATATATATATATATATATATATATATATATATATATATATTGCCACACGCATAATTTGCTACAAGTCCCGATAGCCGAGTTGGCAGAGCGTTGGACTGAACTTCCTCAGGTCTCGGGTTCGAATCCCGGCCCCGGCAGATTTATCCAAAGACTGGAATTTTGTTTCCGTTTTTAATGTATTGTTTCTCTAGGTTCTAGATGAATCCAGATCATTCTTTAGAGTGCATACTGGTTATTTCTCGAATATTCCGAAGTGTATAAAAGCAGAGTTCATCGCCAGTTGGGCATGTTCTCAGTCCAGTGTTGTATCGAGCTCCCAGCGTTAGAATAAATCTAATTGTTTGTTTAATTGAACTGTGTACTTCTTCGAACTCCGTGACAAGTTTGGTGGAGGCGCCGGGTACAATTACGTCAAACGTGGATAATAGCGGCAACCTTCGCAGGAGCCTCCGGTTAAGAGGATTATCCCCCGAATTTGGACTGTTAAAAGAAAATAGTAGGAAGAGGACAAAAATGCCGACCGAGCAAGAAGCCAAGCCCGCTGTAGTAACACCTTCGTTACAGCAATGGAGGAGCCCATCGACCTTCCGAGGAGCGCCTGGGGAAGACCCTCTCAAATGGCTTAAAGAGTACGATCGAGTAGCCAACTTTAACAAGTGGGATGACATGATGTGCCTGGCTAACGTTTATTTCTTTCTTGACGGTACTGCGAGACAGTGGTATGTCAACAACGAAGACGCCTTAGATTCCTGGGAAGCGTTTAAAAATGGACTAAGTGGACTTTTCGGTGACCGTCAAAAATATACCAGAAGGGCAGAAGAACAACTAAAATGCCGAGCCCAGCGTTCAGGCGAGAGTACACAGTCCTACATACAAAGTGTATTAGGACTTTTTGCCAAGAGGTAAATCCTCTGATGAGAGAACACACCTAAGTGTCACACCTAATGAAAGGTGTTGCTGAGGATATTTATCAGGCCCTGTTGACGAGAGAAATCAACGACACAGCAAGTTTTATCAAATGGTGCAACTATATCGAAGATATGAAGCAGAAGAGAGTTGGTCGACCGAGATTTGAAAGGCTTCCAAACGTCGTACCGGTTGCATCCCTGACGGATGAGACTGATTTGGTCTCTCTTATTCGCACAATCGTACGAGAAGAAGTCCATCGACTAGTTAACCAGACGCAAGAATCTTTGGACTCCGATCCCCAATCCTTAGAAGAGATCGTTCAAGACGAAGTTGAAAGGGTTTTGGCCCCAGTGTCAACAAAACCTACAGAAACTAGACCACGACCAACATACGCCACTGTAACCAGGAAATACAGAGCTCCTGTTCAGAAATTCCCACCTGAACCAAGAAAAACAGATGTGTGGAGAACGGCTGACAACAGACCTGTTTGTTTCCACTGCGGACGTCCTGGACATGTAATGCGCTACTGCCGAGAGAGAAAAGGCTGTCTTTGACAACTCGAAACCGCCGACGGAACTTCGACGACGTTGGCACTGAAGAAGAAATACGCCGACCAAACTCTTCTCGCCGTTTTACGCCAAGTCCCACGAGAGGCCGATCCCCAATACGTCGTTACAGATCCCCGTCACCATATCGCCGATCCAGTCAGTCGCCAGGCCGTAGGAGCGAGGAAAACTAAAGAAAGCGACCTTCCAAGGAGGTGAGGCCGCGTGTACTGAAATCCTCCGTCGACCGCCAAGATGACTGGTAACCAACTAGACGTAATAATAGATAAGAAGCCGATACGTGCTCTAGTAGATTCTGGGGCATCGTTTTCTGTCATATCAGATAAGTATCGCCGATTTTTAAAGAAAGTTCTGTTTGCTGATGCCAAGAGCGTTATGCTGAAAGTTGCGGATGGAAATTTTGTTCGGCCGATAGGGAAATGTGTTTTACGTCCGTATAAACAATCGAGAACTGCCTTTGAATTTATCGTTTTATCATATTGTAGCCATGACGTCATCCTAGGATGGGACTTTTTTTAGAGGCGTCTCAAGCCGTTATAGACTGTGGACAAAATGAACTTGTTCTAGAAGACATCTGTCGAGACTCCACAGCGCCTGACGCCTGGAATTTGTATGCCACCAGGGACTATACACTTAAGCCGCATTCTTTAACTAGAATAACAGTATCAGGATATCAAACCCGAGGAGACATAAATGTAGTTCTAGACGGCAGCAAACATTTGCTCTTCGAGAAAAAATATTGCTACACCGTCCATGGTATCCACATATCGTAACGGAAAAGTGATGTCTGGGTTACCAACCTGCAGTTCCGAAACCAAATCATCCCTAGAGGAATGTGCATAGGCCAAGCTGAACCACTAAATGAAGGGCATCTATGTGTTATTTCCGACACATCGGGTTGCTTGATGACCAGCAAGAAACTTCGGAGTCACAGATGAATTGTTCGTTAATGATGTCACCCGAGTTAAGTGACGAACAGAGAAACAAGCTATCCGAACTACTCCGAAATTTTCTGTGCTTTTCACGAAGACCGACAAGTCGACAGCCGCGAAGACGAATGTGAAACACAGGATTTTTACTGGTGATCATGCTCCAATCAACCAACGAGCCTACAGAGTCTCGCCGACTGAAAGACTCATCATTCATGAAGAGGTTCAGAAAATGCTTGATGAAGGTATCGTCCAACCTCTGAAAGTCCTTGGTCATCACCCATTGTGCTCGTAAGAAAAAAGACGGTAGTTGGCGTTTTTGCGTCGATTATCGCAAGCTGAATAGCGTCACGAAAAAAGACGTTTATCCTCTGCCTCGTATTGACGATACGCTCGACTGTCTGAAAGGTGCCATGTTCTTTTCTTCCATGGATCTCCGGTCTGGTTATTGGCAAATAGAAATAGACGAAGCGGGATCGTGAAAAGACGGCATTTATTACCCCGAAGGCTTATACGAGTTTAAAGTCATGCCGTTTGGTCTCTGTAATGCACCTGCGACCTTCGAGAGAATGATGGACAATTTGCTACGCCATTTTAAATGGACTATGTGTCTTTGTTACCTAGATGACATAATAGTGTTCTCAGAAACTTTTGAAGACCATCTTATACGATTAAGACTTTGTTCTAAAATGTCTTCAGGAAGCTGGTCTTAAATTAAATTCAAAGAAGTGTCTTTTGCTGCCCAAGAAGTAAAGATTCTGGGCCATCTTGTATCTAGTAATGGCGTTCGTCCCGATCCCGACAAAATAAAAGCCGTAAGAAATTTTCCCACTCCAAAGAATATACATGACATACGAAGTTTTCTTGGCCTTTTGTTCATACTTTAGAAGATTTATTAAAGGTTTCTGTTATCTCGCCGAACCTTTGCAGTCGTTGCTGAAAAGTGGCGTGGAGTTTCATTGGGGTCCTGAAGAGGTGGAAGCATTTAACAGTCTTAAGAAAAAGCACTTACTTCGGATCCAGTATTGGGGATGTACGACGAAAGAGCTTCTACAGAAATCCATACTGATGCAAGCGGGTACGGTATCGGAGCTGTCCTAGTACAAATTCAGAATAATGTCGAGAAAGTTATAGCATACGCTTCTAGAACTCTGACAAAAGCCGAAAAGAATTATTCCACCACAGAAAGGGAATGTCTTGCCATCGTATGGGCTACCAACAAATTTCGGCCGTACATATTCGGAAAACACTTTACTGTTGTAACTGACCATCATTCCTTGTGCTGGCTCATGAATTTAAAGGATCCTTCAGGAAGGCTTGCCAGATGGGCCCTCCGACTTCAAGAGCATGATTTTGACGTAAAATATAAAACCGGTAAGAAGCATAGTGACGCCGACGCTCTTCGAGAAATCCAGTGGAAGAGGAAACGGAAACATCAGACAAATTTTTAGCAGTCACGACGAGTATGAACCTTGCGATGGAACAGAAAAAGGATCAAGACCTTGCGAAATTAAAACTTTGAGCAACTCATCCAAAACGAAGAATTCAGATTTATCGACGGTATCCTTTTGCAGGAAGAATTTTGATCCAGATGGAAAGTTGTGGTTGCCAGTCATTCCTAAACATCTACGAGCAGACATACTAAGGCACTTTCATGACGCCCCCACCGCAGGACACCTTGGTTTCGCGAAAACTTATGACAGGATACGCAAGAGATTTTACTGGCCGGGAATGTACCGAAATGTCGTTCGGTATGTCATGCATTGTCGGGAGTGCCAAAGGAGAAAGTCCGTTCCTCAACGACCACCTGACGTTTAGTTCCCATCCCTCCAGCTATAGCTCCTTTCCATCGCATTGGAATTGATCTCCTTGGGAGATTTCCAAAGTCTGCTCATGGAAACAAATGGATAATAGTCTGCACGGATTACTCAACACGATATGCAATAACAAAAGCCTTGCCGACAGCCGAAGTCGACGAAATAGCGAAGTTCTTACTTGAAGAAATTGTCCTCAGGCATGGAGCTCCTCGAGTAATTATCACAGATCGTGGAGCCGTCTTTCGATCCAGACTTGTTTCCTCTCTCGTCGACTTGTGTAACATTGATCATCGTTTCACAACGGCGTATCATCCCCAAACAAATGGACTGACGGAGCGCTTCAATAAGACCTTGGCCGACATGTTGTCAATGTATGTGGATGTAGAGCAGAAAAATTGGGATGAAATTCTACCATTTGTAACCTTCGCTTATAATACCGCTAAACAAGAGACCACAGGTTTTACGCCGTTCTATTTACTTCATGGTCGTGAAGCGAAACGACACTAGATACAATGCTACCATTCTGTCCTAACGATTTTGATGACAATAACATCACCAAGATAGCAGCCAGAGCCGAAGAATCACGACAGCTAGCCTGAGTGCACACTCTGAGAGCTCAAGACAAAGATCGTCGACGTTACGATTCCAAACACCAAATGGTATCTTTACGCTCCCGGAGATCTCGTATGGGTTTATACTCCAGTGAGAAAAGTCGGTCTCTCCGAAAAACTCTTAAGAAGGTATTTCGACCGTATCAGGTGCTACGCCGTTTATCAGCCGTGACTTACGAAGTACAAGATTTTGATCCTGCTTCACGAAAAAGAAAACTAAGAGAAGTTGTCCATGTACTGCGTATGAAAAACCGTACCATGATCCCGCCGAGCAAATCGAAACCGAGGATATTCCTCCCAAAGAATCATACAAAGGACCCATCACTGTTCCAGAATAAAGACCCTTGAACAAAATGACAGCGGGGCGCTGTCTTTTTTTCGAGGGGAGCAATGCCACACGCATAATTTGCTACAAGTCCCGATAGCCGAGTTGGCAGAGCGTTGGACTGAACTTCCTCAGGTCTCGGGTTCGAATCCCGGCCCCGGCAGATTTATCCAAAGACTGAATTTTGTTTCCGTTTTTAATGTATTGTTTCTCTAGGTTCTAGATGAATCCAGATCATTCTTTAGAGTGCATACTGGTTATTTCTCGAATATTCCGAAGTGTATAAAAGCAGAGTTCATCGCCAGTTGGGCATGTTCTCAGTCCAGTGTTGTATCGAGCTCCCAGCGTTAGAATAAATCTAATTGTTTGTTTAATTGAACTGTGTACTTCTTTCGAACTCCGTGACAATATATATATATATATATATATATATATATATATATATATACATATATATAATATATATATTATAATATATATAATATAATATATATAATATATATATATAACATATATATATATATATATAATATATATATAATATATATATAATATATATATAACATATATATATATTATAATATATATATATATATATATATATATCATAATATATGGCAACTTAGACATAATCAATGATAATATTTTAAAAGATATAATGGGTAAAGGCACTAATTTTAGATTAAATGTTTCAAATAACAACAATACTGTTAAAAAACAAATTATTAAAGATATAGATAACTTTATTACAAAATCTGCAATTACGTGAATCTCCTCACGTGAAGTGGTGCACTGAGGTGGATGCGATCGAACACGTCGGTTCGTCATACCCTCCTGCACCCACCGGACACACATCCGCATTACAGTTGTTTGGTTTCGTCCAACACGACTACAGATTTCCCTGAAAGATAATCCACAATCTCGGTAGGCCACTATCCTTCCTCTGTCAGCTTGACCATGGTTCAAAATTACGTGGTCCGTCGCCAAAAACCCTCGTGTAGCTGAACAGTGCGACGTTAATATTAAATCAAATCAAATCAACCTTCCTTTGTCGAACTCGGATACTTGGTCAAAAGCTGATCGCTGTTTTCTATGAGACATAACTGGTCGTTTTTTTTTTTGAAAAAACCACAAGAAAAACACAATTGCCGAACTTGAAATTGTCGAAATCTCCAAGCCTTAAATAGCCTTAATTAAATTAAATTAAATTAATTACTGGTTTTCGATGCCAACTTAGATTCATCTCCATTGTTGAAACAAAGCAACTGTTAAAGCAATAACAAAAGTTGGCGTTGAAAACCGATTTTTCAGCCAAATCGGGCGCGCATTGTTACAACAATGTAGACAAATCACCCTTTTTTTTCAATTCTTACTATTAGTACTCTCACTCTCCCTATATATACTCATATATATCGTTCAAATTTTAATAAAATACTTTTTATTCATCCATTCAAAGTAGGAATTGACTTTTTTTTTAATATATTACTTGTTTTTAAAAGAAAACCATTACTGAAATCTAATTTCCCGATAAGTGTTTTTATTCATGTGCACGAGAAGAAGGATGAGACGGAAACGTTGTAAAATTGTGGATAAAAAATATTGTGGTCGAAGCATCCATGGGTCTTCGAGAATCCTTAAAGTATTGTACGGTAAATGTTCAGATCCCTTCTAAAAGATAATGCGAAGAAATTGTTGACAGATTGCAACTCAGACATCGCAGTTATTATAAACGGTTTAACGACATTTATTCAACCTTTAAATATGTATGCATCAATAAACCATTCAAAACAAATTTAAAAAGACAGAAATATGTAGACGTTAGAATGAAAACACTTACAAAAGAAGGCCATGTTCATGTGGAGAAATCCAATCTCTTACGTGCTCCTTTTTATTTTTAAAGTGTTACGCAGCTCGGGTTTCAAGCATTGTATGCCATCAGTCTCAAAGAGCAAGACAGTTCTTCAGGAATGATTGAAATATATTGTAGAAAAACAATCCTTGAAATACAGGATACAACTTTTGAATTAGCTTAATAAATCTCAGAAGATCTTAACACCTTTTACCACACTCAGACACAACTATCAGTGTTTCAAAACACAAGTCACAAGTATGCAATGTTTAAGGTTATTTGCAAGCACTCGCTCGATAGTTGCAACTAATCGCTGGTCGATTCTTCAACGGTTGAAACAGCACTGACTCATCCTCAGCGAGCCGCGGAAGAATTTTTCTCGAAATATCCGATTACGTCGTTGTCCATGATATTAATTTATTTTTCCACTAATGTCCAGAAGCATCCATATGGTCGCCAACATGGTCATCAAAAATGATGCCAACTTGGCTCTATCACCAACATTTCGCCAAGTTTTCATTGAATTGACATTATAATGTAAATAACGGCGTTGCTTGCGAATATTATAATTTTCGCATATAATAAATGCTATAGAAAGTAATATTAACGCATTGCACAGCCAAATGTAAGTCATTTACACTGTTTTTAGCATTCATTAAAAAAAATTCGTTACAAAAGCTATTATTTTTACACTCGGTGTATAATGTGCACTTGTGAATTTCAATCTTATTTTTTTAATTAAAATCGCACGTTTAGGCTGAAATAGTTACGATTTATTCAATAATGTATAAGGGCATTCGTAATTCATTATTTTAAAAGACAAAATAATGTAATGTCATTGTAGAACTCAGATAAATGTAACTTAAAAAACGTCAATGTCGCTTAATATTTGATACTTTCTCGAACAACAAATTTCAATAATTCTTTCTCATTCTACAACTGAAAAATGTTATGCTATTCTTGGGATAAAACGTATACTCGATCATTAATCAGCTTGAAGTAACTAATTTATTTTTTACTTAAAAAATAGCCTATGCATATTCATATTTTTCGAGATCCCATTCAAATGGTACGAATTAGTGTTTTATCAAGAAGAAAAAATATCTTTTCATTATTGAAATCGAAACAGTAACCGTTTCTAAAAAAGATATTTCCAAAAAATTTTATAAAAAATGTTGTCGGAAAAGCCGTATCATTAAAAAATTCTTTAATAACCAAAAAGATATCGTTATTTTTTAAATACGTCTGATTCCTAAAGGTTTATACAGAAAAGGAAGAAAAATCAAATGGATTGATTATTAAATATGTGTATGTATCGAGGATAAGCATCTTTTTTTTATACATTTCTCTAATATTCTTTCATGTAAGAGCTTCCGGTTAATTGATACAAAACGACGTAACAGTTTTCTTTATTTCTTAGTCTCGAAAGAAACTGAAACCGTATTACGTGAATGAAAAACGACTCAAAGGAAATTATAAAAGTACAAAACAGTTAGAGAGACTTATTGATGAGAAAAGTAATTTGATGAACATTTAATGATCGTAGGATCTTTTAAAAAGCACTTTGAACAAAAATAAAGTTCTTTACATATTCATACATGATGAAATTTTAAATTGCAGTCAAAATCAATATAGGAGGGTTGGAACTTTAATAGTGACAACACTGCTAGAAAAAAGCTACACACACACACACACAACAAAACCAAAGAATGATGTGTGTACCACATGTGAGCTACATACCTACCTTACCTCTCAGCAAAAAGATTCGTCTCTACTACGTCACGTGCATTCAGAGTGACTCCAAGAACTGATCCTTGTATTAGCTTGCAGTCTAAAGAATTGTTGTTTGGATGTCTTCAAAACAAGAACAACGAAGCTGGATAAAAATTGAATGCGTCAGAGGTCCTACAGAGGACAATGTCGTCTAGGGCTTCAAAAGACTTTCAGGCAATCTGCATTGCCTTACAGAACTGTAGCAACATGGGTAAAAGCCTTCAGGACGTCAAAATGGGGCAGACATGCATCGGCCAAGTCGTCCTTGTGTCAACAAAGCAGAAGTGCATGACGTTGCCACACTAATGGACAGGGATCGACCCTGAGATATAAGTTTGGAGACTTAAATCCTTAGATGAAGGAACAACTTCATGGCATTCGCATCAAAACTGTTCCAGAGATTTTTGCGGCAGTTGACCGGTCCATTCCATCAACAGAACAGGCCCTGTTACAGGTGTTCTGCGACTTCTTCATCGTCGGAAACGGGTTATTCACAATACTGGCGACTACATTGAAGCTCTGTAAAACATGGTGATATGAATCACTTTTGTATTCCATGTAAATAAATTGTTGCCACTATTAAAGTTCCAACCCTCGTACTTAGGAAATAGATGGCACTGTTTTTGTACAGTTGTATCTTTAATAGAGAGTGAGCGAGGTGTAAGACAAAAGAGGTACGTGAGAGGTCAGAATGAATTTGTGTGAGGCTCTACAGTGTATCCCAAAAATAGCACCCAAACTCTGCATAGCTGAATTCCTTGTTGGGAGTACGTGAAAAATGCTCAAAGAATTGTACCTCTACAATCCACAACTTAAGAAAAAAATGCGGCAAATCAGTGTTCTTCAAAGTTGTTTGACTCACGAAATCGTTAGAACTATAAGATGTTTTGGGAACACCCCTTTCGAGACATATTCTCTCTCTCTCTCTCTCTTAGAACAATAAGTCTTAAAATAGTACTTAAAGTAGATAAACACGTTGTAAGTACTTTATGTAAATACAAAATTGTTGCATTTGTTATTTAAAAACATTATGTAATTTTAACACAATTTATTCATAAATTAATGATGTTAATTTATTAATGGCACCCTTGGATAGGTGCTGGCATTTTTTTTACTCAAACTGTCGATGTCTAGGCCTATTGGAACTTTCTGCAGTCGCATTTCATATAATGTGTTTAATTTGTTTTTGTAGCAACTTACGTTGAGAAATATTTTTACCCTTAAAATAAATAAATCAGAATGGCTTTAAAATGTTAATAGCCGTGTAAGAAGACATGTGCATTTTGTATGAATTTGCAACCTAAAACTTAGTGAGAGAAGACCTGCTCTTGCTTAACTTTAGATTTTAACGACAAATCTGTTAATGTGTCGTTATGTTGCTCCCTCTCCTTCATTGTAAGTGCTTTTTTACTCAAATGGAAAAAGGTGCATTTTCCATTAAAAAATTATTTAGTCTTGCAAGACATTGCAGCAACGAGTATAAAATTATTTGATGGAACTCGGAACTGTAAACAATAGACTAGCAATCCAGTAAGTAGTGTATTTAAAGATTGTTTTTAATATTCTCTTTTTCCAATTAAATAAAACTTTAGAAAAGTAGTACAAACTAAAATTATTATGTAAATAAAATCTTCATTTTTAATGACTAGAATGAGCTTTAGATACTTGTAGTCTTACAAACTTCATAGAAAAACGTGATTAAACTTTGCATACACATTTATAGCTTTCCTTCATATTTTTTGTTGTGACCCATAGAACCCCAGGGTTCCGTGGAACACAATTTGAAGAACCCTGTGGTAAATGATAATGGATGAAGGATGATGTAGGAGGGAACTCCAGTGCATTTATGTGCTCATGTACGTGATTGAAAGGATATGGCATACTTCAGCCACTACAGACACAGGGCTCCAGCTCTATAGCCACTACGATTGCCAGTTCTCACACTGTCGGATTTTTTTTCCTATGGGGTAATCTCGAGGTTTTGGTGTATCGAGACGTAAGGACTACATAAATGGACTAAGTTTCTCGTCTGCATACTGCTTGTACTTCGGAGGACTTGTACTTCGGTTTGTATCCCTCCCACGGCGCACCTAAACCTGCCTCAATATGCATGGTGGACATTTTGAACATCTGCCTTTTTAAATATTTCCAAATACAGCTGTTAAAGTGTCCATTACGTGTTTTTCCCTAGCACGGGCATAATTAGGTTTGTTTGTTTTTTGTATTTTTTCTCGCAAACAATGGATTGTACATTGGGCATTTTTATGTACTCCAAAAGAGGGACCCGAGTGTGCTAAGTTAGGGCTCTATTTTGGCACATCCTGTTTAAAGAGAGTATGAATGGACATTAATGTCTTACTATAAAGCAGCACAAGGATTTTAGTGATGGTCCTCGTAATTTTAAGTCATGGTCAAGTGAAGAGGATGATAACTTAGCTGGTTACCCCTCTCCGTATTTCCTCATCACTCCATTGAAAGATTTTGAGCCTTGAAGATTTAGCGCGCATCAGGATCTCTACATGGCGGGTTTTCAGTGCACTTGGGCTCGAATGACACCGAACCTAAACGCATCAAATTATAATCAAAATCAGTATGTTAAGGAAATGAATAAGGCTGTTTCAACGGCCTGTACAAGACAAGGGATGTGCAAGGCAGGTGAGAGAGTGAGTGAATATTAACGTCACCTTATTCAGCTACTCGAGAACTTTTGGCGACTGTCCACACACGCAATTTTGAACCATGGTCAAGTGGCGAGGACGACACTTTGAGACGGACCTATACGCGTTCCTTCAACTAATCCTCTTGGAAAATCTTTGGGCTATCAATTCGCGTTATTCACAACCAACCCTTCGGAAGAAGAGAATCGTGATATTATATAGTCGAAGTTTTCTAACTTGAATAGAGAGTAGGAGAGAAAATATACTCGAATCAGGTGAGATTACTACTGAAGGTATCATATTTGAATTATTGTGATTAAGAACTCCTTAGGAAGAAGTTTTTAAGTGAGGATTGCTCACTGAGATTGAATTGTTATTAGATTAAATCAGATGATGGGTTAAATCCTTTATTAAGGTAAGGATCAAGTTTGATAGTCTCCTAATAGTTCGCGCTTTACCGTAGTTGTTCCACTTTCATGGTTAGCATCGAGACATTCTCTTACTATTATTTGTTGAAATTGTGTATGTTCTTTGTGTGATAAATAAATAGATTGATTGGATCATGTCGAGTGTTTCATTCCTAGCTCTCACACATCTAGGTGCCCGAGAGAGAGATCCGAGCCTCTCACAACTTGAACTAGTACCTCTTCTCCTAACTTTCCCACCAGACCAACGGGAGGAGGCTTGAGTCCCGGCAGATTAAACGTGCATCGGCACCTCTACAAGGCAGGTCTTCAGGGGTTCAGGTTCGAACTAATGACACGCCGGCAACGAGTCCCTTACTTTGACCACTAGGGTACCATGGACACGACAGGAGGGAGTAAGGAGTGATATGAGTGGTCTGAGAGTGAAATTGTGAGAGGTTGTCTAAAGTGTGGAATAGCTTAGTTTAAAGTAGTTGTAAAAAAATACACTTATTATTTAATCAGAAAATTGCCGAAGGGATATTAATTAGGATAGTGATATCAGAAACATTTTTACTGAATTTTAATTTAAAATTAACTTAGGCATATGTTAGAAATTTATTTTGAAACTAAAAATCTCTTAATTATTATCGTGCAAGATAGCTTAACACAAGAAATTTTCAAGAAGAAAGTTTATTCAAACTTCAGAAACTTACACGAAAAGATTTCTTATGACTTGCATTTAATGTGAATGCTTACTTTTCTATACAACCTATTTAATTCATTGATCTACATTCGATTCGGACAGAACAACGTACAATTCAAACAAAAAGGAAAAAAAAAATTGAAAGGAAATAATGAATATATTTTAATTGTTTTCTGTGTCTTTTTTTCCTATTAAAATAATACTTTTCTCTTTGGATTGTTTATCATTTTTCCCTCTGAATTTGATACATCAACCTATAATAATGAATTTATTTTCGATAGATGTTGTTCAAAGATATCTTTGTTATATAAATTGTAGGAATGGTAAATTACTCTTGTTATTAATTTTAAAAAATTAAAAATATTTTCAATTTATTAAAAAAGTTTAATTTTGAGAATATTTTCAATTTTATTTGTGTATTCATAATGAAACTAAATCATCCCCTATTCATCTTTCCGCTTTCCTCAATTCAAGCTCACTCTTCAATAATTGGATTCGTAAAAATTTATGCTTGGAATATACTAGGAACTCTTTTAAAAAAACATTTATCAAAATATTATTAACACTCCAAACCATAATTTAAAATTGTTTGCTAAAAACAATCATTTTTTAAAATCTTACTGCATTTGTATTTTGTACTAATTTCAAATTAAAATATCCTAAAGAAACAAATTGCTTTTTCTAATAATATTTCAGACTGGTGAGAAACGATAATAGATTCAGAAATTGATCAAAAACACCACATGATAAAGCAGTCATATTTCCACTTTGCTTAGAATTTTCAATTTTTAAGGAAACATTAAAAAATCAATTTCCACCATACTGTGAGGATTCCATTCTTTGTAAAATACACGTACATTTCACTGAATTAAATGAAATCTTTATCATTAATAACATATTCTATTCTTGCATCCGGCTCTTTTAGATGAATTTTATTTATAGCACAAAAAAATTAGAATTGACGAGGGTTTCATTTTTGAGCCATTTAAACTTAGTGTTATAAGTTCTAAGTATCAATATTAAAATAAAGTAGTTTTTTTTGTACTGAGAAGTTTAAACAAAGAAATTAAAAATTACACAAACGTAGATCAGTTTCTAATATTGTTTCGGAATATATATTTACAAAATGAAACAAAAAAATTATAATACTTTAACTCAATTTATCTTTCAATGGTCAAACCCTTAAAATTAACTAGTAAATAACAAAGGTGTTTACAGCGTTTAAACAACTTGAGTTCAAAGGATTCTCATTTATAAAATGAATGAAAAATTCTTGGTAATTTGGAAGCTTTTGTATAAAAAATTGGAAAACTTTATACGCTATACGGCCCTATTATTCTCAATCTAATAAAAATCAAAAAACTCATTGGCTGTGAAATGACATTTCATGAATAATTCACTATTATGAAGGAATTTTTTTAAAAAATTTATGAGTAAAATGCGCCTCATATTCTTTTTTTCTTTACTTACCCATCGACCTTATATGGCAATAATCTCCAGCGAAAAGCACTACTCATTTTTTTGTAGCCATATTGGAACAAAAATACAATAGCTAAAAATATGCCTGAATATTGGCAACATCAAAAAGACTTATTGCTAATTTAAGTTTTAAATAACATTAATTAGCTATAATTTAGCAATATTTAATGACAAATTAATAATAGTTCATCAATAGGTTCTAAATCTATGCTCTACCAAATATTATGAAAATTATAAAATACTTATTTAAAAGTCTAAGAATCCTTATGTTTCTAAAGCGAAGGTACAATAATGCAAACGAACAAACTTGAAATAATTTCAAAAAACACTTCAGAAACAGTCAGATAAGTTTACATACAGGGTCCCGATTTAAAAAGAACCATATTATCGAAACTATTGCACATGTTGCAATAATTGATATACGAGTATAAATGTAAAGAGAAAATACCAAGCTGTTTTTTTTTCAGTTACAAATATTCGATGTATGACCCTTCTGCTAAATGACCTACGTCCAATCTGTATAATCCAGTTCGTTCCATATATTTTATAGCATCACTCTTTTGATGGTTCGTACTGTATATATGATTACTTATCCTCTGCTATTTGTTGTGTCAATTGCAAATAATACAACTTGAAATTTAATTTTTTTCGTAAATTTTTCTGTATTGTTTTCTGGAACAAATTCATAGGAGACAACTCTAGTAGACTTCCGTGGACTTCAAGCAAAAAACTGTGCCTCACCTTCTCCATTTCTTCTTCCGAGACTCTTGTCCGGTCTCTGTTCTTCTTTTTACTCAAGCAACTTGTTTTATTTTTAATTTGATGAAACCATCGTAGAATGCTCTTGCTGGCTGGTGCCTCTTTTCCGTAGCAATTTCTAACAGTACGTTTTGCACGAACTAACCGAAAAAACCCATGATTATACTCTAGTGCGCAAAAACTTTTCACTGTCATTGTCACTATGGAGTTTTTAATCATAGTGACACATTGAATGTGTTGACATCTGTTGATTATTGGTAGGAAAAAAAACTCGGTATAATTTGTCTCTTTACATTCATGTATCATTTATTGTAATATGTGTAGTAGTTTCGATACTACGATTTTTTAAAAAAACGGGTTCATTTTTTGTGCTCACTCTGTATTACGTATTTAGAAAAAGAAGAAAAAATTATATATATATACAATGCTCGACAGTGAAAATGCAACACCAAGAAGGAGTGGTCAGAAATTTAGGCAATTTCAGGGTAGACTGACATCACTGAGTTATGCTAATGATGTTAAATGCGTAGCTCTACTGTGCACGTGGCGAACGATAAAAAGGAAAAGAAGTTGGCGAAGGGCCAACTTCGTTCCGTGACTTCTCAGCGGAAAGTAATTGTAAAAATTTTTGTCTTGTGTCACAGGAAACGTGTATAGCAGAGAATGCCAGGCGGCCGTCAACGGAGGCATTTCTAGCAGACATACGACTTTACGAGGGGTATGGTGATCGGGCTGAGAAGGGAAGATTGGTCGTTTCGTCAAATCGCAGCTGATACCAACCGAGATGTGTCCACGGTGCATCGCCTGTGGCGAAGATGGTTGGCGCAGGGAAATGTGGCACGTTCGAGGGGTCCAGGCACAGCCAGAGTGACATCAGCACGCGAGGATCGGCGCATCCGCCGCTAAGCTGTGGCAGCCCCGCAAGCCACGTCTACCTCCATTCTTCAGCATGTTCAAGACAGCCTGGATGCTCAAAAAAGACGAGAACCATTTCCCGTCGATTGGTTGAAAGTGGCCTGCACTCACAGCGTCTGCTCAGAACACTAGCATTGACTCCACAGCGTAGACGTGCACGCTTGGAATGGTGCCGGGCTAGAGCGACTTGGATGACGGAATGGCGGAACGTCATGTTCTCAGATGAGTCACGCTTCTGTTTTTTCAATGATAGTCAGCGCATACGAGTGTGGCGTCGCCGTGGAGAAAGGTCTAATCCGGCAGTATGGTTTGGGGCGCTATTGCGTATGATAGCTCGTCACCTCTAGTGCGTATTCAGGGCACTTTAAATGCCCAATGCTACGTGCAGAAAGTGCTGCGCCCGGTGGCAATCCCTTACCTTCAGGGGCTGCCCAATGCTATTTTTCAGCAGGATGATGGCCGCCCGCGCACTGCTCGCATCTCCCAACATGCTCTACGAGGTGTACAGATGCTTCCGTGGCCAGCGTACTCTCCTGATCTCTCACCAATCGAACACGTGTGGGATGTCATTGGACGCCGTTTGCAAACTCTGCCCCTGCCTCGTACGAACGACCAACTTTGGCAAATGGTTGAAAGGGAATGGAGAACCATCCCTCAGAACACCATCCGCACTCTTATTGACCTAGACGTGTTTCTTCGTGCATCGCGGTGGTTCTACATCCTACTGAGTCGATGCCGTGCGAATTGTGTAACCTGAATATCGGTTCGAAATAAACATCAATTATTGTTCCTTGCTATCTCTGTCTTTTCCCAAATTTCATCCCTTTCGAACCACTGCTTCTTGGTGTTGCATTTTCACTGTCGAGCAGTTTATATATATATATATATATATATATATATATATATATATATATATATATATATATATATATATATATACTTCAGAAAATAAATAAACTACTTAAATTTCAAAAAATTCGTAATACTATTGACATTTTGGAAATATTTTCATAGTAGTCTCGTATTTTTTACTAATTGTTTTACTTTATTTGGTTATTTAATTATAATTCATTTTATATACTTAACCCAACCCTACAAGAATATCACAGAACTTGGGTATTTAAAATAATGCTTCTGGTGTATTAAAATTTTCTAGAAGTTAATATATATATATATATATATATATATATATATATATATATATATATATATATATATATATATATATATATATATATATTTCAGAATATATTAACTTTTATTTTGTTAGAAGTTGCGTATTTCTCTTCTGCTCAGAAGCCATTCGCTTTTCATTTATTTAATTTCTCCTTGCGTCATGTGTATAAGGATATTGAAATTCCTGTCACACATAGTATAATGCATAAAGCTTCCTTCTGGTGTATTAAAACATATAAGGCTTCTTCCACATACATAGTTTAATATATAAGGCTTATTTTATATTATTCACAGTAAAGTAAGATAAAATTACTAAATTTTAACTTTTATATAGTTAGCTCTCTGAATATGAATGTATAGGGTTATTCATAATCCCCTCCAAGTTTTGGAGTGATTCGACAAAATATGTTATATATATATATCTTAAACGAGGAAATCATTCAGTAGAAAGGAAATAACTTTAATCCCCCTGTTGCTTAGGCTTATATTCGCTAGATTATACTTACCAAATAATATGACATTAAATCTAACTTAGCACGAAACATAACCATTATCAGGTCTTTTCACCACAGCTTCTGTGAATATTTTTCCCAATAAAACATTCATGAGAAAAAATGGAAACTTAACTGCAGTTCCGAAAGAGAGCCAGATCTGAAAAGAATGAGGATAGTAAGAACCTTTTGGGGAAATAGAGCCTTCGAAGCAAGTGGGGAGATCTTTCAGAAGAAACCTCGAATGGAACGAAATTCATGATGTCCGGTATACAAATCACTTCGGAATGGAGTAACAATCGATAGCTTATTTGAGAGCTTTACTGGAACACTGCCATCCTTCGCATCATTTCTCTATTTTGATGTCTGAATTTCGAAATAGAATTCCATTGTGGGAGATGCTGGGAAGATCCCACTTTGGGCCTGTCTTCACTTAATGCCTTATAAAGCGTGTAATTTGATTTATTACTTCGTTTCTATTCATTATTTCCATTTTCTTTTGCTTTCGTTCGGCTGAAAAACAGAAACGAAATAAAGGAAGGAAAAAAATGACGAACATAATATTTAGTGGTTGATTGATTGCTAAAAATGTCTTCTTCCAAGTCTTCGGGAATTGGTTTGAGACCTTTCGTAATGATTAATTCTGTCCGGAGGCTTCACAAAATTTTAAAATATGGAAATCCATCAGAAGGAAAGAATCTTGAGTTTCTCATCTCATCTTACTTCATCAATTTGCATTCATTCGTTTTAATTTTTGAGGAAGGAAGTAAAAAAAATCCTTCGAAATCTCCTTAAATGATGTTTCCGAATTCGAATGAATTATGAAAGATCCGGAAATTCGAGGAAGAATGTGACACTTTTTGAAGAAAAATTATTGGCTGGTTTAATTCTATTACGGGTGTCTTTTTCAATGATTGACATTCGCACACACAATTCTCAAAACTATCCGAGATATACTTTTTTTTAAAATTGGTATTATGATAATATTATTTCGAAACAAATTATTCTCAGGAATTTCTTCATTAATATGTATATAGAGCAACAGTTGGTAAATAGAATCGTACTAACATAACAGGTCTCTGTAGCTAAGTAGAGTTAAAAATTGTTGAACTCTTGTTGTTGTGTCCAATCCCCCTTTAGGATCTAGTAGCAGCTAGATCAGATCCACGAGACCATTAACCCTAGCAAAGTCCAGCAACAGAAGTGGACTCGTATGGACGTCTTCCAAAGCTAACCCCAAACAATCGAGGATATGTTCAGGGAAAGCCGGCAAAAGGTGACACTTGGAACAAGTCTGGAAAACCATACGGCCAGATTCGAAGGTCATGCCTTTCAAATGCCCACTGAGCAATCTGAACACCACCGTTTGCTCATTTCTGTTTCCATCAAATTCTAAAGTACCCCAGGGCTTTTCTTACTAATCCCGGGATGGTCGGGAGGGGCCATCCAGACTTGTTTGTCCTTGATTTTCATTAAAGAGTAAATCTCTCGATATGTGGTCGTAATCCCAGAGCAGCCTCTTTTGGCCAAGAAATCCGCGACTTCATTTCCAGGAACGTTTACATGAGAAGGATCCACTGAATGTGGATGTCTCTATATTTTGCTATGGTTTTGAGCTTATTGATTATTCGAATGCTCACTATGTTATCCCCACGAGTCCAGTCCTGCAGGTGTTGAATGGCGCTACGGCTATCTGTGAGGATCTAAATGTTGTTAGAGTCAGTTCTGTTGATGATGGACTTTAATCCCTCGTCTACAGCAATTAATCCACTTCTGAGCACTGAGCAGTTTTCTGGGTTGCGTCTAGAAAGCCGGATAGAAAGCTTCTCGATGAAAGCACTGCTTCCTGTGAGATTTGACCCGTCTTTACTACCATCGGTGTATATCAATATGGCATCACTTGAAATACCATTTTTGACTTCGAGAGCAAGCTGTCGTAGGTATTCGGGCACATCTGAGTTTTTATTTGTATGGGGCAGAAGTTCAGTGTGGAAGTGAACTCCAGGCTAGCCTTCAACCTGGTCGACACAGGGTCTCAGAGATGTATGCTCCACTGATTGGGAAATGATCTTCATTTTATCGGCCAGACTAAATGGACTATTATTTTTTAATCTCTGGTTGTTTTTCCATTTACATAAGTATTCGGAGGTTCGATTCTGGTTTTCATAACTTTTTAATTTATTATAGTATTTAACCAATTCTGAGTTTCTAACAAGACTAAGAGGTGGAAGATTAGCCTCATAAAGTACTACCTCATTTGGGCAGCTGTTTCTTAAGCCAGTTATAATGCGAGCCGCGCTTAGTTGCACTCTTTCTAATTGAAGGAGGTTAGATGATGAAGCACAGTAAACAGGAAACCCATACTCTAGTATAGGCCTGATAAGTGCAATATACATTTTCCTGGGTGTTTTGGCATCGGCATTCCATTCTTTGCCTTAGATGAACTTAAGAATATTCAGTCTCTTACGGCTCTTGTTGACCAAATTTTGAATGTGCCTATTGCTCGTGATTTCCTGATATAAGACGAAGCCCAAGTAATTGGGATGTTTTACGTAGGACAGAGGCTGGTTGTGAAAGATAACTTGAGGTTTATACGAGTACGGATGCTTATTAGTGGTGAAGAAACTGACATATGATTTTGAGACCTTGAAGATCAATTTATGGTCTCGTTTGCAAAGTTCCTCACTTCAGTTAATACTGAGATTAAAGTTAATTCAATATGGTTCACGTCAGAGCTAGAACACCACAAGGCAGTGCTTCTCAAACTTTTAATGTTTGCTACCCAATATTCAATCATAATTTACATCGCCCCCCTCCATACAATAACGACGTATTAAATTCAAAAATACTATACTTTGACTCTAAACCTACAATACGACTTTTACCTCTTAAGTCTCCCCGACGTATATAAACATTTTGCTCAGCCAGTGTGTTAATTGTCCCAGACGTATATATACGTCTTTCCAAAGTACTATATTTTCTGTGAACTGCTATCCATAAAATTATTCCGCCCCCCCCCCTCGTAAGGTTATCACGCCCCTCTAGGAGGGAGCGCCCCACAGTTTGAGAAACACTGCCACAAGGCAATGTCATCAGCGATCATTCCAATATCACACTCTCTAGGAATGATCTTTTCTATACCAGGCACATACAAATAAAATAGCATTGGGCTGAGGACAGAACCCTGAGGGACACCCTGATGTGCTCTGTACCAGTTAGATAAGGTTTCCTTATACTTGACCCGAAAGAGCTATCTCTTAGGAAATCAGCAATCCAAGAGAGGGCCTTTCCCTTAAATCCAAATTTTTCAGGAAGTTTTATAATGAGTAAATTCCACCAGACTCTGTCGAAAGCCTTTGAGGTATCTAAAAATGCTGCAACAGTATGGTTGGGTGGTTTAATATTTAGGGGACCTCTGATTCTTTGACCAAGATATAGGACTTGATCAGTAGTACTGTGTCCTCTCCGGTAGGCAAACTGTTCTTTCGGCAGGAGATTTTTTATAAGTGAGATGAAAAGTAAGTTTGGTGAGAATCATTTTTACCATAATTTTACATGGAATGCTTGTTAAGGTAATACGCCTGTAACTTTCAGGTGAAGTTGCTTTTTTTATCAGGTTTCCGAATTTGAAGAATAGTTGCCTTTTTCCAATTTCTGGGAAGACGACCCCCGCTCCAAGAGAGATTGATGATGTCAAGCAATCTCAGTTTGGTTTGCTCACCAAGATGCGTAATCATTTGTCTATAAATACCATCAGGACCAAGAGACTTCGATGGCTAGTTCTAATTCTTGTTGTCAGAAGGGGTCTCCAAGTAAGGGATCCCTCGCCCTTGTGTTCCGGTGTCTGTGAGCTAGATTTCTTGCCCTGCGCTCAATGATTTTGTTTTGGGCAGTGAAGGTCAGTTTACTGATATTCTTGTAGTATTCGCCCAAAATATCTGCTGCTTCTTTATGATGGTGGGAAATTCCCCCGTCTGGCACTAGTATCGTGTTGCAGCTCTCAAATTGGGGTTGTTTTTTTGTCAATATTCTTAACCAGTTTCTATAGTTTGGATTCGGGGGTTCTAGAGTCAAGAGCAGCACATAATTCGTTCCATCTCTGCCTCCTTAAAAGGGCATACTTTCGTTTAATATCTACATTAACTCTATTTAATGCAGCCATGTTTGATGTCGTGTTAGTGATGGATGAGAGATTCGACAAATCTTTTTTTCTTATCCAAGAGGGGTTTCAAGATAGCAGAATTGTGAGAGATGTATGGAGTGTACTTTTTATCTGTACCCCGAGGGACTGACTGCTTTGCTGCTCCCAGTATTCCATCAACAAATATAATCCAATAATTGTTGATGTTATTAGTTAAAGGGATAACATGCACTCCAGAATTCGTGAGGTCTTCGTACTTCTTCCAATCAGCTCTCCTGAAATTTCAATATTTTCTTCGATTCACGGGGACATTTTGAAAAATGTCTATTTCAATAAGGATAGGATAGTGATCACTACCAATGTTATCTAAAACAGTGAGGGTAAATATCTGGACTGACGATGGAGACGTCCAGAGCTTCCTTGGTATCATAACTATAAGAGGAGTGTGTGGTTGAACCATAATTGAGAAGCATGAAGCTCCTATCATCCACGATGTTAAGCAGCTCATTTCCTCTTAGAATACTATTTAAACAACCCCAGTTAGGGTGTTTTACGTTCAGATCACCGAGGAAAAGGTACAGTCATCAGACCAGTGGAGCAGGCTGTCAGGCAAACTTGAGGAGTCAGGAGTAATGTAAGAGTTAAAGACATTGAAAATTTCTCCTCTCCAAGGGAACTAAATACCTTGAATTTTAAGTTTTGGATTACTTGACTGTGTGAAATCTGTATGCTTTGATACTGAAGTTGTCTGACAAGAAAGGCCAGAGTTTCTATCAGTTCGAAAGATATTATACCCTTTAACTTTTAATCTAGAAGTATCTTTGAATTTCGTTTCCTCTGAATGCTCTGAACTTCATTAGATTCAGCCAGTTCTAGTAGTTGGTCTAGTTTAACTTTTGTGGCTGCAGTAGTTACACCGTTAATATTGCATTGTAATATTTTTAAAGAATGATTTTTTTTTGGAAACTGACACCTATTTTCCGAACGAGGCCCTCTTCCTAAACCTCGCACGCATCTCTTTTTAGGCAAGGTGACAGACAATGCTGTAGGACTCACTATAGTAACCATTATCTCATGGAGAAGGGAAAGAGCAGCTTCTAAATGTACCAAGTACCCGAAGCACCCATGGGCATAAGACTGACTTAGCTCCTGTGCCTACAGGCTTTAGCTGAACATAGTGGAACGGCCTTCACGCCTAGGGTGACCCTACCAAAAGAATACTCACCCGACGTACTTCACCCGTTCAGCCCAGAAACAACCCCTCGCCACAATTAGGCAGCCTGCAGGACTGGAGGGGGATAATTCTTCTAGAATGTTTGATTTGCAGATTTTTTTAGCTGGTGGAAATAAACGTTAATCCATAAAAAATGTTAAAGTTTTCTAAGAACGAAATTTATATGTAATCTTCTCTGTGTCCATTGTATCATACAAAGTAAGAAAAGTGGATATTTTAATTCCCTTTAGTGTAATAGAACAAAAAATTTCGATTTGTAACACTTTTTGGTTAAAAGAAAATTATCTATTTAGCCAACAGTTGAATATCTATCAACCATAGAAACAAACAAGTGTAGCTTGATATAAAGTGATATTGGGCGTATCTTGTTTATATTGAAATATCATGTTATTATAATTTTATAATTCATCAATATAAATATAAATTTTTAATTATTTTAATTGTATTATGCACTGCTGATTATTACAATTACAATAACTTAAAGGAGGACTGAGACAAACGTCAAATTCGCATGATTGGAAGAAGATGCTGGAGTATATAATTTAAGCACATTTGAACTAAATGGGACGGAGAAACGACATCTCAAACTCTGTATAAAAGGAAAGTTACACGTAGCAGGTTTCTCATTCAGAAATCGCATTTGAAGGCAGGTCGTGGTATACCTTGCATAAGGAGAATCGGCACAAGAACGCGTCGAATATCAGCAGTGATAAATTGTAACCTATCAAGTGTTTGTGGAGCAGTCCCGAACTGTCGACCAATATATATATATTTCTGTTTCCTTTGAGATTGCAGCATAAACATGCGCGATGAGAGTGACGTGCCCAACGACAAGCTAAATACAGAAGTGGCGTCACGTCGTCTTTTCAGATGACTGAGTCTTGAAGCATCTAGGAGAACCCACGTGCCCTTCCTACATTTGATATCATCATACGGGCCCTGTACCTTACGTAATGGCATGGGCAACAACAATATAGTCATTTCTTATTCGAATCATAGGAATTCTGAGCTCTCAGCGTTACATTTCTAAGATCTTAAGACTAGTAGCTATGTTCTATCTCCCAGGACATCATCGATTAACAACGTGAAGGAAGATCATATGTTACCCGTCATGTCCTGATCTACCGTGACACAGAGTGTATTCGACTGTTGCTCAAGCCAGCACATTCTCCAGAGACTGGGGTACAATCACATTTTGGCCGCTATGATTGATGAATTATGTATTTGTTTCAAGCAACAGCGAATGACTTGCCCACGTCACCCAAGCTCGATTCAACCCAATGTCTAATCGAGTTGGAACCATTTTAGTTGTCAGAACCTGAAGCTGTCTGTACCAATATCTGACCCATTTAGCTTTAAATTACCTACAAATGCAATCGTATTTTTTTCCTAGTATGCTGCATATGTACTATGAGTAAGGTTTTGTTATTTGTTTTTTGGTGTTGCAGTTTTAATGAACAGCAGTGAACTATTCCAGACAAATAGATAATTATTTAATACTAAATGGCAGGTATATGTGCGTTTTATCTTCTGTACTCTACAATCAATTTTTTTCTTAAATATTGTTTTCAACATCTAGTTTAGTTTTGCAAGTGCTCATTTGCTTTGTAACTCCCCTTTTAAAAATGTATTTTATGCTTTTAAATATTTTTGTCAAATTTTCGAAATGATGCCCAACAGATTTCTTGATTATTCTTCATGAAATTTGATTATCTTTTGATTTTCTTATGACTTTTCATGAAAATATGAACACGCAATTTTCTCTAGGTTGATAATACCTGGACATTTATATCCGAAAAATTCAACGAATATTCTGGTCTTTCAAAAAAATTTTTTATCAATGTTTACAGATAAGGCTGTTTCCATACTACCATACGAAACTAAATTCGTTGCTCACATCCTTAATTGCTAATTAGTAAGTTCTGATACAATCAGATTTGGTAGCTATGACAAAGAATTGCGCCTGAAGACAATTATAAACTTCAATTGAGAAAACTATTTAAATCAGCCAAGACTACAAATATTTTGCATTTATTCTAAGTCATTTGGCACATTAATGTGCACCCAAACTTCAAAAGGGTCTACGAGGGTTGATCAGAAAAAAAGGTTACAAATCGAATAAACAAATGTTTATTGACAATAGATAGAAATACAAAAAGAAATTAAGAGGCATACATAACTATTACATTTCGACATAATCACCAAGTCTATTTAGGTATTTATCAGAACGCAGAACCCAATTGTTTAACCCCGCTTGGTAGAAATCAGATCCTTGTCCACTAAGCCAGGTCTCGGTGGATGATTTCACGTCATTGTCTTGGAATATCGCGGCACATCAGAAACGATATGCTGCACGCTACCGTCGCTCAATCCCAGCTCAGATGTGATAGTGGATGACAGTTTATTTTTGGGAACCTGGACTGATAAACAGTCCTCAATCCCATATCATGATGTCTTTGATGCAGGACTTGACTTCGTTGGTTTTCACAGTCTGCGGAGTGACATGACGGCGATTGGCTGTGGCGATGGGAGGAGGGGCTTAGAGATGACTACTTGGAGTTAAAGTTTTATGCGGTGCTGAGAGCTTAGGACTGCTCTCTCAGTAAGTTGGGGGTAGAAGTGAATTTAGCCTCAGGCTGGCTGCCCATGGGGGTAAAAGATATAAAAATATACTTGTCCAGTGGGGTGTAGAGATTAAATAAATATTGAAAGAAAAATAATAAAAAAATTTTAAAAAATTTACTAGGGTGCAATAATTAAAAAATTATTGCAGGGATAAAAAAGCTAAGGCGGATTGTAAGAATCCAGTAGGATTCTTCTTGGCCTTTTGGTATTATCGTTACAGTTGTAATCGTTTAGTTTTAACATATTTACATTATTAGTATTTGGCAAATTATCGAAAAAATTTATAGCTAATTTTTGAATATGAGCTTTAAAACTAGTGATTTTAAGAGCTTTATATATGCGATCATTTTTCATGTAGCGACAGGCATTTACAATCATTCTAATATATGAATTCTGCAGAGTATTTAAAATATTAATATTGGTTTTAGCAGCATAACCCCATACCCGTCGATCATTTTGAATCATTTCTCCAATTCGTGCCGGGTTGATTTCTGTCGTTGAAGAACTTGGAGGACCGTTTCCTGTCATATTGCGGCTTTCGACATCCTGGCTGCCTGATTGAAAAGAGTGACACAATTTCGCTACATGTCTGCTCATTGCACATGCAGACACAATCTTTGCCCATAAAAATCGAATCAAGGCTCGCACTTCTAAACGAGACATATTCCCTAAGAGTCTTGCCATTTCAATCGTCCTGAACCATCTGGGAATTTTCAATACCTACCCGCAAACCAACTGTGTGACAAGTAGCGCCACTTGTCTCTACTCTAGGGAAACAAAATTTCTCCACAATATGTAGTTTTCAAATGCTGAGGTTTCTAACCCTTTTTCTGATCATCCCTCGTAATAAAAAGACGATCTTTATTCTGCTACAAAATTTACTTTGTTAAAAGAATCTTTTTTCCAAAAGTAATAGATACGTTTAATTTAAACATAAAGTTGATAATATTCAGATATAGATTGTACTTTTATATTTTACAAAGATAAGAATTATTTTTTTTATTCTTTCTTCAAAAGGTTAATATTTTTTCTTACATATATACCCACATGTAACTTCCGCAAAAAATACTTTCAAATAAAGTTTTCCGCACTGTATTATTAATAAAATGTTTGCTTTCAAAAATAAATTAATGGTAAGATATTCTTTTGAAACACAGCAACCTACATCAAGCTAGAAATGCATTGTATTTTTCACGTTCTGTGAACGTTATTTCTCATTTGCTTTAATACCAAACAGCAAGATGAGAGAGTTCTTTTCCTAATACTGCTACTGTACCATTCTGCTGGCACACGATACCCAACTCTTCAGCTAAGATTTATTTATATGCCCCCCTCCTCTTTCCTTTCAAGGCTTATAGATCTTGATAAAACTAATCCAATGATTGAAATTTGATACCTGAGTATCAAAATACAAAAGCTGTTGACTTTTTGGCACACTTTTCTTTTTTATTCAGCAAGGATCTGACCTAATATCATCCATTCTTGAAAAGGAATTGTAACACAAAAATAGATGTAGTTTTCTTATTTCGCCTTTAACATATTTTATTATTGTTATTACTTCAGAGCAATCAAATTAATTCATTAAATTGTACTGCAGTATTGCCGATTAGCAAATAAATACATATATTATCTAATGCTGTCTTTTTTTTAATATAGTTATTCCTGGATGATTTTACACCTCTCTTACTTTTAAACAATAATTCGTTCGCTTTATTCTTAAGTTGAGGGAAATTTTAACGTTTTGTTTGTTTTTACTCAAAATACACATATTAAACAATATAGCTCAAAATATTTCATATATTACAAAAATTACTTATAGTATCGCTTCAAATAATTGTACCTTTGAAAAAATCAAATTAATTAAAGTTGTTTAATTTTAAAGAGATTGGCTAGTGCATCGCGCTTCCACACCACAGATGCGATGCTCAAACCCCTGGCTGGGCAAAGTTGTCAGCATTTCATCCCTTCAACAGGGCCGATAAATGAGCACCAAGCTTTCTTGGGAACTTAACACTGGGGGTTTCGCGTCAGACTGACATCCTAACCTGAACATCTGCTCATGCACCTCAAGACCCAAGGTGCACTGAATTGGGCACCGTAGACCTTGACCCTCAAGGGCTGTTGCGCCACTGAGTTAAGTTTTAAAGATGAATTGAGTCATCTATAAATAATGGTTAGTGCGTTTATTAATTTCACATTATGAAGCAACACGACGGCTATTGGTGACGGACCTCGCAATTTTTAGCTCCGGACATCCTCGGGCATCCCCCTCTCCAAACCACGACACCACGCCAACGGAAGGACTTTCATTCACGACAGATTTAACGTTACTCAACCCCTACATACGACTGGTTTTTAGTGGCATTTTGGCTCAAACTCATGACACGCCACCTATGAGTTCGAGACCATGACCACAAGGCCACAGCCGCTAATTTAGAAATAAGATTTTTAAAAAATTAAGCAAAAGAATCTATTATATTTAAAAGAAGCTATTTATACTTATGTATATTTTTTAATCAAGTACATTTCCCAAACTGTTTTCTTTACCAATTGGATATCACATTAATAAATCTTCTATTTTAAAACAGAACGTGGGTTCATATTAATAAGGCAATAAAAAAGATACCAATATAATTTTCAATTGAGAAATTACTCATTTCCAAATTTACCCCAATCCTTTTAAACAAATAATTAAGATCCTTTTTTAAACATCGGATTGAATTTTAACTAATTAAACAATGCAGTAAATAAACCAGAGAAATGAATAAAATATCTTCCTAATAAATAAAAATTTTGTTTGCTGAAACGAGATACATTCCATACCAGTAGTTAAGTTCAACTGCTACATTTTTATTTTCCCATCCAATGCGACCCACATACTCCTGGCTAAAATATGTAACTTTAATACTGCGTAAGCAATGGCTAGTGTATGAACTTCAGGGAGAGAAGCATTTTTATCTGATATGTATTTTATGTGATAATAAAACTGCTAATAAAGTAGTTCTTACGTCGATGTGATAATGTTATTGTTATAATGCTATTTTCTTTCCGGTTAATATCTAACAAAATAGGAACACTGTCAAGAACGAAGAAAAAATTATTTTTATTAGCAATCATATCTTAGTTTTGTTGCTCTCGTTATTAAAATCATTCAAGACGGCAATGAAAATATCAGTTGTAATTAAAGTATAATTCAATTTAATGGATTGGTTTTTAACCGAGAGTGGAATGCCAGCCCACGTCACTCTAGTCACTTGACCTCGGTTCAAAATGACGATGTCCATCCCCAACTGCCCACTTGAACCTTCAAAGGGCGACCTTAATAAATCCATTCGCCTCTGTACATTATAGCAATGGGCTATGCACAAGATTTATATCACCTAAGGGATCGATATTATATTTTTCCTTCCTTCCTCAGTGGCACGACCGCCAGGGTGGGCCTTGGCTTTCTGAAGAAGCCTTTTCCATGCCAGCCTTCTTCCTGCCAGTGTTCTCAAATTCTTAGTCCCAAAACTAGGAGATATTTTCCTAGACCATCAATCCATCTAAGATTTGGCCTGCCCTTTCTTCGTGTGCCAATTGGTTGAGCATTGATGACTTTTTTAGTCGTGCGATCTTCGTTCATTCTAATAACGTCACCTGCCCATTTAATTCACTGTATTTTGATGAAGTTAACAATGTCATATTCTTTATATGATTGATATAGCTCTAAATCTGATCTTTTTCGCTATGTTCCATTATCCTGAATTCCTCCAAAAATGAATCTTAAAATCTTCCTTTCAGATACTTATCATGCTCTCTTTTGTTCGAGACATGGACCAAGTTTCACATGCATAAGTTAATACTGATCTTAAATGACTTTTATACAATAGAACCTTTTTTTTTTTTTTGCTTGTTTTTCTTTGATTAAATTTGATTCCATATATTTTTGTATTCCATTAAAACATTTATTAGCTGAAGTAATTCTGTTTTGGATTTCAGTAGTACAATCGTTTCTATTGTTAATTTCTGAACCTAAATAAGTGAAGCTGTCAACAACTTAAAAACTAATTATATTTGTCAGTTTTGTAGAGTGTACCAAATAGAAACTAAAAACGGATAGGTAAAGAGAAAAACAAAAATATAGTTTAATTTTTAAGGAAAAAATTTATCAAAAATGACAGAAACGCACTGGCCTTCAAAAGTTAAAGTACAACATGGTTTTTGAAGTTATATACAAAAAGAAATGAAAAAATTAAAACTCATAGTATGTATAAATAGCAGTAATGCATTTTAAAGAAAATTATGCAAAATTCGATAGTCATTACTTTTTAAGCCATTGTCTTAAATATAAGAACGTTTATACAGACATGGAAGAAAATGAGCTAAAACCAAATTTTTAAGACTTCGAGTGTGCGTTTTGCGCGTGATTGCTGGTCTCCAGCAGTTGAAAGTATCCTGGAGAGTCTCGCAGTGTCTACGAAAAGTCGTTTACCGATTTTTGTTAAGGTGAAGGATGATCGGATGGATGGAAATGAAATTGCCACGAAATCATGCTTGTAATGCTCGATGTGTCACGCAATGGAGTCTAACGATTGTGGGATGAGTTAGAATTTCAGATTGTGTCTTGAAGACGATTTCCAGATCGTTCACAGGTTACAAAACGTGCAAGAGATTGTTTTTCTAGCTCAGTTGGCCCGAAGGAACACTATTGTGCTTCAACTAGCTTTAGATCATTTTATAGCATCAACAAAGAGAATCTCCTCTACCATGGTGCGAAGATATCCTCACAATGGAGATCTCTATGCAAGACTAGCAGCTGTGTTAGTGCCATCCCAAACCAACGTGAAATCTAATTGTGTTTGGTGAAAGAATAAGTATTCTATACTAAACAGCAATGGGATTCCGTACTTTTCATATAGATTAGTCTATATTCCCAATATGGAGATCGATTGCAAAGTGTCAACTGATCTGTAGAGAACAACGTATCAGCATCAATGCTGATAGAAACAGTTGCAGAGGGGATGAAATTATGGTTTGAGCAGAGCCCCATATGCCACTGGTATGGATAATTAATCCATTCTGTGAAGGGCTCATCGCGATTTCTACTAAAACTCCTTTTGTGTTTATTTGGGGCCAGAATGGCAATTCTTTCCAACCAACTCGAGAAATGAAACGTGAAATATTCAAATTAGGGATCTTATAAATAGTAGAAATTTAGTGTACGCGGGGTGGCTATGGGAAGTGAATATACGAGGTTTATGTTTACAAGTGTTTAAGCTAAAGTGAGAGGAAATCCCGCATACAAGATTTAATCTATCCATGCCAGTGTGTTCAATTTAAAGGTAGATACCATTCTACAAGGATAACCGCCACGTCAGTTAGGATTCAAGTGAATTGCTGCTTACCGAAATAGAGCGGTAAGACCATTTAATTAAACTAAAGAGTGTTTTTTTTTTTTCAGGTATAGAAGTTTAAGTTGGCATTACTTTCCAAGCTGGCGACCGATTTAACAGCTGTCAAGTGATTTATTCTCAGTTTGGTTTGGCAATTCATCAAAACGATCATCAAGCATAGCGTAGATTCGTCGAATGGGCCCAAAACGAGATTGCCGTTGTTCCCGATTTTCATAAGCGAATTTTGTTTAGCGATGAAGCGCACTTCTGGTTGAATGGCTACGTCAACAAACAAAACTGCCGCATTTGGAGTAAAGCTAATCCACAAGTGTATGTCGAAACACCGTTACATGGAGAAAAACTGACTGTTTGGTGCGCTTTATGGGCTGGTGGAATCATTCTTCAAAAACAATGAAGACCACAACGTTACAGTCAAAGGTGATCGGTATAGAGCCATGATTACTAACTTTTTCATTCCTGATTTGAACAATCATGATGTCCAGGAGCTGTGATTTCAACAAGACGGCGCAACATGTAACACAGCTCATGCCACAATCGATTTATTGAAAGACACGTTTGGTGACCGCCTAATTTCACGTTTTGGACCTGTGAATTGGCATCCAAGATCTTGTGATTTAACACCGCTAGACTATTTTCTGTGGGGCTATGTAAAGTCATTGGTCTATGCGGATAAGCCACAAACGCTTGACCATTTGGAAGACAACATTCGCCGTGTTATTGCCGATATACTGTCACAAATGTTGGAAAAAGTCATCGAAAATTGGACGTCCAGATTGAGCCACATCCGAGCCAGCCGTGGCAGTCCTATGCCAGAAATCATATTTCAAATGTAATGCACAAGATTATCTTTCGAATAAAAAACATTGATGTCAATCGAATAATACATCGTTGTTTTATTGCAATTTACACTGGTGTGCAAAATTTAAGGATGAGACGGTTTTTTCAATATAACTTTGTACAAAAGCTTTCCAAATCAACACATTTAATACCGTAAGATACCCAATACGTAAGGACATGTGTAATGTAAGCAACACTTACTGAAAGAGAAATCAGAGGGATAAAAAGAAGCTTGATTGAAAAAGTAGCATGGAGCGCAATGCGACTGAAGGCCGAAACATCCCTGTGATGGGTGTCCAGCAAGAAACATCCGGTCTTTAGTAGGGGATATGATCTCCCCTGACTGCTAGGCAGGTTTCACAGCTTCTGCCCATGCTGAGAATGAGGGTGTCAATGAGTTGTTGAGGCATTGCTGCCCATTCGTCTTGCAGCGCCAATCGAAGCTCCCGAATCGTTACTGGTGGTAAGGTACGAGCTGCCAAGCGTCTGCCTAAAAATCCCATACATGCTCGATGGGATTGAGATCCGGAGATCGTGCCGGCCAATCCATACGTTCAATATCCTCACTCTCTAAGAGTTGTTCGGCAGCTACTGTGCGATGACATGGTGCATTGTCGTCCATGAAAAGGAACTGCAGACCCATAGCGCCTCTAAAAAGACGCACATATGGAAGAAGAATCTCGTTACAATAACGGGTCCCGTTGACTGAACCTGCGTCGAAGATGTGAAGGTCTGTACGACTACCAAGCATGATGCCTCCCCAAACGAGAACACCGCGACCTCCATACCTGTCCCTTTCAATGATGTTCGAGGGATGATTGCGGCTTCCCCGCTCTCTCCAGATGAGTATGCGATGAGAATCGCTACTCAAACTGAATCTGCTCTCATCTGTAAAGAGTACTCGTCCCCATTCATTGTCTCTCCAATTCCGGTGTTCCCGGCACCACAGAGAACGCCTTCTCCGATGGGCAGGCGTTAAAGGTACACACCGTACAGGGCGTCGTGCAAACAGACCACCACCGTGCAGTCTTCTGGCCACGGTAAAACGGGATATCGGTCGTCCAGTCGCCTGTGTCGTGTGTCTAGCGATTTCTCCCGCTGTCTGCCGCCTGTTTCTTCTGGCCTGTAAGACAATGTACCGGTCATCTGCGGGTGTGGTTCCTCGTGGACGACCCCTACTGAACCCCCGGATAGCTGTTCCTGTAGTTTGAAATTGTCTCCAAAGTCGTGAAACGATGCTGTGAGCAATTTCGAACTCTGCAGCCACACTTGTCACACTGCGGCCTTCCTCCAGCTTCTCCCAATTATTCGACCTCGGGTAAAAGCATCCAGATGTCGTCTAAGAGATTGATTATTCGCCATTTCTCGCTGAGGCAGCAACTCGGTGTGATTTTAACTATTATACGGCGTGCAATCTCTTTGCCAGAAATACTGATCTTACACCGACAACATGCTTTATACTACTCAGACACTCCCCCATTACGTCTACCTGCATATCTGCGCATACGCTACCGTACATCACCTTACTTAATCTCCTGATTGGTCTTTCTGTCCGCTCTGCCTCTTCGTTCAGCTGATATGCTAATTTTTCTACTTCGTCCTTAAGTTTTGCACACCAGTGTAAAGTTCTATATACCTCTAAAAAAACACCCTTTACTAGAAACTGTGTATTTATTGAGATTAGGATTAGTCGGTAAAGTTAGACATAGTGATCAGTTACGCGATTATTTGGTAATACGTATTGTGTGTCTCCTCACCCCAGATTCACTTGGTTTGAATATTAATATTATTATTTTATATTGTTAAAGTTAAGATCTTAATAAAGATATATTAAGATTATGGCACACACAACGTCTGGTTCTTCATTCTCTCTCACACTTCTAGGTCGTGAAGACAATGTAGAGGTAGGGCAACCCCCACAGGCTCTTGCCTTATAATTCTGATGTATGACAATGCGCAATTTCACCAACCAGTGCTTGTTAAAAGACAATCTTAATGAATTGGGTGTAGAAAGAATACAATAGTTACTTCACCTCCAGAATTTGGAATACAAAAACGAGCATTGAGGCTTACCACGGTAGACATGTTGCTATTTTAAGTCCTCTTTCGAGATCGTTACAGGAACTGGAATAAGGATTACTCCGTGTCTGGTCTTCACTTCCCATTTCGATATTATCCACTTTAATTGGCAGCATGGAAATTCAATGCCGCTAATGCATTGTTTTTGGAGAGGAGGGGAGCTGGCACATAAACTATTAAAACTCATTTCTTCACAATTTTCCACATAAAACTACGTCTTGTTTTCTTCATGAATTGATTTTTCTGTCAAGAATGCTTTTTCTTTGCTTTAAATTACGCTTGGGTTTCATGGAAAACTGTTTATTTAGTATTTTCTCCAAATTTGTATATTCATTCATTTTCAAATCAGAAACACACACAAAAAAAGATTATATTTAAGTGTTTTTACAGCGGTGTAATATATCATTAAAAATCTTTGTTAATTACATCCACCTTAAGTTTACTTATAATAGTTTTTCTTCCTTCATAATTTAAAAAAATAATACATTTTTCGCTTGATGGATTTAATTGAAGATATATTTGCACAATCTGAAATTACTTATTAATTTCCTTGATTTAAACAATTCTTTTCCAGATAATTTACTAGATGGCAGCACAAATTGGACTTTTGGTTTCACTTGTGCTTTTTAAGATGTACCTTTTAGCGAAATAGGATTCGAAATTATTCGATTTTCGTTTTACGGGAACCGGATGAATTTTGAAGATAAAGCAACATATTTATTTTACTTTTTGGATTTTAATCAAACTCAAGGACTCTCTGCAATTGCACTTTTAAAACTTTTCGCATTTCCCTCTTAATATCGAAAGTAAATTTCTCCAAGAAGGTCTGACATTTTTCAAATTTTTAAAAGCGAACTTTTGAGTTCTAATTCCATGTGATTTATTTCCTATATGTTGCTGCTTCGATTTTAAACTTTTAGAAAATGACAAAAAAAAAAATATATATATATATATATATATATATATATATATATATATATAAATAAAATAAAATAAGTAAATGGTTTTCAATTTTTTCTTCTCTTTGTGCTGTTGTATGAGTACAGTATTTTTAAAAGAATTTGATTTACTTCTGATAGTATTGTGAAAAGTAATTTTTTTCGGCACCTTTCCGTTTCTCCGGTGTCTAGCTTGAGAAAAATGTGGAGTTGGCTGCAATTGTTTTGATGACATCATTCCATGCACCTCTATCCATATGGCCGATTTCGCCTTAACCGATCAAGCCAGTTGGGAGTACTGCAGCCAGAAAAATTCCGAAACAATATCAACTTTCTTATGAAACTTAAGAAATCAACCACGAAAACATTTCAAATTGTAATCGAGGCTTATGGAGATGAAACTTTGTTTCAAGCACATGTTTCAGGGGAAGGGACAGTATGGAAGATGATGAAACTGCTGGGCGACCAAGGTCAGCTATTACAGACCAAAACCTTACTAAAATTCATGATAAGAGTCGATTCCTACTCACATCAGTGGTCAGACTGTTAATTAACACTACCACATCGAAATACTAAAAGGCTTCGTGAAGGGGGAAAATCCAGAATTGGGGAATAACGGATAGCTGTTGCCCTAAAATAATGCACCCGCTCACATGGCCCTATTTGTTAAACAGTTTCTGGATCAGCGCAAACATTACTGAGATGGGGCATTCTTATTCACCTTACGGCCTCATGCGACTTTTTTATATCCTACAGTTAAATCTTACTTAAAGGGAACTCATTTTACCATTCTTGTATCATGCTCCTTTTGATTTTGTCGATTTTCGGTAACAAAACACAGTAAAAAATTAGTTTTTGAATAAATAATTAGCATTAATTAATAAAATTAATCATTAATAGCAAGTAATTAATTAAATTTTACGTACTATATTTAGAATTATAATCAATCGGAAAAAAAATCAAGGGCTTTGGGGGGTCCGGACCCTCAGGACCCCTCCCCCCTTGTGTGCGCCACTGTTGCAGATAAATAAGTAAATAAATGCTTTTAAAAATCACAAGTATAATTTAAAACAGTATTTTAAGGGGCAAATCTCTTTCACGAGGGATAACTTTTTTTTTTGTTACTGAAGTTTTCTGTCTTTACTCTCGATTATCGAATTACAAGGATCAATACATTTTTGTCAATGAAATTTAATTATTTATATTAAATTGTTAAGATATTATAGCATGCATTTTAAATATAGAGAAAAATGGAATAAAAATAAAAACTTTCAGAGAAATATTTAAAATTTAATAGTAAGTAACAGCATAATAAAGGATCGAAACTGCACAATAGATGACATGGGACTGATTAGGGAAACAATGGAATAGGTTCAAGAGTGTTCGCTCTGCCTACCCAGGTTCCCTTACGTGTCCGTGGTAGCCACTGTCCGCGCTGGCCACGCAACCGCGAGAGGACTTGCGGCTCGACGGCTATTTAGCATGCTGCAAAGTCACTATACATTTACAAACATCCATTCCTTCTCCGGGATTCTTATCCAGGCTCCACGGCACAACAGTCCGGATGGGCGGCTGAATCTTTTGTAAGATCAGGCTTGTGCACCAAAACCTGACTTTGCAGGGAGCCCCTTAATTATCTCCGTTACCCCTCTAGTCGTTATGAAAATATTATCTTAAAATTAATTTCATTGCTTTGAATCAAAGAATGGAAGAGTTTCATTACAAATAATGAGGCAAAAAATAAGGTTGAAATTTAAATAGAATTTTTTTTCAAATTTTTGTAGACATTCTAAATATTCTAATTTTAACTAAATTTATAGTTTTGAATACATTAATGATGAAGCCAAAGAACTTATTAAGTCTTTATTATGCGGAATTAATTACACAAATAATTCACGTTTCATATAAATTGGTTAATATTCTCTTAATGTTGAAGCGTAGAGCTATATGAAATGCCATTTTAAGTACTGAATTCTCTAACGTACTTATAAGTTTAAGGTATCCAAACGCGTTAAAAGGATTAAATTTGGTAAAAATACATATTTTTTTCATTTTATTGAAAAGAGTCATCTTTTGGCTTTATAAATATACTTTGTTTAGTTTCTACGTTACCTAGAGGCCAAGTTACAATCAATTTTATAAAATTAAAAAAATCGGAAGTAGGTCTACCAGAAATGGGCATTTAAATTGTTCAAAATATATAACGGCGAGTCTGATAACTCAAAATATTATAAATGTATTTCTATAAAACTTTTTTAACCTGATATTTATATTATTTGCTAGAGAATGTACTAAAACATTTCTTGTTGTATTGGGATGTTCTGCCCCTTGGGAGAACATCTCTCGAAGTATCAGCGTGAGCTAGAGGCGTAGGATTAACGAAAGAACTAGAATCAAACATTATCTTAATATGACTGTATTAAGATATTCAACTTAAACCTTTAACAAATTAAATTATAATAATTAATATGAGAGAATCTACGATGGCAAAAACACACAATACACAATATATAGATAATAACAAATTAACCTAACACACAATATATATATTTAGCTAATAAGAATTAATCTAATGCAGACCACTTTCAATAACTGAACCGCCTAATCACTGATTCTAATATTAAATAGTCAATCCTACCTTATTACTGCTTGGAGAAACACTCTTTATTGACTTGTATGCACTGGTGTGCAACTTGAATTAAATATATTCGATCACTTTTATAACTTCTAATCACAGTCACGTAAAGCTCATTCAGACTTGAATCACGATTTCTCTATTGGACATCAACTACCTGCCAATTTCCATCCACTAACACAAATTGCCATACATTGCCATCCCGTTTACTCTAAGTTCCGATATTTAAAAGCTTGTTCATCTGCATCTTTCATTCACACTTCACTTCTTGGATTTGGTTGGAAAAGAGTTGCCATTAATTCTGGCCCAAAGAACATGTTAAAGAAAAGACGCGTGAGCCCGTCACAGTATGAACATTTTTTTGAGTTCCTGTTATTTTTAAATAATGGTATTATAAAGAATGTCACATTTCTTATAATGTTTACTCGATCAGCTATAAAATTTTTAAATTTTAATAACACATTAAAATTTTAGTACGTTCTCTAGATAAATGCATCTAATTTGTTTTAGTAATACCTTTTTACTGATATTATTTTATTACTTTTTTCTCTAATCTGCTTTGAAGTTTTTCAAAAAAAAATATTGTGAGTTAAATATTAATATTGATTGCTAAAAATGCATTTATGATGTTTTAGTATGCTATTTTTTAAAAAAAGAACACCGAACGTGTTCGGATACTTTAAAATTATATGATGTGTTTTCTATATTCTCATCAAAAGTACGGATTGATATCGAAAAAAGAAACAATGAGAGAGAGAGAGAGAGATAAAATTTCTCTTCCGAACTTTCATTGCTATTAATTTCTATTATAAGTATAATAACCTATTTAATAACTTCTTAGTTGGAAAGAAAGAAATATAATGCAAGACTTTATTTTTTAAATTTGAACCAATTGTCATTAATAGCAGTCCTTAGTTTTTAAAATTAATTTCGATTTTTAGAGAAGAAATTTAAGGTATGTGACTATCCAAAATTCACCGTTTTGGTGAAAATTTTCAAAATTTGTTCTGAAATTTTTTGTGTATGTTCTGTATAACAGTAGAAGTGGTTTAACCTTCAGATGTATCAATCACTGTTTTAATACAAAATTTACAGTTCTTTATGTGAATATAATCGCTGCTTTTTTAAGCAATTTCACATAATAACTAAGATAAAGTGCTCTAGTTTTTGTAAAAATTAAAATATCTCTCATCCTAAAGGTCATTTCAAAAAGAAACAGCAAATTAAAACATCAAAATTGAAAAATTGAGAATTTATTCATTTACTATTTGTACACAGCGGGCCCCTTTTATGTAATCTTTTTTGTCAATTTTTACCCATTTTAGTAGTAATAATTTATTTTTCTCTTCTTAATTTTAGCATTTTTTCCCCTTAAAATGTACTAATCAAATCTAAAAACCACAAAAAAATCTCCATATCTCCATTTAAAAAAAAAGTTGTCACAATTAGACGTATACCTTAAACCAGCTGATCTTAGTACTCATCCAATAGTTTCGGGTGAAATTAAAAAGGAAAATTATATTGATTGAATTTTATAGAAACTTTTAGAGTTCAAACGCTTTTTTTTTTTTACATTTATTTTAACAATAAATCTGGAAGTTTTTTTCGCCCGAGTTATCTTTTTCGCGCGAACGCAGACGATTTTACTCTTTTTATTTCCTTTCTCAAGCGCTTTGTAAAAAAACAGTAAGCAATCCAGCTGGATGAATTTTCTAATTTGGCAGGTGTTATTCCACTTATATAATAAAAATAAAAAATCGAATTGCACTTACATTATCAAATAGAATATTTTCTCTACGTAAAAAAAAATTACCCCAAACGATATTTTAAGTATTAACTGAATGCAAAGAACATAAAAAGTTGTTAAATATATTATTATTTGATAAATTTATTTAAGTGCATTTAATTATCAAAGTTCGAAAATTTTGTATTCGATTACCTTTATGTGGCACTCTTTTCCCGTCTTGTATACGTTTTTACTTTTTAATGAACTTGAAAGAAAAATTAAATAGATTTTAAAGTTTATATTTAAATGTGGTTTATAAGGGAAAATGTGTTGATTTGTTCATGTAAGTTGAATTTTGGGTATCCAGATACAGGAATTTCGTTACTATAATTTCTAAAGTATCCTTCAAATTCTAGGAGCCCCTATATGAGTATTTCAAGTATTTTGTGTGTAAATAGTTTTTTTTTTCCTTTTAGCCCGCAATTTTTAAACTGACTTTCGCTCACGATATTGTTACTAAGCATGAACAATCTTGGATGTATAAAAATTCCTGATATTAAATTTATTTGATTAAAATTTCGAATAGAGCTCATAGTTCAAAAATTGAACAATACTTATATCTATCACATTGTTCGAAAAATTTTTAAAAATTAAAAAAAATAGTTGGTATTAATATAAGGAGACCAATCGTCCTCCTTTAGGGAGGACAGTCCTTCTTTTATAGGTTCTGCCCTTCCACAGAAAGTTTCTTCTTACTCTTGTCCTCCTTTTCAATATTTTAAAATTAATCTGTTTGTCTCTATTCAGAGATGCCAGGCCGAAATGTTACGCGTCTGTTTGAAGAAATTGGAACACATAAAAAAAATAATAAACTAGATAACTAGAGCAATGGAAAAATCAACATGTTTAAATTGATAAAAGATGGGTGGAAATATTTAACCATTTCAAAAATGAACACATTCCATATGAAAATTTAGGTATTCTTGTTGAATTTACGTTGTGCTGCCCATGAACTAATGCAGCAGTTGAAAGAGTTTTTTCGATTAGTAATGATTTTTGGACTGGTAAGAAATAAGATTGAATGTTGATACTTTAGCTGCAACACTTATCGTAAAATTCAATATGAAGTACATTTGAAGGATTCTCTTGCCAAATCGATTAACTCCATTTTTGGAATTTTATTAAATTTTAATATCAAAGCACTTCATTAGCTCCTAACTGTACAAATTTCTCTAATAATAAGTATTAACACCACTAAATGACAAAATCGTTTTAGACGTTGAATAATAAATAGTTTATGTCAGAAGCCAATCTGATTAACTCCATACTATAATGTATTTATATCATAATAAAAATATATTTAACCAGCTGCACTGTTCTTCCTCGCCTACGGAGACATCTGTAAGTTGTTCGTTTAATTTCATTATTCCCATTAGACAACAGCTGTTATCGCTCACACGCAGTAGCGCACAGGAAATTTTTCAAGGGGGTCGAAAGTTCACTATTCTTGTATTATGCTCCTATAGATTTTGTCGATTTTCGGAAACAAAACACAGTAAAAAACGATTTATTGAATAAATAATTAGCATTAATTAATAAAATTAATCATTAATAACAAATAATTAAATTTTTCGTACTATATACTTAAAATTGTAATCCATCGGAAAGAAAGTCAAGGGCTTTGGGGGTCCGGACCCCCAGGACCCCCTTGTGTGCGCCACTGCTCACACGAACTAAGTACGAGAAAAATAATATATTAATTAGCTGTATTCGAACTGCCACAAGTGAAGATACTTATAAATTTCAGTTTTATTGTGAATTTTTTTATAAAAAAAAATAAACCGTTATAACATTAAGATGGAAGATGTTAATAAGAGAATTATTTGAGTAAGGAAAATAAGGAATCTTGGACTGCTTTAAGTTTATTGAAATTGTTTCAAAGTACAGAAATACAAGCTAAATCAATTGAAATGAAATTTCTGGAAAGTGGACACACTTACTTGCCTAATGATTCACAATTTGCTATCATCGAATCTCAAGCAAAAAAATGTTCAGAATATCTTTTCGCCAGATGATTGGTATAATGTAATAAAAACCTTTAAAAAGAAAGCACCGTTTCATATGGTTCAAATGACGCATCTCTCTCTCTCTCTCTCTCAGGACTTTTTCTCTACAAGTACTTTAGAAAATTCTACCAATAATAGAAAGGTATCAGTTATAGGGATACCAGTAAATTGGCTCAAAAGGCACTGGATAAAATTAGAAAAGTCGAAACCCCCATCTGATACAATTTAAATATGACTTTAACGAAGATACCGAATTTAGTGCCATAAATATACGAAAAAGTGTCGCAGGTAGACCACTGTGTCTGAAAAGTATGATCCAGCCTTTGTTGCATACAAAAGGTAGAACAGTGACAACAGGAAAGATATGATTGGAGTTGTTGAAATTTATTCCTCCTATTAAACAGGAGTATTATAAACCTTTAAGGACAAATCAACAGGATGGAAGCTCAAATAATACAACTAACGAAGATGACATCATTTATAATGATGATAACGCAATTTAAATAAAGTAATAATACTCGTAATATTATGTATGAGTAACAGAATAGTTATTATTCATTTGTGCTGAACTCTTAAATAAAACATATGTTCATATAATGACATTTTTCTGTAATAAAAGAATAATTCAAAGACTGAATTTGAATTAATAATTCACTTTCGCTTGTCAAATTGATTAACTCCCCCAATCACGAAAAAATTGTAGTAATAATAACGATTACTCCAAGTATATTCCATCTCATACTTTCAATATGTCGTCAAATCAAATAGGCGTATGCAATAATACAGTCTACATCATATTGTTACGAATTTTGTGTAAATAGTGTAAATAATTGGTATTTGAGTGTTTAATGCATTTATATTACTCTATGTTATATTTATTTCATGTTAAAATTGTACTATTCACAAGCAATGCCTTCCCCTTACGTTATAATAGCGATTCAATGAGAACTTGGCGAAATCTTGGCGGTAGAGCCAAGTTGGCCTCATTTTTGGTGACCAAGTTGGTGGCCAATTTAGAGACCATGTTGGCGTAATTGGCGACAATGTTGGCGAGTTCGGAATCCTCTGGAATCTTCTAGAAAGTAGTAGATATCTCCACTAGAGTCACGTTCAATGACACGAGTGGTTATATTTCTGGAAGTTTCTGTCTCACCTATAAAAAGATGCTCCCCGGTACGGCGATCAGTCTTGATTAAACCAGCGAGTAGTGAGGATCGTTTTGACTAGCGATTAGCTCGGCGGCGCTTGTGAATAATCTTTGCTTACGTGTATTTTTAAACACTAGTGATTGCGTTTAATTGCTGTCGAAGGTGTGAAGACCTTCGGATATTTACCCTGTGAATATTGCTGCTGAATCCTGTAATTAAAGGATTGGATTTTCGATAATAAATTCACATCGCTCTTAAAGAACTGCTTATTTCATTTGTGATTGTTTTGCATAAAATCCTCGAATTCGGATCTACGTAACAATATAAAAAAATTGAATGAACAGATGAAATTAAAACTATTTTTTTTAAAAAAATAAGGGGTAATTTATAGTTAAAATGGTAATTTAATAAAGAAAAATTATTCAATCAAAAATTAATATATACACATGATGTAAGAATATTCTTTAAAAAATATGCCATAAGATTTGACAAAGTACTGGTAACTGATAATCATTTATATAAATAACTTTACTTAAGTTAACTTAAGATAGATGGAAAAAGACATGCTGATAACTTTTCATTTTATTTACTAAAAGAAACATATTTCGAATGGGAGGGGGACAACACATGAGTACTTTTGGGGAAGACAAAACTTTTGAAATTCTCTGAATGAACTATTTTTAAAATTTGATATGTTTTTCAAAAGAAATACATTAGCATTTTAAATATTGTCATTGTCAAACCAATATCTTCTCTGTGCATTTTTTTGGAGATTTCAATTCTTATGACTAGTTTACTAATTAAATTTTGTGCTGTGTGACTCTGAGCCTTGTGTAAGGTGAATAGTGATCAATAAAAAAATTTACTATGAGCATCAGCCACAATATTGTCAAATAAAAATATCTCAGTCTCAAAGTGATACTTAGAACCCAAAAAAAATTTTTTTTTCTCGTAAGAGCACTCATGATTACGAAAAAATGGATGATCGAAAAAATAATAAATCAAAGTAAACACAAAATAATTATTTATATTAAATTGAAGGTTTTATATTTTAAAAATAATTTGAACACATCAAAAGATATTTACAATAAAAATTAAACAAATAAAATTAAATTAATTAAGAATGAAATAAATACGACGTACTTACAGTGAAATACGTTCACCACGAAAATGTTTAAGAGGAAATATTGGTTAACACAATATAATACAACTGTGACAACAAACTTTCTTTTCTCTTAAAACGAAAAAGAAATCCCTCTTCTGGGAATAAACTATATATGGGAAAACCGCCAGCCAGATTAGACTTTCCTAGTGTATCAATGGAAGAAATTATTGTAGTACATAATGTCAATGAATGTACAACCCCAATTATAGCAGACAAAGACTTTTTGGAGTTTGATAAAAGCTTAAAAAATATCATTGTTGCATATTCCAACAATGAAAATTAAATGAATAATATAACTCTGTTCCAAAATGAGGAACACCATAAAAAGAATGATAAGTTATAGAGATGCATATTCCAATGGTGAAACGAATAACTGAATGAATGAACATTAAACAATATCAGATTATTTTCCAAAAACTCTATAAATATTTAGTTTTTCAAAAAAGCTTGATAGTTTTGTATCGAATTTCATTAAGGTATTATAAATGCTTTGGTTTCATTGATATCTATAAAAGGCATGCTAGTATACATATCTCTGGGTATTATCGCAACAATCGCCAAATCCGTTAATAACTCGTCAAGTTGACAACCCCGATTTCCTATGTGTAGTATGCACTGAATCAGCAATCAGGTGCTTCATTTCATATAATGTCACCGATAGGTTGCGATAATACAGAAGTACCTATCTATGTAAGTAAAATGTATTCTAATAAACTTAATTTTGTTAAATTATGGTGTCTTTTTTTTAAATACCTTTCAACATGCAAAATATATCAGTCCCCTCAATTTAGTGTTAGATGATTTTCACTATAACATTTTGCCCATCTTGAAGAACATACGCAACAACTAGGCATGTAGCACTCTGATATCGAATTAGTACCAAAATATCAATTTCTTCTGATGTTATTCTGTTCTTGTAGCATACCAATTTAAGTTTTTGGATTTCTCAATATAGTTGACAAAATTCTTAATCAATTTCCTGAAATCAACCATGGTAGCCATCTGCGCTTTTCCTTGCTTGACAAACTAGTACGAAATTATTACAAACTGATAAGAGAAAGATAAACTATTTCCCATTTCTCTAAAACTGGAATATTTTTGAAGTTAACTTCTTATGGCACGGTAGGGAGAAATTTCCGTTACGCGTTACCAGTTACGGTTGGCGATAAACGTAAGGTAGAAATGAATGAAGTTCCGAATCCCCCTCCGTTTTAAAAACGCCACCTAACTCATACTATCTATCTCAGACAAAAAATAATTACAGAATCGGAAAGATCATTTTTTTCGCCACGATATGGTATATTTTTTTAACAAAATAATGATATTTTCTATTTTTTACGATTTTTTAAAAATGAGTCGAAATTGATACGCTTTTATAAAAATGGTTTCTAAATCATTCCCTTTAAGTTTCCTTTCGAGTTAATGAATTGATATTTTATTCTAAACAAGTTCATGCTTTTCTCTTTTAGAATCAGTCATAAAAATAAAAAAAAATGACGGAATCTTTTTTTTTTGCGATTTTTCAAAAAATACTCAAAATTTTAATTAAATATTTAATAACTTCATTATTTATTTTTTTAAAATAATCTAAAGAAACTTTTTCTCCATATGTAGAATAGTATTATCCGTAATCTGTTCAAAGATTGAAAAAATAGATTAAAAATTACGGCTTTTAAAATTTCTTTTGTGTCTTTCGTATATTAGCCCTGAGCTAGCACCCACCCACCCCCCTCTCCTCATTCAACAGCAGCTTTAATAAGCCTTTCCTCTTTTAGCTTTGCGATACATACTTTGTTTTGTTTTTACGTTGCCTAGAAGTCAAATTATAATCAATTTTATGAATTTAAAAAAAATCGGAAGTGAGTCTTTAATCTGCACGAAGTAGGCATTTAAATGGTTAAAAATCTGTCAAAAATTAGTTTAAGGAGAGTTTGTTGGATATACAGTTTTAAAATTCTTTTAAGGAAATAATACAAACAATCTATTGTTTTAAAATTTAGTGGCAACGCAACATTTCTTCCAATAGTTTGGCAATAAAAGATTGTGTTTACAGGCGATCGTTCTTGATTTAGAGATTGTTGCTTCTGACCTGAATTTCGCTGTTTTTTCTTTCTTTTTTACAGTGGATTAATATATTTTGGTATACCTCTAAGAAAGAGATTTTATATATTTATATATTTCTGTTCTTTTCTGGACTTTGGTAAGTTAACCAATTTCTTTTTTTTTCCCCATTTTTGTTGCTTGAAGGGGACTGACTCAAGCTGAGTCACTCAACATTCCGGATTACGGAATCCGATGAAGCAAAAATGAATAATAACATGAAGGAAGATACAGACTATAAATATTTTAAATCTACCCAGACTGCCCAAGAATTAATTCTGCGAATTGATAATAAAAGCTTTAATGAAATTACAATTTTACTAGAACATTCAGAGAAAAACTTAAACATCACTAACTCCACTTTTATTGAATGAAATTTAACAAGTAATTAAATTATTTGTAGAAAATATCCATTATTGGAATCGTATAGTTTATCAACCTTACCACTAAGAGCAAAGTAATTTTGAGCAAGCTTTTTTAATGTTGCTACAATGCGTTGAAGCACCTCTCACCAATAATTAGTCTCCGCAATAATAAGTCTTTGCGACTCGCTGTCAATTGTTTTACAGTATTATAATCTCTGACTAAATTCAATCCAAGACTTTTTGCTTTGACTATGGTTCTTAGATGTTTCATGTTCTTTTAAAGTTTTAACGAGATGCTTCTCTCCAACTCTTAAAACCTTCTATGGAAAGAGAACTAACGACACCGCCAAAAAGTTTGTATCTAAAACAATATATAGAGTTTTTTGTAATGCAATAAACTAACCACACACATTTACACATAACCTTTTCACCGTTTTTTAAAATTCGTGCTGGTAGGTTACGAAATTCGATTTCTTTAAAAACTGAATATTTTTAGTTCACGAACCGATGCTCGATAGACAGGAACTGATTTGACCAAAACATTTCAAGGTTTTACTCTGACCCACGAAAAGCTGAAAAAAATTCTCGACTCTTCGCGGGTGTTACTTTTATCTTATTACACGGGATACACCACAGTTGGGGTAATGAAAAGTCCTCTATCTGGGAAGTTCGGGGAGAACGATCACAAATTGCCTCAGAAGGATTAGCTAAAATTTATAATCGAGGTTGAAATCCCTAATCCAGTAAAAAATAGCTACTTGATGGATTATTTAAACTCCGTGCCATTCCCGGGATTACAAAAAGTACTGAAATCTGTCGATTTCCCGGGATCCCCTTTATATCAGTGCAGTGAAAATCTTATTAAGATAAGCATATCTACTAATATTCCGAGGTCGGATCCCCATACACTTGCAAAGTCAAATTGCCAAGTAATACAATTTTTATATTTAAGAGATATAATCATTGCAAATTTTACTAACAATATATGGTCGACTTTTCAATTCAGTCTAAAACAAAATAATTATGTTCCACGTTTCCAAACTGTAAATAATAATATTTTGGAAAATAATTTCATTCAAATTTTTTCGTTGCCAAAAATTTTTTTTTCAAATTCGGTTCAAATGTCACCTTTAAAATTTGCCGCCCCGGACATGAGTCCGGTTTGTCCGGCCCTGGAGCATACAATTATACGAAACACCAAAGTCGTAAAAATTTTAGGACTCTTGGTTTCTATGACTTCGCCCCGCTCCACCTTGTCTCATCCGCATGGTTCCGCTTGGCTTGTCTTAGCGAGGGCGCGATTTGGTGTTTGAAATGTTTTTTAAATTTAAATATCGCGGTACTTGCCTCCGCTGCCCGTTTTCGTATGCCGCCTGGGGCCATGCCCCCCCCCTACGCCACTGAGCTGCAGATGTACTGGCACCGTCGTTGATCCGCTCCGTGGCATTCATTCTCTTACGTTCCCGGCACTGCTTGATTCGGTGTATTAGTGGTACTATTCGATTATTCTTGAGAAGCGCTTTCTAACTGTATATGATTTCTGTATTTGGACTTGGCTTTTTGACGTGTATAGGCCGACATTACATAATTTTGGAAATACTTTTTTTTTTATTTTAGTACCTTATTACATTCATTGTCCTTATTTTATACTAATGTTTTATATATAATCGACAGATTTTGATGAGAGCTGTAAGCGTTTGTCGATTGAAACAAAAACGAATGTCGTAGCTTCTCCGAGTCAAAAGTTATACTAAATGAAAATCTTGATACGCAACGAAATTACTACAACATTCTAGCTCTCCCCCTCCCCCACGTGCGACGAGTCATAATCAGGGCCGGACCGTGACTTTTGGGGGCCCTGGGCTAACAATATTCGGTGGTCCCCCTAAATAATTAAAGTTTTTGCCATTTTCCTAAAAAACTTTTTGTGTGGGAAAATTTAAAATATACGAAATTTAAGGTTTTATTTTTATTTCAAACAATTTAAATACGTTATAAACAATAAGATAATTTACAAAAAAACTTTTTTACAGTTTTGTGCGGCAAATTCTTTTGATTTGCCCATCACATTTTAAGTCTTTGTGGAGATTAATATTAATTCAAAGAAATAATAAATAATTAAGCCTAGTATTTGTCATTGTTCTATATTTGTTTTCTATATAGGACATTTTAGAGAACGCACGTTCCGCTTCACAACTAGTAATAGGGAGCGTTAGAAAAGGGCCGTGGGTAGCCTAGTGGTTAGAGCATCGAACTCCAGACCGGAAGGCCTGGGTTCGATGCTCGATGTCACCAAATACCCTCCGAGTGCACACGGAGTACGTGCTCGTTAAATCAGTGGGTCCGTAGTCTTGTGGGCTTTTTCACTAGCGCAGGAACTGGAGGATATTTCCCTCCCCTTCAGTTCACTTGCAGAAATTGTGGAGGTGGAGATAGAAGTCGTGTCGCCATCTATCGTCCCTTCGGGGAAGTTTCACTGAGCTTAAATCGCACTGTCACCTGTATGGTGCTCAAGGCCAACGACAGGCGTACCTCTTGCCCATGCCACGATGAATTTCGTGGGCCTCGTTCTGACTACGTCTGACAGGTGGCATTAGCCACAACAACAACAGAAAAATCTTTAAAATGGTAAACAAATTTGGAAATACGTCGACAAGTTTCTTTTCAAAAATTACATTGAACATATCCCTACAAGTAAAGGACTCTAGCTCTCTCTCTCAGTTTGTTTTAAATAAGTTTTGAATTGAACAGCTTCATTTGTGACAAATCTATACGGAACTTTATCACTAACCTTCTGAGTCGACCTTTTTAGGGAAATTTAATTCCCTACCTATTTCCAATCAACTCCAAAAAGCGGACAGGATTCCTTGTTATGCAGATTAGATAAAGTATTTAAGTCAAACGAAATAGTAAAAGTTGGAGCAGTAGGAGATAGATATTGAAGCATAAAGTTATAGTGAATATGAATTGAAGATTTCTTGTTGGAGATAATTTAATCTCAAGAAGAGTTGAGATTCTGTTGGTAATTATAGATTTATAATTAAAGTCTCATTAAAGTTTTAGGAGTGAGATTAAAGTTAAATGTTCAATGAGAACATTATTAAATATAATTCTGGGATCTCTTATCGTGGTAATCTCTGCGTGATCGTTATTAAATAAATTAATTAATTGGATCATTAATTAATTAAGTTAATTTAAAGGATATTACCTTTAAAACCTCATAATACTAGTTAGATAAATTTGTCAATAAGTCTGATTCTATTTGGATAAGATAACCAAATAAAGAAAGTTGTTTATAAAAATGACTACTGGTTCTTACATGACTCCTATTTATTCTCGTTCTCAAAGTGAGGTCCTAGGAGACCTTCACACATTTACCAAATGTTGGTCTACGTCATCTGATTAGTAAACAATAATAGCGCGTGCATTCTCCTGGTCGACGTTCTTCTTACTTTGATCTTGCAAATCCATCAAAAAAATTTTAATTTCTTACTATATTCTTCAATTTAAATCAAGGATTAGATTGCCTAACGCAACACATAATCAATAAGCGTGTCTCTTTTAAATTTTTCTCTCCCATACACAGTTTTTTCTGTGGATTTATCTTCAAATTTTGAAGCAACCTGTCTCTTGTTCACATCGCCATGTTCTGTTTCTATACAAGGACTTAATTTTTTTGGCGCGTCTTGATACTCCTTTAGTTTTTGATATGATTCATGTCTTACATTGCTTATAAATGTTTTTCAAATTACATAATTAAGTTATTCCCTTCACAGATGTCTAAACCAGGGGCCTGTAATTTTTTTGTTAACTGAATTAAATCTTTGAAAATTTCTTCCCAAAATATAATTTGAAAATGGCAGTTTCAAGTTTTGTTAATTTATTAAATAAATTTGCTGCCTCTTTTATAAAATCAATTTTCTCATTTTATTGTCACTAAATGTATTAAGAATATTCATGATATTACCATAATTGTCTTTTAAGGCTTCAGCAGCGTCGCAAAGACGAGACCATCTAGTCTGACTTAAACTTTTTAAGGTAAGTTTCAGTTTAATTTCACGATTTAGAAGTTCCCATCTATGGGTCTAAGCAGAAAAGAAATCATATATTTGTTGGAATAAACCAGATGTTCTCAAACTTTTCATCTCATAGACCCCTTGCTATGTTTTTCAGTTTTGAGGTCATCCCTATTTACCTAATATAGAATTTTTGTAAATTATCAACTTAAATGTTTTTTTACTGCTGTTATAGAACTACTTACTTTTTAAGACTGTAGTGACTAACTGTAGCGAAGTATTGTGTTTAAAACTTAAGAAACACACGCTAAGTAAATTAAAATTTAATTGATACAAATTGAACAAATTTTTTTTAAGGGAAGGATGAACCTGGTGCTTCAATAACTAATTTTCACCTTTTGGCATCAATCTCGTCAGATATAACCTGAAATCTCCTCTGTTAGTAGTGTCCAGTCCTTTTCTTTCTTTTATTTTAGAGTTTAGCAACCGCACTGAAACTCCTTTTCACTAGGAAAAGCAATTAAATACTCCATAATTTGGGATAAATAGCAGGCATGTTTTTTAAAGCCAAAATTGCTGACATCCGTTTTTAAACTTTACTTTAAGATCTCAATTACTGCCCATTTCAATCAGTTCCTCTTGTAATATGACATTTTTTTTTATCAATAGGACCATATGTGTTTATTGCCTACTGTGGTAAAAACCATAGTCAAAGCATTCTCAAACCTAGTTTCAGAATCTGAATAAAGGGTGCTTAAATGTTGAACGTAAATTAAAACGCCCTTTTCCTATCAGATTATCCATGGCCAATTGAGAAACTATAAAAATTAGGGAAGTAAGGTATTATACTCTTTAGGCTTAACTGTGGCACATGAAACGTTGAAATGATGGTCTTTGTTTTAATAAAATTTATATTGTCACCTTGTAACTGCAAATTTACCTCATTTAATCTTGTAAATAAATCTGTTAAATATGTAAATTCTGGTTTCCATCTGATTAAATTTTCTTTTAAACGATCTGGTTTTTAATGGGAGCAACTATAGTATTTAACTATTGTAAAAGTAACCCCATTTACACCTCATGGACCCCCAAATTATTCTTTCGCTGATGTGGACCCTTTGTATGTCGTCATGGACCCCTGGGGGATGGACTACTTTGGGAATCACTGCACTAAACCAAAGAAGTTCACGATTTCAGTCGCAACCTTAACTGGTTCTGCACCAACCAGATTAAGAGAATGTTCAGCACACGGCACATAATTATAGGGAACTTATTTTTTCTGTAAGAAGAGGTTGCACACCATTATATCGACCGGACATATTGGCAGCGTTGTCAAAAGACTGTCTCCTACAATGACCCAATAGCAATTCATTTGTTTCTCAAAATTGTTGTAGAGAATTAAATAAGTATAAGTCAATGTGGCTACTAATCTTAATTAATGAGACACATCTTTCATACACTTTTCCCCACAACAATATCGCAGTAAAATAGCAAGTTGGTCATTGTGGGCCAAATCTGATGTTGAATCCATCACAATTGAATTGTACTTTATGTCATCATTATTTGTTTGAGTTCTAATTACTTTAATAATTTGCTTGTCAATGATCTCAATTATTTGCTCATATATTGTTCTAGATAAATACTATATTAATGATTTTGGTTGTAGTTCTCGCCATTCAACGTGTTCACGAATGAATGGGTCGAACTCTGTTAGTAGTTCCAGGACACTCATAAAATTACCATTATGAGGAGAACCAAAAACTTCCTAAATTCTAAGCCTCTTACTGACAAATTCTTTACTACCGCAATAACACATTTGATGACTTTGTGGTAATATTCTGTATCTTTTTTAGTTGGTCCTGTAACGGTTTATCTAAAACAGACTTATTTTCTTTTCGTATCAACCAAACTAACATTAAATTTCTATGTTCAATAGAATTTTCATGATTTTTTAAACAATTGTTTCCAATCAGGTAAGCCGGTTGAGAATTTGTCTTAGAAAAAATATTGCACGTCAAACAAAAAACACTACCAATACTAATTGAATAACATAGCTAATATCTTTCCAGCAATTGGCCATTTTTAAGTTTTTGAATGAAATGATTATTCGAAAATGATCTCTTTGGTTCTTATTATTCTCTTACAGAAACAGAATATAAATCATCATTTGGATCTTTATTTTGAAAATAACTCATTTCATATGAAAGGATATAATCAATAAAATTATTACTTATCGATTTAGTTCATGAACCCATGTCAACGTATTTCTCAAAACTCAAATTTTTTTTAACACTTTTCAATCGGGGCATTACTGATGTCCTCTGGCTGAACAATATATTTTTCAGAAAGCTGCTGGTCATCTAGATCTTGCATATTCTCATCATTAATATTTGCTTGTGTTTCTCCGTTTTCTCTCTTTGGCTAAGTTTTTTTTCCTTACACTTATTAATGCGTCGACGTTTGTTATATTGTACGCTATATTGTTTGTTATATTGTTTGTACCACTGTAAAAACAGTCAAAACTTTGACACATTTAATTTTTTCTTTTTCTCGATTCAACAGTAATTTTCATTTTTCCGCTCCACTTTTATATTTTTTATCAGACATAGTTATATTGCATACTAAAAACTTAGTTTTCTTGAAAATAAATTAAAAAGTTTAGCTCATAAAATTATGATAACACAACCGACTGTTCTTGATAAAATAAAAATATTCTAAGAAATTTTTACAAAAAAATGTAGTATATTTCTGAGATAATTTTAAAAAGTACCTAGTTTATTTTTAAAAAAAATCTCTTTGCATATACTCGCTAAAACCTAAAACGCTGATTATTATTATTTTTTGGCCCATCTATTTAAAGGGAGTTTTTTTATGAAAATAAACTTTATAGTTATTTGCCCCACTTTAAATAAATATTGTTTTCGCATTGTCATCCATTATTTGCTGTTGCTACCTATACTTAAAAACCCGATTTATTACGAAAATCAAGATCACTTTACTTTTATCTATAATATTCGCAGGAAATCTCCGTAATCCGCATAAAATGAGTGTTATTTTTTCTATCCAATAGAAGTAATTAAGTTACTCACCCCAAATTTTAAGATAAAATACATACTTCTGGAAAATCCTGATGGTTTCAATTTTTGAAAAATTGAAAATACAGAAAATACTTAATTATATAACTTCAATATCTTCCTACTTAAATAATTTAGAAATGTGTATTGGTCAGTGACGCACACACAAGGGAGGTTGTAATGTTCCTCCCCTTGTAAGAACATCTCTCGAAGTATCAGCGTAAGCTAGAGGCGTAGGATTAACGAAAGAACTAGGATCAAACATTATCTTAATATGACTTTATTAAGATATTCAACTTAAACCTTTAACAAATTAAATTATAATAATTAATATGAGAGAATCTACGATTGTAAAATACGCAACACACACAATATGCATACATTTATAATAAGACTTAATCTAATTCAGACCACTATCAATAAACGAACCGCCCAATCTCCGATTCTAATGTTAAACAATCAATCCTACCTTATTACAGCTTGAAGCAACGATCAATCTTGTCTTTGTATGCACTGGTGTGCAACTTGGCTGTTTCCTATGTTCGATCACTAATAACTTTTATTCACGTCACGCAAAACTCATTCGAACCACGAACTGTAATAACCATCAACCACCACAAACTAACTTCAATTGTCAAACATTACTTTACATTGCCATCTCGCTTACTCTAAGTACCGATATTTAAACATTTGTTCATTTGCATCTTTCATTCACACTTCACTTCCTGGATTTGGTTGGAAAAGAGTTGCCATTAATTCTGGCCCAAAGAACCCAAAGGACTTGTTAAAGAAAAGACGCGTGAGACGTCACAAGGTGTCCTGAGGGTCCGAACCCTCCCCCCCCCCCAAAGTCCATGATTTTTTGTCCGATTTATTAAAATTCAAAGTATATAGTACGTAAAATTTAATTAAATATTTGTTTTTAATGAATAATTTTATTAATTAATGCTAATTATTTATTCAATAATTAGTTTTTTACTGTTTTTTGTTCCCGAAAATCAACAAAATCAAAAGCAGCCTGATACAAGAATGGTGGACTTTCGACCCTGGACCCCCTCCCCCTTGACAAATTCCTGTGTGCGCTACTGGTATTGGTACTTACTTTTTACTTGAATAAACATTTACCTTTTAATTTCAGGTATTATGCACAGGTCACAGCAACAAATCAGTATATTATTTTTAACTTACAATTATTATTGCACAAAAGTAAAGGGCTGAAGAAATAGTGCCAATACGTTTGTATAAATGCTCGATGTTCGTCAGCGCCGCTGAATGATAGTGCCTATGTCTGTTAGTTATTAATTTCCGCGTATTCGGTGGTAGAGCGAAAGGACAAAGGTAAATTGTTCTTGCACTCGGAAATAAAAATAAATTTCATGTAGTATTTCGGGTATTTTATTTTGGATTTGTATATTTTACTGGTTTACTATTTGATTACTATTTTGAATGTAAGCATATTTCTCTCTTTATTATTTTCGATGGGGAAGGAGGCCCCTAGAACCCGGGGGCCCTGGGCTGACGCCCATTTAGCCCATGCGTAGATCCGACCTTGGTCATAATCCTTTCTTGGCGTAATAAATTCTTTGACTCTTTAGCTATTCAGTGGTGTAATTCAATTTTGGATAGAGATGATAGATATGTAGCTGCAATCAGGGCCCCTTTTAAGCTAACCGGTGCCCTAGGCACTTTAAATTGTTACTCTTCCCCCATTATATCCAGAGCATCTCCCCCTTTTTATCTTTCGACGTTTTTTATCTTGCCAGTTTTGGTTCATTAGGTCTTTTAAAGGAGAGATTTTACGTTAAATACTTATACACTAAAACTCCTTTATTGGTTTTTGCTCTTTGGGGAATCTTTCCATTGTCCACCACCTATGGGTGAGTGAGTGAATATTAACGTCGTACTGTTCAGCTACACGGGGGCTTTTGGTGACGGACCACGTAATTTTGAGCCATGGTCAAGTGACGTGGACGATACCTGAGCTGACGATTTCCTAACTACCACACCACATCAACGGGAGGACGTTTGAGATCTCGACAGATTTACTGTGCATCGCTCCCCTGCATGGCGAGTCTTTAGTGGCACTGGGCTTGAACTCTTGACAATGCTAGCCACGATCCGATACCTTGGCCCCACCACCTATTGACCCGCCATGTCCTGAACTGGCAATTGACAGCCGTAAGGAAAGGGTAATAGGGGGTTTTGCCACTCTTGTTCATTCTTGTCTTGTGGCATCACGGATCTCCCTTTTGTAAATTAGTCCAGTAAACTAATTAGATCATTTGCAATTTCAATATAGAGTACACGTTATTGTATGAAATGCTTTCAACTTGTTTATTCTCATTTTTTCATCGCTTATCATTTTACAATAATTTACTCTTAGACATCCTTATTCTTTGTTGATTCACTGTCATTGTACTTGTACAACAAAGGTTTTCTCCGAGTTTTGATGATTGACATCATTGTAATCAATATCTATTGCAATATCATTGTGTGTACATAGCAACATCAAACTGTTAAGCAAGGGTTAAGTTAAATCTTTTTCCATAGTATACCTGATTTCAGTCCTTACTCTCTTACGGGCTAAAATACTTTTCTCATGATTCGTTAGGCGGTGGTAGTTTCACTGTAATTTAAATTTTTTTCTCTTTTTTTCATGCCTCCAAATCTTTTGCACCCTAGGCATGTGTCTAGCGTATCTAAGCGGGCCTGGCTGCAACACCAAACGGTATCCCCCGATTTCGCTATTCTTTTTTTTAATTGCCTTCCTCTACGGAGGCAATTTTAAAGACGTCAAAACATCAATATTCTTTATTTATAATTGGCTTCTTAATATTTTACATTAGGTTTTAAATCAAAATAACGAATTCATCTTCAAAATATAATTCAAAACAGTAAATGGATTACTAAAAGCTTGTATTAGGGGGACCGGAAAATTATGTCGTTTTTTACAGTAAATTCGAATAAATAAATTTCTTACAAGTTTTTCTTTTTAATCAATGATGTAATCACCCTCGTTGGCAACAGTCTTTTGCCATCTAGTGTGCAAATTTTCAATGCCGGATCGATAAAAATCAATTGGTTTTTCAGTAAAATATCTGGAGATGGCATTTTTCATATCATCCAAATTTTGACATTTTTCGTTTTTTAAGAAGTGTTGCATTGAACGGAATAAATGGAAATCCGTTGGCGCAATGTCAGGTGAGTATGGTGGGTGAGGCAATACCTCCCACCTCAATCCATTAATTTTTTCTTGCGTTTTTCTTGCGCAGTGCGGTCTTGCATTATTGTGTTGCAAAATAACACCTTTTCTATTGATAATTGCTGTATATTTTTCAATTAATGATTGATTTAGTCGATCTAACTTTTCACTATAAAGGTCTGCATTAAAAGTTTATCCAGGTTTAAGCTTTTCAAAATGGATGATTCCACGTATACCCCACCAAACACCCAAAAGCGCCTTTTTTTTATGTAAACCTGGCTTAGCAGTCTTTCGAGGCGGTTCTTTCAGAGAGAGCCACTGTCTTTTGCGTTTTGGATTATCATACAGGGCCCATTTTTCATCTGCAGTGATCAAGCGATCAAAAAACGGTTCTGTATTGTACCGTTGAAGCAATAAGTTGCATGTATGTCGTAGATCGGTTAGCTCTGTTTTCTTCAGACAGATCATGCGGAAACCAAGCACCTGCTCTGTTTGTTTTACCAATGTGTTGCAAATGTTCTTGGATGTTCGACTAAGATTGGTTAAGAGCATTTGACAGTTTCTCGATTGTCTGACACGGATTTGTTTCCATCTGCACCCCTTAATAACGTCAATAACTAAAGTTGTAGGCCTTCCTGATTGATGTGAGTTGGAAAGATCGAAATTACCAGATCTGAACTTTGAAAAACACCTTTGGCATTTACGAACATCTAAGGCACTTGGGTAAACATCTCAATTGTTTTTGGTAGCAATTGTTGCATTACTACCCTTTTGAAACTCCAAAAGCATGCAATGGTGGATATGAATCTCTTCTGGTGTTTGGACAGCCATTTCACTCAAAATGGGGAAAGAAAATTTAAGGTTTAGGTTTGAACAACTAAACAAGTCACTTTAACTTTGAAATGTCTCTAGCACGACTTTCAACTACGCAATGAACTCATAAACGGTAAAGCAGCATTGACATGCGCAAAAATGACATTACTTTTCGGTACCCCTAATATAATAAATTCTTTGTTTGTACTTCAGTTCCTCATTTAATTAGTTCAAATATATATTTCTTCTACAAAATTAAATCGATGAAAAATATTCAGATTTTAGGTGAATGAAAAAAAAATTAGATTCTATTGTTATATTTATGAAGAAAATTTGATGTGCGAGAGAATTAAACTATTTTACTCAAGATATGGAGAAAAAAATTGTCTGAAAATGCCAAAATCATCTCAAATGGAGCTAATTTTTATATTTCATTGAATCACTTGGGCATCAAAAAATGCTATAACGCCAAACATGGTAACTCAGAATAATGACATCATTGAACATCTACCAATGACAAGAAGCGTCTTTTCCTTTCACCGTGCCTAAGAGAAATGCCCGTGGCGAGAGCAACTCAAACAGTGCTCATTATTTAGCGTTATGTCTTCAAGTGTGTTAAAACATTATTGAATTAACTTGTTGTGTATTCGCAATCAAAATAAAATCATGGCTGAAACTGAAGAAGATCTTACTATACCTCGAGCAGCTATGAATAAAATGATAAAAGAATTGCTTCCCCATATTCGTGTTGCCAACGATGCTCGAGAATTGATTCTGAATTGTTGCACTGAATTTATACACCATATATCAACAGAAGCGAATGAGATATGTAATAGACTTCAGAAAAAGACAATATCTGCTGAACATGTTCTTGGAGGTTGGTTAAAGGTTATTTTAAACTTTTCGAGGAAAAGCGAAAACTATAATTATATTACATATGCGTTTTCAAACAGAAATTAAAAGAATAAACGTACTTTTACTGCGGTAGAAATGATTTTAAATCTTGGTGTAATTCCAAAATATGTTTAAAAATATTTCTATCAGATGGATTAATTTAAAATAGCAAGCTGTATTAGTAAAAACTTCCAATTAAAACAAACTTTGACAATCATAAAAATTACAGCTTGGAAACATTTATATTAATTTGTTATTTATTACAATTTCTAATTCTTTTGATATTAATTACCGTGAAAAAGTTAAAATTATTTATTTTAAATGAGCATGTTGCTTAAAATGAACATTGCATTGATTATTTAGAATATGTGTTAAAACAAAATAAGATCAATTGGTACTTATGTGTCAACCATCAGCCAATTTGTTAAATCAGAAGATGTTACCAAATGCTGTCATGTGCCACCAATAGTAGGAAATTGTTCTTGTAAATGTATAAATATAATAGTCTTGTTCATGCGTACAATATTTGACCACATCTTTCGTTTTGGCAAAACAGTGGTATAATACATAAGTACTGATTAATCAGTATTTACATATTATCAGAAGAATCCCCAACATTCAAGATAACTCGCCAAGTAGGAGAACAGCTTTAGTATCGCCTACCTTAAAATTGAACTAAAAAAATTGCGCCAAACAAGCTTGATAAATGATATAGCTGTTCCCAAGTTGGAAACCCCAATTTTGCTTGTGCTGAATTGGAAAATATGCTTCGTTTCATATAATGTCACTAATAGGTTGTGATAATATGTTAAGTACCAATTAATCTGTTGAGATAAAATTTATATATTTACATAATGGATTTACATTGTCTTTTTGTGTGGATATATCTTAAAAGGGGTCACTTCACTCAGCACTTTCCTTATTTCTGTAATGTTAAAAACGACCAAGTTTAAGGAACATTTTTGGAAAATTAGCAAGTTGTACTGTTATGAATTTTTTTTTTTTTTGCATATTTATTGCATTGTTTTTATTATTTTAATGAGATCATTTTTCAAAAATTTGATTGGTGTTTTTGGTACTTGCGTACTATTGCAACCTTATTGGGGATATTATACAAAACGAAGCACATGGTTACCAATTAAAGCATCTACAACACATGCGAAGCAGAGGTTGTTAACTTGACAAGTTATCTTGAAAGTTAGCATTGTTGGTATAATATGTAAGTACCATGTTTATTTTTAAAAAAATCATATGTGGAGTAACGTCAAAAGTTTCAAAATGATAAAAATTCTTGTACATTTCAATCCATAAACGTTTTTTGGATGATTTTTTTTGACAAAATCTCTTAATTAAAATGCTTATTTTTTATTTTATTAATATATGTGCAAAGTTTCAAAGCTATGAAATAAGTTTTTTCAAAAATGTCCCTTTTGTGTTGAAATTTACTTTTGAGAAATAGTGATTTAAAATATAAACTTACTATTAACTAAAGGGTTACAAAACTAAACTTGGATTCTCTCCTGGAGCCTTTTCTACATTGCAAAAAGCCACATGATCTGCTTCTTGTAATTCTTGGTGTGTAAAATCCAGGTTGAATATTTAATCTATCTAAAACTTTTAATTTGATAATGAAGACTTGATAATATAAAGATATAGCTTCATATACTCCAGTTTTTAAAGTTCCCAACTGTGCAAACACAGTTTTTGGAATTATGGACCTTATAATACTATTTAGGCTGTCATTACAATTTTGAGTTTTACCGTCCAAGCATTTAGACAGAAGTTCAGGACTAAATATCACTAAATACATTTTTTATGTTGTCCATAATTGCATTAGGTAAGTTGTGTTTGTTTATATGTATCACCTTACCATATGGATCTATTGCATTCACACCATGAGACATCACCTATAGGGTGTAAAACCTAGTTATAGATTCAAATCTGTAGAGATTTTATGAAAAAATATAGCCCAAATAGCTTGCCTCATGGTTAACAAGTTTACTAAGTTGTTTTGAATATCCAAATCATAGTATCTTTGCAATTTGTATATTTCTATATTTGTTGATTCACTACATCCCCCTGAGATTTTTTGTCCCCTAGTTTTTTGTTTTTAATGCTGCAAGTTGCAACCCCATCCTTTTCTCAACAGGACCAACACATTCATATTTTGCAATGTGGACATCTTTATAAGGTTTAGATTCTAAAATTGCTCTGTATGCTTTAGAATCTTCATCTTTCAAATATTGTGTGTATCCTAAATTGTGTAATGCCTCTAAGCGATGGAAGATATGAAGTGCACCTTTTTTCAACTTCTATTACCTCACTATTTCCAAACGAATTTGGTGAACACTCATCGCTGATCAAAATTAATTCTTTTAATCAATTTAAATTATGCGATAAGGCTGAAAAGTAGCATGTGTCTTTTGTTTTGATTTAAAAGGGGCATGGCAATCAGCTATTTTGAGATTTGACAGATGTAAACAACTTTTTTAAAAAATTTTAAAAGTACTTCTAATTTAGCTAAAACAAAACTTTAAATTACATTAAAGAAAGAGAAAGAGTGGTATTTTATTTTTCAATCAAAATTGAAAAATCGATTATTTTGATTGACCTTGAAGTGGTTCTTCATAATTTCTGATGCATGATCTATATCAGGTATTGAAATGATTAATTAATATTTATAAGTTATGTTTATCATTTATCAAATGAAACTATCTTACTGAACCATCATCATATTAATATTGTGTTTACATTATTTCAGCCCTTGAAGCTCTTGGATTTGCTTCATATAAAGAAGAAGCAGAGGCAGTTTTAAAAGATTGCAAGGCTATGGCAGCCAAACGCCGTAGACAAAGTACGCGTTTAGAAAATTTAGGAATACCAGAAGAAGAACTTTTAAGACAACAACAAGAACTGTTTGCCAAAGTAAGCATGTACTACAATTAAAAACTTTTTAGTTTATTTTTAAAACCACTTATTTGTTTTATGTCTCTATAGTCACATACACAAGGGTGCAGTTTATTTGAAATTGTAAGATTAGCTGAGGAATTATATGTGTTGGGACTCTAAATTGTATAAATTTGGATAAACAGTAAAATTGAGAACATGTACTTTATTGAAAACTCTCAATTTCTTTTCATAATTTTTTTCTTTTTTGTGGTATTATAATTGCGTTGGCAAAGAAATATAGTTTCAATGAAATTTCCTCTATTTTACGACTGAATTATTGATAGCTAAGCTTATATTATACAATAAGTTATACAAATAAGCTATATTAAATCTTAATTTAGTTTTTCTTTTCAGAATTGTTAATATTTTTCAAAGAGGCATTGTAAAATTAAGATATGTATATAAGGGTTGCTCAAATAAAAAGTGGACAGGTTCAATAAAAAGAATCATTTTATTGGAAATCAAACCGCACTTGGGGTTTTTAACACAGGCCCATCATTTCAGCAGCAGATCTGTGTCTTCACTCTAGAAAAAATGTGGTTGATTCTTGAGAAAGTCTTGCCCAGCTTTCTTTACTTTATTGTCCAATTAGAAGCATAATAATCTTATTTGTGGCTAGGATTTCTTTCCCGGGAAAAAATCAGAAGATTGCTGTACTTTTTCTATTCCCGGGAATCACATGCGACTTCAATAGTTCGTTGACAGTGCTTGAAAGATTTTTAGAAATAATGTCAGCAATTTTAAAAGCATTAATTGACATTAAAGAAGAACAAATGATGGCCAATGTAGAGTTTTAAACTATGGCTACAATTGTAACAGGCTTAAAGCCAGTAAAAATTGGATTAGAAAAATTATGCAGTCGAAATGCAACTTTCCTAACTGTGAAAGGTGTATTTTCTTTTGTTATTGGAGAATTGAATAAACAAAATTTAGAATTTGTGAAAGATATGAAATATTCTCTAATCTAAAAAATTCATGAGATGTAACATTAATTTAATAGGATTACTGTAATATCTGAATTTCGGGAGAAAATATGAAGCAGCTGCAGTTACTATCGATATTTCACAATTACCTAGTTAAAATTGTTTGGTTAGACAAGCCCAAATGATAGGGACAAGGCTTTTCTCTAAAGAAGAGGAATCAATATCCAAGTCTTCACACTCAGAAGAAGAGAGAATGGGGATTTTGAAAGAAAAACCTCTGATGTTGGGTGAAAAATTAGATAAAGCAATTTACTCTAAAACAAAAGTTTTATATTGTTCAACCAAAAAAAGTACCAGTTCCAACAAAATGATGAAACAAGAGATGCAGTTGTTCGATTAAACTGAAAATCCATCATCAAACATTGTAAAACTATGTGAGGCTTTAAAAACAATTTCTCTAAAGTCAGTTAAAGCCGAGAGCATTTTCTGCTGACGGATTGTTCGTCACAAAGCTTAGAACTAGACTGAGTGATAAAAGTATAAATTGCTTATGCTTTCTAAAATCCTATTTTAAATTTGGATAGTCAATTTATTATATTTTTTTAGCTCATTATATAAATAAGTATTAATTTTGGAATTTACATGTATTCTTATTTTATATAATTATTATTGATTTTATTTAAAAATAACTTGTTTTAAAATTTTTTGAAATTTTGATGTATTTTTGGGAATGACAATTACATTCCCAGGAATGGAAAAACCCAGGAAATCAGAAATCCTATTTGTGGCCTTAAGGTTGTCTTCTGCTAATGTTAAAGAATAGGACCCTAATTCAGAATATTTTTTCTGATATAAAAGTATTCCATCATTAGTTTTATATTCTGGCTTCACTATCCTGTATCTACTCATTTATTTCATCATACTGATCATTTTTATCCGAATTGACACTTTTTTTCTTTTATAAAATGTGTTGCACTTTTTCCCCTATACTGTAATGATAAACTAGCTATTCCTTTACATGTTAAAAAGAAAAACTAATTTATGAAATATTTTAAAATTTTAAAAACAGTATATTATATAAACAAATGCATGAGTTACAATGTCACAATTTTTTTATAAAAATTGAGGCATTTTTCTGTCTGAAAATATGCTATGCATTAAGTTTATGTTAAGTTTACAGTCTTAAGACCTAAAAGTCACAGGATGATGAATCCAATGGTTCAGACAGTGGATGTTCTAACATTTCCCAATAGATTTTTTTAAAGTTGATTTGATTTCATGGCAGATGCATGGATGGACATTGCCGTAGAGGTCTGATATTGTTGTTGCCCTTCTTGATAACTTTTACACCAACTGTTCCCAGACATTTGACCTAAACAGTGCTCGCCATAGACTGCCACTATTCGTTGATAGATGTCCACATTAAACTCAGCTTCCATGCCATCAGAAACCATACTCCTTCACATTGTTTTGATCTGGATGCATCCTTTATATGGCACAACTTTACTTTTGATTAATTTCTTTTACCACTAACAGGTTTCACTGTTAAACATCATATGCAGTGTACACTTTCTACCGTCCTTCGTGTCCCTGTTTTGTTGCTGCACTCATTCTGATGCAATCACATATGTCTACTTTTCACTTGAGCAACCCTTATATATTTTAGAACAGCATCAAAAAGGACATCTGATAAATCTTATATTTAAAACAATTATAGAATTCCATCTCTGAAGTTAAAAAAGTGCTTAATTTTACAAAAGTAAATTACTTAGAATATTTTCAATATACCAAATATATTATAGAAATGTTTTTGAAAAATGAAGCTATTAACCCTCTGAAAATAGATAATTTTTTTTCAATTTGTTGTTTTCATGAAATTACTACAACTATTATTTTAAAGAACAGTAAATTCCATGCATACAAGGGTCATAATAAAGATGAATGGGATTATAACTAATTTGAATTGAAACTTATTTTTTTTAAATCTTAAGAGAATTCAGAAGGCTTAGAAATAAAATAACAGATGCAACCTAAAAATGGACATGGAAATAAAACATTTTCCTTAGCTTTAAATGTATGTTGGGATTTGGTAAATCATAATTGAAAACTGTAAAATAGTATTGAGTATTTAAAAAGGTTTTATTGTTATATTTTCTTTTCAATGTTTTGTAATCAAAATTTCTTTTATAGATATATTATGTGCCTATTATGTAAATAGTGAGATTTTTCCAGCATTTATCTATTTTATGTCAATACCTTAATATTTTCTTTTGTATCGTAAGAATGCAATAGAAAAATCTTGTCTTTCTTCATTTGCTATTCCAAATTTTCTCATGCAGTCTAAAGAAAACAATTTTACTCATACAAACTCAAAGATTACACTTTTTTAAACATTTTTCTCTGAGGTACTATTGAAATGTTTTATTAAACCAGAAGTTAGGTAAGATAACAAAGTTTTTTTTTTGTACCAAAGCGTTGTACCTTACAAAGATTTAATATGGGAGCCTATCACGACACGACAGATATCTAGGCAATACTGCATTTGTGTCCATACTAGCACCAACATGTCTCTTGTAATGGCAGCACATTCATTTCTGATCCACTCTTGTAGCTCCACCAGATCTCATGGTAATGATAGGACAAAGACTTTGTCTTTGATAAAGCCCCACAAAAAGAAGTCACAATGCATCATGTCTGGAGACCTCGGAGGCCATTTATTTCAACAGCGCTTTATCATTACGACCAGTTCAACCTATCCAACGAGTTGAGAGATGCTCATTTGGATACCTTCACATGTCATTAAAGAATTGAGGAGGGGCTCCAACCTACTGGCAAATGAAATCTTTGGAAATCTCTTCAAATTGTGGCATCAACCAATTCTGAAGCATGCCAAGATACGAATGACCCCTTACAGATTCTTCTGAAAAAGAAAATTGGCGCACATAAACCTTCCTTTTGCATATGGCAGGAAAGACATTTAATGTAGGAGAATCTCGGATATGCTCAACGATTTGCTGAGGGTGTTCTTAACTCTTGATATGAACAAATTTGATTCTGCCAGTGACATGGAAGGTCGCTATCATTTCAACATGTTTACACTGTAGACAGTACAAAGTTTATCATTTTCAGTCAGTGCCTGCACAAGTGTCAACCTGTAAGCCTTGAATTTCAAACACTTGTTAGGAACATCCCAGATTGTTGGTTTGAGCAATGCTAATTCATGGCTCGCTTTCTGAACTGACTTCTGGGGGCTGTGGTTGGAAGGATTGCTGAACTTTATCAACTGTTTCCTCCAAACATGGTTGCCTGGTGCTTTTGCCTTTGCACAGGCAACTTGTCTCTATTAGTTGTGTATACCAATGTTTAATTGAGTTCTTGTCCGGTGGATCAACCTTTAATTGTCGCTGAAAGTTGCATTGAAGTGTGATAGCAGACATTGTTTTTGTGTATTCCACAGCACAAAATGCCTTCTGTGGTTCGGTCATGTCGACAGTTTTGTGTACACAGGAAAGGTGGGTATTTTAAAACTTGGAATATCTAGCAGCTTTCAGGCTAATTTTCACCACTCTCTATACACTGAGTACCTTGAAAAAATTAAAGAAAAAGGGTACATACTTTTTCTGCTGTTACAAGAGACATGTTGGTGTGAATATGGATGGAAATGGAGTATCGCCTAGATATCTACTGTGTCACAAAAAGTACCCATATTGAATTTTGGTAAGGTACAACTTTGGTACAAAAACCCCTTTGATATATTACCTAACTTCTGGTATAATAAAACATTCCAATAGTACCTCAGAGAAACTAGAGAAAATTTTAAAAAAGGTATCACTTTTTTGGACACGCTGTATAATTTAATTTTGTGAATTTCTTTTAAATTTGTTTATACTGTAACACATTACCTCGTGATCCCATATTTAAAGTGTTTCAGATCTTTCTTTTTTCCAAACACATAATTGAAGCATTTTTTAAAATCTTTAACCTGTTTTTTTTTGTATATTTCTGTATATAAAACAAATGCCGGTAAAATCCTAGTTAGTTCGCATCTTTGGTGATGAAAGGGGGAAAAGTGCTAATTGCTTGTATTTTGTTTTGAGCTATCTGATGTGATAGTGATAAGTTGTCAAGTTGGCATTAAATAAAGGTATGCAGTAAAATAAAATTAAACCTAAATGTCTTATTATAAGCATATGTTTTTGTGCAGAATATCCTCAATTCTTTTTGTATTAAATATCTTATTTAAAAACAGTATTATATTTAAATTTTTTCTTTGTTGATTGTATTTAATTGATAACTATTGATTTTTTTGTTCATATATTAATCAGAATCATAAGAAACTAATATTTAGAAGTTCTATATATTGAATTTTTAATGTTATATACTAAAGCACAGATTACTTAATAATATAGCAAATTCCTCATATATATCCATTGTCATTTTACACAAAAGGCTGTAAAATCTACTCCCATTGATAGTCAAGTTTTCTTCACAAAGGGTATAGAATGCATACTATATTTACTTTTTTGTGTTGTATCTACTGAATTACATGTTTACACAAAAGGCTGTAATTTACTTAAATGTGCTTAAAAAATATATGTGAGAATACTTCAGTTGTGAAAAGATGAAACAAAACATGTTAAAGTCAGTATTAAAAGATATGTAGAATTACATATACTAAGGGTTAATATGTGTTTATTTTGTATTCATTTCTTCTAAAAGTATAATTTTGAAATAAGTTTTTTTTAAAAATATAACATTGAGGAAAAGAGGAATATATTTGCTTTCAATTTTACTTATATTTGGGCAATTTTTACTTTTATTTAGCATGTGATCTAAAATGTAATTAGTCAAAAATCATATTCAACCAAATATTAATTTACTAGTAGTCAAGTACATTATGCAAACAATTTTACTATGTTGGATGAAGGAAGGGAAAAGAGTAAATATTGGTTGGCAAATGGAAAATCACTAGGAAATCAGGAAGTGCCCTATTTGTGTTTACTAAAGAAAGAAAACCCTATGAGATAGAGAAGTAATTGTTTTAGTACCTGATAGAAAAGGTAAATTCAAATTCTTTTGAAAAAAAAATGTTTATTGTAATTATTTTCTATTTACTCTTAAGAGTTTTGTGAAAATCTGTTTCAATTGTATTTTTATGATTTACTGCCTCCCTTTTGTTATGTACCGCATATTTCGCTCTGTTGTCTTAAAACTACTTCATCTGTTTGTTCAATAGGAAACTTCATGTTTGCAGATATATTTATTAAACTGCTCGCAGATAGTTTTCAATGAAAGGCAGATTACTTAAGTGATTTAATTTGGGTTTATCAAATATAAAATTGCATTATAAAAAAGTAAAAATTTTGCAGATGAATAAGGAAGGCTTCCACTTTGAACCAATCAGATCATTTCACTTCCAAAGCTTTAATACTCATTTTGAATATATGTAATAAAAGATAATTATGAAATAACTTTTTAATGGAGAGAGAATTTTCTTCAAAAGATGCTATTGAGTAACAATGATCTGTTACTATGACAATAGGAAAGTTGAAGGAATCCACATGTAAATTTGTTAAACATATTCCTCAATATAATTCTTACTGCTAAAGTACCCGAGCTTCAAAATTTGTAGTAGTTTATCAATCCTTCCAATCGTTGTTTAGTATTGTAAGGAGCTCAGTAAGAACTCTCATCATTGCTTCAAATGAATTAGAAGCCAGGGATTTAATTTTTTTATTGTTTAAAGATGAAAAGGGGAATTGATTCCTCCTCCCCTAATTTATAAGCTTTCCAGATTAAATGTACAAACTTTTTATTTAAATATTAACACTGTATTGCAGTTCTTCACATATTTAGATGTTAAAATATTCAAGGCCTTTAGGTAAACCTCTTAACAAATTTTTACAAAATATGTATAATAGTGTAAAAATCTTACTGTTGTTTCATGTCAAATTTATTCAACTTGAAGAGCTACTTCAGTTATAAACCGAAATTGAAAGTGACTCTAGTCTTCTTTTGCTTTAAACTAATTATTTCAATTTGTCTCTTAAATTATATACACAATTTACAGCTTCTGTTCTATTTTGTTATTTTGTAAATGTGTTAGAATTTCTTTTTCCTGGAAAGTGATTTCCCTGCTATTACTAAATATTGTATTTGGCAAGTTTTCTTTTTTGTATTCTTTATAAAGTTACTTTTGATTAGTTTTATTCTGTTACTTTTCTTTTTGTACTAAAACAATTTTAATATAAAAAGTACTAAATATTAAAGTATTACTATACAATTTTATTCATAAAATGTAATTTTCTTTTCAATAAAATTACAGGCTCGGCAAGAGCAGGCAGAATTAGAACAGCAAGAATGGCTTCTGATGCAACAAGCAGCTCAACAGCAGTTACAATTACAGCAGCAAAATAGCCAAACAGATAACGATGAGGACGATGAATATTAAAGGTAAATTAATAACAATTCAAGAATATTTGTAAAATGTATTGATTTTGTACAGATTTATGTTGAAAAATTCGAGTAAGTTCTACATGTATTTGGGCATGTCTTTTTAACAGAAACTTCAAATTCTTTTATCAACTTTTCTTAGATGAAAGATTAGAATATTTTAGTAGTTTCATTTTCCCAAAATGACAAATTTTCTATGTGTTTATTTTTGTAATCAAGCATTTGTCTCATTCATAATTTCTGTATGTGATGAATTTTGAATTTTTTTCACTTTAATTAGTTACCACTGTAAGAAAATTGTTATTAAGTAGTCTTTATAGCACTATATACAGTGTTCCCACTGAAGTCTGTAGTCACCTCAATTTTTGAACGACAAGAGCTATAGTCATAAAAGTGGGGTCTAGGTATAGTAAAGGTACCATGTACTATACACAAAGAAACTGCTTACAGCACTCTCTGGTGGATAAATTTAGTTAGCATTCTTATCTCAAAAAAACTGCGGGAGATACATAAAAAAATTCAGTTGCAATGTTGTTCTGTGTCATCCATTTATTTAAAAAACATCTTGCACATAAAAATGATTCAAATGAAAAACATAAAACACATGTACTTGATCATGTTGAACAAAACTGCACTTTCCAGAAATGAGGCTCATCTATCTGGCATTCTCAGAAATAATACACATCTGGACACAAGTTTTTCATTTCCTGTTGCATTTTCTTCAACATGGCATGTGACACACTGGCATCTGTAGTAGTTTTGATGGAGGGGTTGCATACAGTCTTTGTATGCCAACAGGAAAAAGTCCAATGGGTTTGTTAGGTGACAGCGCAAAATATTCAATGCAACTCCCATACCCCATGACTTATTGCAAGAATGTTTCTTGAACATAGTGTACAACATATGATGGCAGGGCTTGAAACTATCCATTATGGAGATCAGATAGTACATTCCTTCCATAATTACAAGTATTGGGATCCCATTAATGTGTCCTCGTAAAATACAGGACCAATCTGTTTTTGAACTTCTGCCATTTATCCACCAGTATATCTAGGATTATTCAGCAACCTGAAATGGATGTTCTGCCCAAAGAATGCTTATGAGTATGACATTTTCTCTTTTCTTCCGCATCCCAATTTTGGGAGTTATAAACCAAATAAATATGCATTTTGTGCCTTTATTTTCAGCACCTTCCATAAAGTAGTGTTAAACAACTTTGTAATTGAATTTATTCCTGTATCTTATACTGTTTTTGAGATAAGAACTCTAAATGTATCCTCCAGAAAGCACTATAAGCAGTTTTTTTTATGTGTGGTTGTGCATGGTAACTTTACTCTATACCTAGATCACACTTTTAAGACTATAGCTCTTGTTGTTCATAAATTATTGGGGTGTCAACAGATTTTAGTATCCTTGTATTTGTAATGTTTAATTTTGCTGCCTTCAGAAATTTTTTCTTGCTTTTCATGAAATAAGATTCTAGAAAGCAATTTTAAAAATTATTCCATTTGCTAGTTCTTATTTTTTGTCTTTTTCTCTCCTAACAGCCATGACAAGAAATTGGTGGCATAACAATTATCTTATTTGTGGTCAAGTTAGTAACAAAGAAATGCAGTTTAAAGAAGGACCAAAAGGTTTTTGAAAATGATATAAATTTTCAAACATTTCTCTTTTCCCAGCATTTACTTATGAATTGTACAAAAAAAAACAATAATTTCAGTTTTTATTAATTATATCTTTTCTTCACCTTTTAAATTACAATAGAGAGCAAGTTTGAATGGGAATTCTGCCAATGGTTTGTAAAAATGAGTTTTGTACATAGTTTAATCTAATAAAATTTTTGATATTTTTATTCATTATGATTTTTTCCTTTAAAATATATGAGAACAAGATTGTTTGCAATCATAACATTTATTTAAACAATTTAAGAATCAACAACATAAAAAATTAATCTCTTTATCACATAAAAGTCTGAATTTGGCTCTATCTGCTGGAATTTTCTCTTAAGAGAAAAATATAGTATTGTATAAAATTTAATTTGACATGTTAGCATTCGAACCTTACATTTGATTACAACTCTTATGGGAAAATAAGGATTTATATTCCATGTTTTTTTGGGGGAGGGGGATTCTCTAACTTACTATTAATAAATTTTTTTACATACATTTCCTTTTTAAAAACTTCATGGATGCTTCTGTTCCATTTGTTCTTTAGTAAAAATATTTTTAACAATCCTTTAAAGATGACTTATTAAAAAGGTAGTTTTTGATATTGATTTTAAAAATTTTCTTATTAACCTGGTTTTTTTGGTGTAATTCTATTAATTTTCTATTTTTAAAAGGGAATAAACATTTAGAATAAATTTTTTAGTCAGATATAATAATTTCTGAGTATTTCAACCAGAGATAAAAACAGAACTTAAAATTAAGGGTTTGGATTGAGTAATGGACTATAATAATTACTGGGTTCTACTAATTAAAAACATACCTCACACCAACCATTAAAGAATAACATTAAAAATATTAGGATTTCTGTTATTGTTACCTATAAACTTTAAAAATTCCAGAGTAAAATTCAGATTTTCTTTTAAATATCTAATTGACTGAATGTATTTACACAAGTTTCTCCAAAATTAGGGTCATCTTCACATCTTTGTTGGAAGTCAGAAATTGCTCTGCATAACCTTCGAACAGCAGATAGTAGGACATCTAATGGATAAAAGCTAATGCAGATTCGTATGTAATTGGCAAAACTATTTGTTGGAGAAGCTCTAAAATATAAGGAAAATATATTAACAAAGAATTTAGTATATTGCAAAAAAAAGTAAAATTATTTTATTTTAATTGAATAAATTTTAAGTACACAGACACTTTGATCAGCATATTTCCAAAAGCAGGAAAATGAAATAAAAAGAACAAACACCTGTATCTAATGAATGCATTAATGTTATTTAGAATTTATATTCTACATATTATGAAATAAAAATAAAAGATTACCTTATTCCAGGCATGAATGTTACTTGATATTCATGCTTGGCAAATAGTAAGAAGTGTAATCCATTAATACTTTCAGGTAATTCAATCCATAGGAAATAACCTCCCTAAAGTATATAAATGTTATTTTAAGGTATATTAATAAATGTGCCTTGTGGGTTTAAAAGTTTTCAAACAAATTAAATAATATTGCTTTGTTTTGTTATAAGTGTAATAAAAATTATTTGAGCTTCCATTGAAAAAACATAAGAGAAAAGAACAATAATACACCCAATTGTCATAGTTATTAATGTTAAGTTATTTATGGAAAACAAAGCTTACACAAATTTCTCAAGATATAAGATGAGAAAGATACCTCAAAACCAATGCATTTCTTATTCTATCAATGGTTCAATTTCTTACTCAACACATTTTTCTCTTCATTTTCAAAAGAAAACGAATTTTACTAAAATTAATGTGCTTAAGATCATTGGAAATATTTTATGTTACAATTAAATAATACTTGCAAAGTTTGTTCAAAAGATAAAAAATTATTTCAGTTTGATGCACTAATGTCAATGCCTAAATTTTTTTTACAATGGAGCAACAAAAAATTAAGACAAGTAAACTTGAGTGAAAAATTAAATGACAACTGGATTAAAAAAAATCTTTATCAGAATTTGCAATACCTTTGAAGGAGATTTTAATTTGCATCCATGTGGAAGCTCTTCTCGCAAAAGATCAGCAGTAGCTTCCATGTTGGTCTAAAAATACAATTACAACGTAAAAAAATATTAAATCTGTAGAAACCTTATGGATATAGTAATTTATCCACTGAATATATGAATTTTATTAATATTTTTTAATTTTAAAAAGAATGTTGGGAGAAGTTAGCTATATTTTAACTTAATTTACAAAGATTCAGTTTTTAAGTTACATCTGCATAAACCTTTGTTTTCTTAAAAGAAATATTTGATAAGCTTTTCTTATATAATGTGTAATAACAATATATCTACAATATGGATAATTATTATTCTTATACTGTTCATTGTTTTGTTTCACTATATTGGTTATTTCTTTTTCTAACTATGTAGATATATCCAAGTTTTTCATGGACTGGACAAGAATTATTCAAAATTGAAAGCACAATATTAGTTATTATCAAGTTTATAAAATGAAACTCTTCTTGCAAAAAAAGTGCTATGTGCAATGATTTTAAAGTTTTTTTAAAAAAAAAACTTACTATCACACAGTTCATCTCAAATACCCTAATGTTTTACCTATATTTGTAAAATGTTTCCATTATTTTAAAATCCTTACAAAATTTAACCTAGGGCATTTCTTTTACTGAACAATTACTGTTTCCCGCATTTATAAATTACAATTGCTGTTTGTACTAGAACAGCCATATTCAATTGGATGCCCATAAAAGTTCAATCATGGTTTTTAGCACTACGAATTCCAATAATTTAAGAACAAATGAAAAATACAATATTTGCATTCAAAGAAAAATTAAGTGTTTTCAGTATTTAAGGCATCAATTCTATTGTTTAATTAATAATTACTGACAAAACATTAGTTTTTCTTTGATTCTTATGTTGAAGCCTGTGTGGAATAGTTATGTATGTGGTCTGGAGGGTATGTCTGTACTTAGACCTCAAAAAATCTTGTTCAAATATGTAACATAATGGAATGTATTTGATAGTAGATCAATTAAATGAATATTAAAGTAATTAATCATTTAAGCAGCAAATAATGAAATTTAAATGTAAACAATTTCTTTTATTTTCTTCCAACCTGTATCTTAAGAAAATATTTCATATTTAAATAAAGGAATTTTTTTTAATATTTAAAAATTTTTAAATCTTGTTATAAAATAAAATGTGGCAAATCTTTTTTTTTTAAATTTTGTAACTTTCAAAAATTTAATTTTAAAACATGCAGCACATATATTTTTTTTAAGTTTACACTTTTAGAAGCATGAAAGAATCACTACATGAATTATTTTAAAATGTTATTATGCATAAGAGTAGGAAAGGTAGCAATACACTGTTCTACAAATCAATAGATGTGTGCTCAGAGAAGTTTGTCAATGCTTGTTAGTTACACAGAATAAGAACAAAAAATATCTATAACCTAAAAACAGCCATTTTCAAGTTTCTGCTTTGGTACTCTGCTTAGGTATTGATACAAATTTATTGTAAAGTAAGAAATCTCACATCCTTTGCAGAATCTTCTATGTGCTTGCTTCCTACACATAAAATTTAAATTATTCTTAAAGGGGAAAAGCAATCACAGGATATTTGTACATGAAATTTACAATAACTTTTAAGATTGAGAATATAGATGTTTTAAATTATTATCTTATAATATTTTATAATTTTACATGAATGGCAATAATATATTGTTTGATGCTTGTCCGAATACTTAGCTCATTATTTAACATTAATCATATGAGTTCACAAATAAAAAAAAATCAAAGAACTGTTTCAGCTTATTATCTTACAGTAAAGATTCACATACCTCAAAACAAAATTTTTATTTGTTAGAAAGAATCTTACTTTGAATGTTGTCTTTATTTTTTGCAAGTGTGTCTTCATTTTATCTAATGCCATTAAACTAGTGATAATACCAGCTGTGTATGTATTTAATCCACCTCCACTACCAATAACACCACTAAAAAAATAAAAAGAATTGTAATCCAAATGTTTGAAACAGTGTTTCAAAAAGTTAACAGTATAGATGCCTTTTGAAAAAATAGCAATCATCAATTTAGAATTTAATGAAAATGTTATTTCTACTATTATACAATAATCTAAGGCAAAATATTAGAACTGAAAAATTAATTGTTCTTATAAAGAAAATTCTAAAAAAGTTTGTGTAACTATATAGTAAATTTTAAAATAGTTAATTTATGTTATATATTTATGAATGTAAGCAATACAGTTCAAACTTACAAATCTTCTAATCTTTCTATTGCCCATTTTGGAGCTTCCATCCATCCTATTCTAAGTCCAGGTCCTAAGAACTTTGAAAAAGTTCCATTGGAAATCACATTACCAACATATGCAGAATGATTTCTAAAAATATTTAACATAACTGGTGTATTTTTAATTATTTATTTATTTGCACATTTATGGTTAAAGAAAGTAAACTTATTTAAAATAATGGAACTGCAAATAATTTAAATTTTGTTTAATAGAGTATTAATGAAAGAAATTAATACTTGCATGAATAATATTTCAGAAAATTTTAAAACAATCCCTTTAGTTTTTAGTTGGATGTTAAATAAATAAATTTTTTTTAAGCAAATGAACATTAAAAAAAATATTTCAACATAAACACATTCCAGAAAATCAATAACACTTAAAAAATTCATATATATTTAGAAAACTATGATAGTTTTGAACTTATAATGTATAAATACCAGGTTGAGTCAAAAGAGTTTTCATATTTGCTGTACTCATTTGGAATACAGGAAAGAAAGATTTGCAAATTACTGTACCCACACATGTGTGGAACACTTAATTTTATAAATTAGAGTTCAACTTAAATAATAGTTTCAGTTGCAATGATTTCTCACAATGTGAAGCGTTCTAGTTCTGTGAATGACTGTACAACTTAAAATTGATTTAAGTACTTAAAGGAAGGTGATAACAGTCAAAGAAGAACCAAAATATGGATGTCCATCTGTTGTTGATAATGATGTTCTGCAAGATATTATTGAGCACCATCAGCCAAGCTTTATCTACATGACATTCTTTCCCTAAGTACCATCAATTGACATATCTAACTGGGGCAAGAGGTCTGCAAAGAATTGCTTTCCAACCCTCAAGATTGGCACAGGATCATTAATTGGGATGAAAAATGTATGTTTTTACCAAAATCTACAAATAGGAAAACCAAGCAATGTTCCAGGGAGCTTTTGCTATCAAAGATGATTGCTTTGAATTGAAGATCATGGTGCGTGTTTGGAGGAATTTGAGCAGAGAGATGGCAAGAAACTATATTTTATAATGAAATTTACATTGAAGAATAAATTCTTACTATTCTGTGATAGTTGTGCATTCAATTATTCGTGGAAACATTACACACAAAACCCCTTTTGACCCAGCCTGGTATATTAATTACACCTCTATAAGTTACAAATCTTATTGCATAATAAACAGTATTTATGATAATGTCTTTTAGTTATTTTATAAATAAAAATTAAAAGAAGCACATTTTATAGCTTTGAACAATTGCATGCAAAAATATGATTTTAACCTAATTACAAAAACAAAATCACATTCTACAAAATATATTGTTTAAAATATCTTAATTTTTATTTTGTTCACAAAATATCATTTTCAACTGATTTATATCATTAATGAACTAATTTGAAAGGCTCAGTATTGTGTAAAAAGAATTATGCAAAGTTTAATTTTACCTATTATCATATGCAAACAATCGTTTGGGACAAACTGATGAATCATCATAGTGTAAAAGATTGTAGACATCATCACAAACTATAGTTATTCCATATTTTCGAGCTAAATGGATCAATTTATTACATCTATCTGAAAAGAATGTTTATAAAGACAATGAAATAAAGGTGAGATTCTTTAAATGGATATATTAAATAGCATAATAGTTATAAAAATTATTGATTAGATCTTAAACTAAATATTTTTAAAACAAAATGTATACAAGTGTTTAGTTCAATGAGTTATAACAATTATTAATCTGTAATCATGATATAAACCTTTTATTGTTAAAATAATTTAGATATAAAAGTAATATTTTTTATATAAATATATATAAGCCAGGAATTCACTATAGTGCTATTTATTATTTTATATAAATTTTTCTAACAATACTATCCACCATGTAAATGGTCCCCCCCCCCTTTTCCATGCTATATTTAATATGAATAATTGTCAAGAACAATCATTCTTGGAAGTGCATCATACTGTATTATATAAAGGTGGATCAAAAATAAATTTTCAAGCCCTGAGTTCTAAGAAAATGTAGGGCAGGGGTGTTAGAATTGGTGGAAATCACTGTTTCTATTCACAAAATACTTTTTCAAGCAAACATATTATATTTGAAGGAAGTACATCTTGCAGTGGAGCAATGCATAATAATAAAAATTTTGACACATGAAGGAGTAAAATTTAATGAAATTTAGTGTCAATTGTCAAAAAAATTTGAGTATAAAACACTGAAGACTAAAATCTGTCATCAAATTGTTTACAGGAGGTCAAGAACAAGTCGAAAATGTGAAGCAATATCATCAGCATCACATACAACAAAATTGATTTGTTTTCCTTCATGACAGATGAAAGCTACATATTATTGCCAGCTTTTTAGATGAAGCAAAATTTGCTTATTGGTAGAAAAAAAAAGAACCTTAGGATTAAAAATGTGATTTTGCTACATGGCACTGCTTAATTCCATACAGCAGCTTTACAATAAAATACTTCAGAAAATTCACTGAAAACAGTTAAAACATCGTCCTTAAAATCTATATTTGTCTCCATGCAATTTTTGTCTCTGTGCTTCAAAGGGACTGCAATTTGATGAAGATGTTCAAGCAAAGATATTTGTGCTTCAATGTCATTAATATCAGACATCTTTTTTTTATTTTAATGAGATAAAAAAGCTGTCTAAACATTTAAAAAAAATGCATTGGTAAAGCAAAAGATTATGTGGAAAAACAATTTCTAAGTTGTTGTTTTTTTTCTTGAATACATTTTAAAAATAATTTCAGTTTATTTTTGAATTACTGTCATGTGTAGCACATTTGAAATGTCAACACATTAATTTTTAAATGGTATGTTCAGTCATAAAAAAAAGGACACCTTTACTAACTTCTCTATTCTCATTATGTATGGATATCATTTATATAACTGTCAACAGTTCAAATGACACTAAAAAAATAGTGTTAATATATTGATTGATTTAATTAACTAACTTCTAAAACAGAATTACTTTCCATTATGGAATTTAACTTTTTTACAGAATAAGGTAGATAATAGTTTAAAATGCTACCTTCCAAATTTCAATTGAATCTAATTACATTGATATTTTCCACAGAGAACTATTAGGGATCCACATATATTTTCCACGCAAATAATTTATAAATACCCTCCCCCACACACATCTTTTAATACAGCATTATAAGTGGATTAAATAATTAGGATTTATAAGCTACTATAAGGAATCTTTAAGCTTAGTTGATTATTTCCTTGACTTTTAGGGAAAAGTGGATTGCATTAAACTTTATGTTATAAAAAACAACAAATACAAAGGATACATATAAATTTTTTTTAACTATTTGTGTTATAATTCGATTTTTTAAAAAAAAATATTACTTTTTTTTTTGAAAATTTATTAATAAATGGTCAAGACACAAATTTAACTTATCCCTTGTAATTTAAAAATTTTGAAGCAGAATTTTTCAAATTTAAGCTTTTTTTTAATGATTAAAACAAATTGACATATTATAAAATCACTTTTAAAAACTAATTAACTGTGTCAAGTTAATTAACACTGTAATTTAGTTTCAATTAATCCATTAATATTGATACATAATTGGAAATAAAAATTACAGAAATTTTTAAGATGAGAATAGAATTTTAATTAGAGCAAATGTACATTAAAGATAAAAAAGTTAAATTTTTTTTTCAATGTATTCACAAATCATGTTAAAATACAGAATTTTTAAAAAAAGTTTACATTACAAACACTAATTAACCTATGCATCAATAGCATTGAATGAAATTAGATAGACTTAGATTTACCTTCAGGAAGAACAGCACCAGTAGGATTATGATAAACAGGAATAAGATAAGCAAGTGCTTTAAGCGGAGGATAAGAAGCAACGGGATTTTCAGAAAAGTGTTCAATCAGTTTTGCTTGAAAATCACTGATTAAGATTCCATTGTCATCAGTTTTAACTGAAAACATTAATGGTCTCTGAAACATGGCAAGTAATAAAGAAAATTTTAATAAATTTATTTTTAGATAATTTAATTTCCATTTTAACTTTGCTATTTTTAAATTTTTACTGATTTTCTCATGTAATTATCATAAATTAATAAGGATAACTCATTGTTTGATAATAAAAGAGCAATAAAGCTTATACTTATTATTGTGAAATCACAATAGAAATAATTTTTAAATTTAGGCAAGTATTATAAAAAAACTTATTCAACAAAAAATTATGAACTAATTTAGTTTAATTATTCTAAACATATACCATATTTATTCGAATCCAAGCCGCACCCCAAATTCTCCACAAGTTTTTGTGAAAAATGGTGTACTGATATTCAATTTTACAAAAATGAATTTAAAAAGAGAACTCACAAGGAGTGAATAATTATTTTATCAGAGCTTTAAACTTTTAAATAAATACATGAAACTGTTATTACTTTAATTACCCCATCCAATAATTTTTTTCCATCAATTCTCAGCTGCACTTGATTTTCAATAGCGATAACATTGGGGAAAAAGTGCAGCTTAGATTCGAGTAAATACGGTATTTAAATAGTATATCTAAATACTCATTGCACATAATTTTTTTTTTAAATTATTTTTCTTAAAAATTATATTTTGAATTACCGATTTTTTATTACTCATTTATTTACTTCAATTTAATAAAGAACAATGGCATAATTTTAAAAAATATATATTGATGTGCTACACAAATATAAAATACATTTTTTGACATGATTGTTTAGGAAAATTTTCTTTTTCAAATTCTCCCTTGTTTTACATCTTAAGGCTTTAGAGCAAACTTAAAAGATCTGACTTTAGTTTCTTATATATATATATATATATATATGTAATATTATATACATAAATTTTTTTCTATATTTTCAAAAATAGTAACTCGCATGTATTTTATATCTACATATATACAGTAAAATAAAGATCAAACAATGCTTTTTAATACACTTACATATGTGGATGATATACAACTCTAATCAAAAGCAGAACTTATAAACAAATGAAATTTTTCTAACCCCACCTTTAGATACATATTCAACAAAAAGCACATACATGTGTTACATATGTAATACACATATTTTGATATTGATATACAAACATAATTTTGATATTGAAAATATTATGTATAAATTTCAAACCATTTTTTCACTAAAAATTTATTTATATTGTATAATTTCTTTAAAAAAAAATTTGGTGTTTAATAGCCAACAAACCCTAATAGGGACCACAAAGCCAAACACAGCAACATGTAGAAAAATGCCAAAATTCTGGTGTACATCATTTGCTAGAACTATAAATTGGTGGGGTTATTTTCAAAAAGCATAATTTTGTAATATTGGCTAATTTGAATTTAGAGCCATTTTCTTCATGTTATACAGTGAATATATTGATTATAGGAATTATTACGCAAAACATAGCAATGCATGGGGAAAAAATGCCAAATTCTAGTTTATAAATGGTTACTAATATTATAAATTGGTTAAAATGATAAATTAAACTTCATTAGAATTTAGCTTTTAATCACTGTTTGTTGTGAATTTATCTTATCCACTAATACCACCAATACTCATGTCAGCAACTCAAAGACTCAGAAAAGCAATTGCTAATCCATAACACCTATAACCAATAAATATTACAATTTTTTCTTTCTTTTTTTGTGGATTAAAAATGTTTAACTTCTTTGCATTCTTTGTAGTTAATAAAAATAAGTAGATTGCTACAGAAATATTAAAATAGAAAGTAAAATATAGTGTGATATTTTCCTGAATATATGTTCATTCCTTTTATTTAAAACAAATCTTTTTTCAAAATTTGAAGTAACAGAATCCTTAAATTTAGAAAGAAATACAAACTTTCCATAAAAACAGTAACAATAAATCAAATTTTTCACTACTAATCATGTCCAAGTCAAGAAATAAAAAATAGTAATGGGAGTATTTAAAAAACACTATGCAAATTATTTTTTTTAAAAATTAGTATTTTTAAATATTACAGTATGCTAATTTATTTGATATGTTGAAATATTGTACAGTTAAATTAATGTGTAAAAAATTACAATTAAAAATGATGCATTAAATTCACAGTATATATGATGTATGACAATATGTTTTGACTCAGACAAATTTTTAAAATCTTAATAATACTCATAACTTACCTGGAACTACTTTTAATTGAAGATCACTAAAGACTTTAAGAGCACAAAAATATGAAGGATCTTCAACAAATACAACAGTACCAGAACTAAATAATGCACTCAAAACTAACCATAGTCCACTTGATGCACCACCCGTAAGAAATAGCTGTTCACTAAAAATAGTAAAAGTTATTTGTATATCAAGAAGTAAATACTTACAAAAAAAAGTTATTTTGTTAGATATTTAATAATAGTACAATATTGCATCCTTATTTTAAGTTTTAATATGGAGTTTTCTTGAAATGTATACAACAGAAATAAATCAACTGAAAATACTGCAATTATTGTCTAGATTGATATCAAAAATATTTGATATCAATAAATTCTAGTTGAAACTACATTAAATTAATTAAATTATTATTTCAACATTATTTAAAGTTAATTCATTTGATTTATACACTGATTAATAATATGAACTGAAAAAAATAAACATATACTTGCATTTACTTTTGAGACAAATATTTGAAATTCTAGATTGCAAAGGAAACAAAATCCAAAGTAGCAAAAATCTTACAATGAATCATTTTTAAATTGCATTTATTAGTATAATAAAATATCTAAAAGTTTCTAATTTTTAAAAAAAAAAGCTTTGATAATATTTACTTATTTTTCAGGGGTATTAAATTTGTCTTGAGAGCAGAAAATATAAACAATATTCAAATATATATAGCTCTTTGAAATTGAAATTAAATAATTCAGATATTTTACACATTTATAAAGGAACAAGGCTTCAAAAAAGTGCAAAATGTTTAAAATATAATCATAATTTAAAAATTTATAAGCATATGAAACATTTTTGTAAGAAATATTAAGTTTTACGTTGTGCATGATATTTTCCAACATAGTAGCTCTAATTACCAACAATAAGTTGATTTATAAAGTTAAGTGTATTCTTTTTTCACTGTAGCTATTTTTATATAAATAGAATAATAAATTATATTTTTTAAAAATTTCAATATTTTGGAACACAAAAGATATATAATACTAAAATTAGGTAGGATTTCAAGTTAATATTTATTACAGAAATATTTCTTATTTTCCTATGCTTATAATTTTTAAAATTATGATTATATTTGAAACATTTTGTACTTTTATGAAGTCTTATCCTTTATAAATTATGGATTTTGAATTATTTAACTTTAATTTAAAAGAATTATTCCTGTTTGAAAATTGTTTATATTTTTCACCCCTTGAGACAAAATTAACACCCCTGAGACCACTTAAAAACAGACCCACAAATGAAAAAAAGAATAATAAATGCCTTTTATTCTTTATAATTTTCTTACATTGTTGTATACATTGATACAGGATTTTCAATTATCTTAAAACAGACATATTTGAGTGATAAAAAAAAAAAATACTTTGATGATTTAGGAGTGATGAAAAAAATTTTGCCTACAAATAATATTTAAAAAGTCTTTATTTTCTTAGATTAAATACAAATCTTTATTAATAATGTAGCCGTTATTTTAATCAAGAAATTTTTTTAAAAAAATGCCAGATAAGTGTATTTTTACAAGTGACATATGTGACTTTTAAAACAGAAAACTCTAAAAACTTTTCATAAAAATATTTATTAAACAGATAACATGTATATGCATTTATAAAATATAGATCTTAATTATAGAATTAACAGAGAAATGCTAGAGAACAGACAATACAAGCAATGAATGTAAACTTTATAAACTTAGAAACATTGCCATTTTTCATGAATAGTAAATAAAAGTTAATATATGACTGTATAAAGATAAGAGTAATATGCCAATTTCAACAAATGAAGCTTTCTTTTGATAACATTGAAAAAAGATATATTAATTATATCAGGAATAACTTCGTGAAGTTTTTGTTCAATTATATTTTCATTGACTGATAGAAATAAATTACATTTATCTCTTCATATTTAAAATATTTAATAAAAGTTTTCAATGTATTACAAATTCAAGAAAGAAAATAAAAATAGCATTAAATAAATTCAACAGAAAATTTTTAAATTCCCAATGATTACCTGCAAACAGTATCTCCATATTCCTCACTTAGAAATGTTGCCAAAAAGCTTCGAAACTGCCAATTACCCTTTTCTAAGCCGTATTGAAATATCTGAGCATCTCCTTCCAATTCACTTTGCTATAACAAAAATGTATTTACACAAATTATTCAAAACTAGATTTATTTAGATTATTAATAAAATTTTGAAAATTAAAAGACAAATTTTTGGAAAATGCTACAACAAAAAAGAATATTTAATTTTAAAAAAAACGTTAATTTAAACTGAAAATTTATTATTTAAAACTTAATCACATTAATTAACAGATTTAAAAGGCATGGAAAGAAGCATAGTGAAAATAAGCATAAAGTAGGAACAGACTTATTTTTGAAAGACCCATAGTTAAGGTTTGACGATAATCACACAGTATTATATGTTTAATATTACATGGATTATACAAAATATAGTTCCTATTGATATGTTCAAACAAATACTCAAATTCTGAGCATTACAAGCAGTAAAAAGCAAACAAAAATGTATTTACACAAATTATTCAAAACTAGATTTATTTAGATTATTAATAAATTTCAGTAAAATTTTGAAAATTAAAAGACAAATTTTTCGAAAATGCTACAACAAAAAGAATATTTAATTTTAAAAAATGTTAATTCTGAAAATTTATTATTTAAAACTTAATCACACTACTTAACAGATTTAAAAAAATAAGCATAAAGTAACACCCATAGTTAAGCCTGACTATTCACACAGTATTATATGTTTAATATTACATGGATTACAATATAGCAGATTTTTACTCAAAAAAAAAAGAGCAAAACAAAAAACAAAACAAAAATGCAACAATGAAGTTTAGAAATAACATAGAAGTAAAGTTTGGAAAATGAGCATTTCTTTTAATCAATACTCCCCCCCTTAAAATATTAAACAAAAAAATCTATTTTCTAAAATTATAAGAAAATATTTGTAAATAAAAATGTATTGTCTATAAGAGTAAGCTACCACACAAATTGAGGTATCAAGATTAGTTTGCCAATTTAAATAAATGATTTAAATTTTAAAAAATGTATGTCACTTTTTTCTATCAACATTAACAATTCCATCATTCCATTGCAGTTCCTTTGTAATTTAAAATATGATTGTGGCACAAAATTCTTTATTTCTTAAAACTTTTTCAATTAAAAAAATAGCAAACTTTAATAAAATCACACAATAAATAGTTTTAGATTTCTATTATTAACTTTAAGCATAAGACAAAGATATATTATAACTTTTAAATAACAAAATTTCAAATTCAATTAAAATACTGTGATGGTGGTTTTGAACATCATTATATTCTTTACCATGAGATGATTAGTAGCAGCTTCTATGATGGGTGGCAGCATTCTCAATAACTGTGTACCAGGACCCCCAGCATTCAAATATACAGCATCATTATTATAATAACCTTGTTTTTCAAACTGACTAAAATATCTTTTTTCTTGAGGTTCAGCATGGTGTACATCAGCCATTTGTCAGATGGTTTAATCTATACAAATATATTAGAATGATTAACCTGTTTAATATTATAAATAAAATTTGCACCATTTTTTGAAAATAATCATTTTTTCAATATTCCTAAAAGTGGTATATTAAGTGAATATGTCAAATAATATGCCACTAACCCATGCTTATAGCTGTGTTAAAAGAAATGTACCTTGAATACGAAATTGCTTTAATGTGAAATCAGAATAAGTAGAATCCTTATAAATTGATTTTTCAAAAAAAATTTGAACTATAAATGCACTTATTTTTTTTTACAAAACTTTGCTAAAAAATTTAAAACGCAACTAAAAACATTTATTTACAATAATATCATTCAAATAAAAAAAAATTTTAATGGCTTATTATTTCTACAAATAATGGTCTTGGATTTTTATTTATTTATTTAAAGGATAAATAGAGAAAAAAAAGTTTCCTAAAATTTTTCCATTTTATGCATGAAGTTTTCTTGCAGAAAGTCCTAAGATGTTACTGGCTTTCCCTTTACATTTAATTTTTTAAGATAAATTGGCAAGATATTAATCTAATTAATTTCATTTTGTTAATTTATTTATATTTCATTTTCAGTAACCATAAAATTTGGATTAAAAAAAAACTCAAGTTTAGAAAAATAAACTACTAATTGGATGTAAGGTTTAGTTTAAATCTAGACTAAGAAATTTAAAATTATAGAAGAAAGCTAATTATATACATGAAAGAAATAATAGTGAATTCAGTTAACATTTTGCACTCTTTGATATAGATATTTTAATAGGTCAAGTATGTGTTTCATAGGTCAAAGAAATGTCCCTGCATAAATAGTTAACATCCAATTTATATATTTCATTGGGAAAAAAAAAGAAAAATAATATTCCATTTAATGCCATAAAGGCATGCATTTATAGCTTTAGAATGTACCATTTAATATTAAACTGCAAAGATATGTGGCCAAACTCTAGAGTTTTATTGTATCTTTTGATAGAAAATATTTCTGCATAAATGAATTAAAATGTAAAATATTTTGCTAACATTTTATACAATATGCATTTTATTTCAAAAAATGGAAAATGATGTGCATTTTTTATTTTGCTTTTATTTTAAAAGAATAAATTCCTTCGGTATTTACGTAACCTTGCAAAATTGGCACCATGCAAATCACACCTTCATATCAAAGCAACAAAGATTCTAACATGTTTTAAATGAAAAAAACTAATCAGTCTGATTTTACTGGAAAATGGGACAATTTGAATGGCACCAATTTGGCTGTGGTGACACTCATACGTAAATACCATTTTTTCCCCAATAAAAAAAATAAAATGTGCAATAAATCTTATAAAAAGAATCCATTTTTTTTAAAAAAATGTACTGATTAATACTAATTAACCTTAGAATATGGTATAGATACATTTTAAAAGTTATACTTGTAAAGAAAAACAAACTATCTTTAAAAAGGGATTATTTAAAAAAAAAAGTCAGGAATAACACACTAATGTATTGAATGACAGAGATTCTCAATTTCACTTAAAGGTATTTAAAATGTCAACAGCTATAATATATTTACCTTTAAACTAATTTATGTAGCAAATGAATAAAGGTATAGAAAAAGTATCAACTAAACAATGAAGATTTTCTTTTATTTTGATGATTAGAAAGTATATTTTTACTAAATTCAATTACACTTAATTTATTCTTCTTACTTTTAATGATCAGCAGCATTTTCCCAAAGGATGAATTATTACCATTTCACAAAAATATTTTTAATTTTAATGTTTTGCATAATATAATAAAGGAAACAGCTTAATTATATATAGTTTCTAGAAAAGACCCTTTTAGTACATTACAATACACAATTCTTTTAAGATATAATATAAAAATCATAATTCCTATGAAAAAAAAATAATTACTTAAAAAGTTCCTTTTGAAAGAATGTAGTTTTCATAAATATTTAAGTATTTTTTTAAAAATATCTATTTTATTTAGACTTAAAAAAATATTCCTTTATCTAATAATGTATTTAAAAATACAATATATAATCTAATCTTTTTGTAAAGAATGCAGTTATTTCACAATAATCTGATGAATTAAGAATGTATTTTTGTCTAATCACATATTTTATACTGCATCTATATTATACACATACAAATATATAAAAAAAGTTGGAAAACAAATTCCATTCCAAGCATTTATTTTTAAAAAATTACCAAAAAGAATTGGTTTTGATAATTTTAACTAATCTGAGCTTTTTAAAAAACTTAATTACTCATTAATACTCAAAATAAGCATTTCTACAAGTTGTAATTATGCAGATACAATATAGAACTTATATAAAAGTTTTTCACAAAAATTAAAACATAAATATTTTAATCAGTTTTAATTCCATACATTGATCGTTTGAACAATTTACCCAATGAAACTTCTTAAAGCTCAAGTCAAGTGAATTACAAAGGGAAAAAAAAATTCAATAGCTTTCAGCCTCATAGGATAAAATCGATGTAACAAAAAGATAACAATGAACTTGCGTTATAAAAAATGGGAATAGTTTGCGATCAAAGTCTAAACTATTACTTTTGCGTCTGAAGTTTTTCTTAAAAGCTGTAAAATCTAAAGGTCACACATATTCTGAAGATTGAAAGTGTAAACAAATCTTCATATTTGAAAAAAAGTTGCTTTATTGTTTGAGTGACGCAATTTAACACACGCACACATTCATGTAACTCGTACAAAAAGCAAACATTATTTTTGAAAATGAGATTTTTTCCAACAATTTTGAGAACAAAATAAGATAAAATATCCCCCCAAATTTAAAAGTTTTTAACAATGTGTTTTGTAAAATTTTTCCGAACTTCTTCCGCATTAATTCTTTTCCCCTATGTTTTTTTCTTTGTTGTTTGCTGTTGACAAATAATGTGCCATTTTATTGTGTGGATAGGTTTCAATAAATTTTATACGGTAGCTTTGAGAGAAATCAGTGATGAAATTTTTCGACCTGAACTGCAGTCTATCGACGAAGAAAGATACTTAATTAAGATTCTGCGTTGATAGCAATTTCAACATTGAAGGTTTTGAGCCCCACTTTAATGAGTGTCAGTCCCACTGTCTGATATGATAAGTCTTTAGAGGATTCAGCTCTCGAAACGCTCCTAAGCATCCTCGGTCACAATCAATGCCAATTTAAACTCATTTTGGGCCCTGGGTGCAAATAATGTACGGGCCCCCTTGGCGTCCGCCTCAAACGCCCAATGGATAAACCGGCACTGGTCCCAATGCTCAAGGCTATGATTATTCAGTGAACATGGTGTTAGTTTATTTTGTATTGATATCATTGAATATGCCTATTGTAACTAAGTGACTGTGGCAGTGAACTCGTAGCTAGCAATTTTTCAATTAGAGCATGCTTCAAACTCCAACAAAGAATCATTGTATAGGGATGCTGATGCACATTTGAGATTTCAGCTCTAGTCAATATCTAACTTTGGTCCAAAATTCTGAGATTGGTTGCTTAGTGGTTAACTTAGTAGATCTTCGATTCAGACAGGATAAAGAAATAAGTAAAGTTTAATTCATAAAGCAAGGCTAACTATAAACACACGCATCTAGTTTAGCCGTGCACAAACGGATGGATTTGATCAGGACTTTGATATAAAGTACTTACTATGGTAATGTAAATTATTTGGAAAAGATGCAAGGAAAAATGATAATAAGGACCTGATGAGAAAGAGTAGATAATACACATATATATAAGAAATAAAACTTCAACATCAAATTTTTTGAAAAAGCGGAAGGTACATATATATTTGTTTATCCCATAAATTTGTTTATAAAATGAAGAATATTTGAAAGCCATTATTTTGATCATATTGTTACGTAGATCCGGATTTGAGGATTTTATGCAAAACAATCACAAAGAAAATAAACAGTTCTTAAAGAGCGATGCGAATTTATTATCAAAAATCCCATCCTTCAGCAGCGATATTCACAGAGTAAATTTCCGAAGGTCTTCACACCTTCAACAGCAATCAAACACAACCACCAGTGTTTAAAAAAACACGTAAGTAAAAGATTAGTTACAAGCACAGCCGAGCTAATCGCTAGTCAAAACAATGTTCACTCATCGCTGGTTGAAATCAGACTGACTGACGTTCCGGCGAGCATTTCTATTTATAAGCGCGACAGAAACTTCCAGAAATATAACCGCTCGTGTCATCGAGCGTGACGTTAATGGAGGTTTCCACAACTTTCTAGAAGAATCCAGAGGGTTCCGAACTCGCCAATATGGCCGCAAATGACGTCAAAAGGATCAACAAAATTGCCAAATTGGCCACCAATTTGGTCGTCAAAAATGATGCCAACTTGGCTCTACCACCAAGATTTCGTCAAGTTCTCATTCAATTGCCATTATAACGTAAGGGGTGGCATTGCATGTGAATAGTACAATTTTAACATGAAATAAATATAACAAAGTAATACAAATGCATTAAACACTCAAATACAAATTATTTACACAAAATTCGTAACAATATTATTTCAATCGGAATACGAACAAAATGAACTATTTTCCTAGATGTAAGAAGCTCCGTAATCCCGAGAAGTAGCAAATGACTCAGGGCGGCGTTTCTCAAACTGTGGGGCCGTGATATCACAACGAAGGAGGATATTGAGAAGTTGAAAATATAAAAGATTTAAAATGAGTGTTAATTTACTGAAAGGAAGCAAAACAAAAAATATATTTTGACACAAAAATTAAACACATATTTATATTAATATAATATACTTATGAAATATAAATGTATTAATACTGCTCAGTGGCACAAATAAGGGGGGGTCATCGAGTCCGGACCCCCTCCCCAAAAGCCCTTGATTTTCTTTTCGATTGATTATAATCCTATTTATATAGTAGGTAAAATTTAATTAAGTATTTGTTATTAAAATAAATAATTCTTTTATAAATGCTAATTACTCATTTAATAATTAATTTTTTACTGTTTTTTGTTCCCGAAAATCGACAAAATCAAAAGAATAGGTTGGACAGCATATTGGAGCGCCATACGGGAATAGTGGACTTTCGACCTTGGACCTCCCTTGAAAAATTCCTGGTACTGCTCTATATTTTTGATAATTAACCTGTCAATACTAAATTAAAAACAAGTTTAATAATTACTAATTACTCACATGGGCTTGTCACATACAATACTTAGTACTTATCTTGATAATTTGTAGGATTTATAAAGTCATATTGCAGCTTTACATTAAAATATATTTTTATTGCATTCAATACATTATTGTTATACGGGGTTAGGGTTGGGAACGCTATGAAAATTATGATTGAAAATTGGGTCACAAATATTTAAAGCTTGAGAAGCACTGACTGAGGGACATTCCTATGAGTTCTTTTAAGTAAAACAGTGTACTTAAATACGACAAATATTAAAACTTCTTTGAACGAGTGAGGGAATATTAACGTCACACTGTTTAGCTGCACGAGGGCTTTTGACCAGGGATCTCGTAATTTTGAACCATAGTCAAGTGACGTGCACGACACCTGCGCTGGCACTCCCCTCTCCTAACTACCACATCACAATGTTTGAGCTCTCGACAGATTTAACGTGCATTGCTCCCCTACACGGTGGGTCTTTAGGGGTACTGAGCTCGAACTCATGACATGCCTGCCATGATCCGATACCTTGACCACGAGGCTACTGTGGCCACCCAATACATTTTGGAGTGACCTCCTAAAGATTAGGAATTAGTAATTATACACCGAAATATTCAAAGTTGGCTGACAGTATACTGACTAAGTCTTCTATATTGGCTATAACTATAAGCACTAACTTTAAATGAAATTGTTTCATTTTTAAAAATTTGAATTACTTCGTGATAAATGCGTCCTTTGATACTATATGATGCGACGCTATTTTAACTTATTAATATTCTCGAATCAACCCAGGTTCCATAATTTCCCATCGCATCATGACCAAAGTTAAAATAAACAAGAATCAATCATTTAACAGAACAAACTTTTAACGCTTAAGATAAATTTATTTAAGCACACTTAAAAAGGATTTTTACTTCTACAACAAGATCAAAAATGATTAAAACTTAGCTTGAGAGAGAGAAGGTGTAGAGAGGGGGAGCGGACATGTTGATTGCTCAGTCCGGGATGGAGTTCAGTCCAAGTTGTCAAATCTTTCTGCAATTCTGAGTGAGGTTCTCTCTGTTGAAATTCGGGTGCGTTTCCCCTTTTATTCCGCACCTCATCACCCAAAAATCCTGGAGCCGAACTCTTTGCTCCCTCCTATATTTTTTCTCTGATTGGTCAGAAGCCAAGCGCAATGGTACACTGCCTTAAAATTTATGCGTTCACTGAACTCCAAGAGTTCGGGAAAAGTTTGACACTCCCCACCAGAGGAATTTCACCACATCCGGTCAAAGGGGACTCGTATAAGAATTTGTAATGGCTGAGGGGGGATTTCTAAAAACGTGAACAATTCTGGCCTCCCATCATATATTTGTGATTATTTTTATTATTACGTTTGTGTGTGTGTGTGTATCTTGCGTTTTGCTTTAAACGCGGTCTATGACCCTCAGCTTGTAATCGAGTGGGTTCGGGTTTGAATCCCAAATAAGGCATGATTATATCTTCTTCAGAAAAGGAAGTCAGACTTTTGCCTGTAATGGATTCCAGTCTCGAATCGAAAGCTTGGCCGCGGTAGCCTAGTGGTCAAGGTACCGGATCGTGGCTGGCATATCACAAGTTCGAGCCCAGAACCACCAAAGACCTGCCGTGTAGGGGAGCGATGCACGTTAAATCTGCCGACAGCTCAAACGTTCTCCCGTTGGTGTGATAGTTAGGAGAGGGGGTGCCAGCTCAGGTATTGTCCTCGTCACTTGACCAAGGTTCAAAATTACGAGATCAGTCGTCAAAAGCCCTCGTGTAGCTGAACAGTGCGACGTTAATATTCACTCACTCACTCGAATCGAAAGCAGCGCACCCCTTCTGTTATATTCTGGGATCATCATTTGCAATAAATGTCTGTATTCTTCTGTTTGTATTGTATGTTTCTGCTCTTCCGCTTGTATTTCATATGTATCCAAGGATAAAAACACAAGACAACAACTATGAATGGAACATTTCACCTCATATTGATTTTCAGCTTATCAATAAAATTAAGATAATCTTCAGGATATATCTAGCATTCTACTTCTTTTATAATAAATCTGAAAGATTTTATAGTACCATCATTTTTTTAAGAAAAAAACTACATAAAAGAACAATACTTGAACAGAAATCTATACGATCCAAAGGTAAAACAAATTACCTATCAACAATTTTGATTATTACATAGTTACAATTTTAATATATATATTTATACACACAAGTGTAATGAAAGCAGTAAGAAAAAGATTATACGTATTTTTTTTTTAATTTAGTATAAAAAATTATATAATTACCCTAATTTGTTTCTTTAATAGAAAATGACAAATATTACTTTTCACATACGCTATATATACTATCAATAACGGCCGTGGGTATCCTAGTGGTTAGAGCATCGGACTCCAGACCAAAAGGCCTGGGTTCGATGCTCGATGCCACCAAATACTCTCCGAGCACACACGGTTTGTGTACGGCCGAGTACGTGCTTGTTAAATCAGTGGGTCCGAAAGTCTTGTGGGCTGAATCACGATTACAGGAGAATAATTCCCTCCTATTCAGTTCCATGCCAAAATTGGGGAGGTGTCGGGGAATTTCACCGAGCTAATTCGTACTGTCACCTGTATGGTGCACAAGACCTAGGCCAATAACAGGCGTACTTCTAGCCTCTTGCCACGATGAATTTCGAGGGCCTCATTCTGACTAGGTCAGACAGGTGGCATTAGTCACAACAACACTATCAATAATATTACATTAAATTACTTTTAACTTACTTTATAGCGAAACAATGAGCAAAAGAAAATAACAAGGCAATATAGGACAAAGTATAATACTGCCATATTAAAACATTAGCAAACTCTTAGGTTCAGGCCTTAGATGTTGTCGTGTCTTTCCCGAAGGAAAGTTCGTTGGTTGGTGTGGTAGTTAAGAGGGGGTGCCAGCTCAGGTGTCGTCCACGTCACTTGACCATGGTTCAAAATTACGTGGTCCGTCGCCAAAAGCCCTCGTGTAGCTGAACAGTGCGACGTTAATATTAAATCAATCAATCAATCAATCCCGAAGGAAAGTTGCCAGAGCCTGGGACAGGTTGGACCTCTGCACCAGTGATTCCCAAATTGGTTTATATGGAACCCCAGGAGTCTATAATGACCTGCAAGGGATCTACGTCAGCGAAAAAATAATTTGGGGTCCATGAGGTGTAAATAGGGGTTTATGATAGTCTTAACCAGATTGTGACTTAATTTTAAAAGAAAATTTAATCAAATGTAAACCAGATTTACCTATTTAACAGCTTTTATTTACTCAATTTATTGGGGTTAATTTGCAATTACAAGGCAGCATACATTTTATGAAAAAAGGACCATCATTTCAGTGTTTTTTGTGCCAGAATCAAGCTAAAAGAGTATAAAATTGGACGTCGTGAATTTTAAGTTTCTCAATTCGTCACAATCTGCCAGAAAAATTACGTTTTAACCTATGTCACTATTCTAGCTATTGAAGATTTAAATGCCCTTTATTCAGGTTTTGAAATTAGGTTCTAGAATGCTTTGACTATGGTAATATCACATTGCCATCATTGATGTGATGGCAAGAAAGTGTTTTTGTTGGAAGAGAAGGATCTTTGACATGTTCTATTTTTTTTAGTGTTTCAAAACGAAAAATGTTAGTTTATTCAACAACAAAAACTGGACATTGTAAAGCATTCTGCTATCGACTATCATTCTTAACCCAGAATCATTTGTGCAAGGTGTGGAAAGCTGCATATTAGCCAAAGAATCTTCAACAATGAGACACTCATTCTCAATGAATGAATTCACGTTGTCACATAAAGAAAAAAGCAAAAAAAAAAGGATCTGATTACAAAAGGAACTGATTTTAATAGCCCTAGCGAAGATCTTAAAGTAAAGTTTGGAAACGAATGTCACGGCAATTCTGGTTTTAAAACGATATACCTGTTATTTATCCCGAATTATGGAACATCTTAAGATAGTTTTTAATTGCTTTTCCTAGAGAGGAGGAGTTTCAGTGTTGTTGCCAATCTCCAAAATACAATCAGAAAGAAAAAGAAAGATTGAATACTATATACTAACCGAGGAGATTGAGGTTTAAACCTGAAAAGATTAAAGCCAAATGCTGAAAATTTGTTATTGAAGCAAAACAGATTCATCCCACCCATTAAAAACATTTATTTGTTGCTCAGTTATTTTATGCAACAATTATTTTATATATTAATTAAGTTTTTATTTAACTAATTCACAAGTGTTTCTTAAGTCTTAAACACTCTACTTAACTACAGTTTGAAACATAACACTTTTAAACTGAGCAGTGCTGTACCAGCTGTGTTGATAAATTTTCAAAAATTTAAAATTATATAAGTTAAAATTATATTATACACAAAACCGAAAAACATAACAAGGGGTCTATGAGACAAAAAAGTTTGGGAACCTCTGCTCTACGCGATAGATTGCGACACCACCTAGCTCCCACCTCCACAATCTAGGTATGAGCTAGAGGGGAGGGAAATATTCTCCAACACCCTGCACTCGTGGTTTCTGCTGCGACCGCCCTCAGGACTTTCAGACCCATTGGTTTAACGAGCACGTACTCCATGTATACTCGGAGGGTGTTTAGTGGGTCCGGGCATCGAGACCAGACCCTCCGATCTAGAGTCCAATGCTCTAACCACCAGGCTATCCATGGCTTAGATTGCTAGGCTCTATAAAGTCTTAAAGCGCTAACCTTCCTCTTTACTTCCTAAATTACTGAGAGTTGTTGAATACCGTAAAATCCGGCGTATAACGCGCACTTTTATCGAAATTTAGGGGTGCGCGTTATATGCCGAGTATAAAAATGAGTATTAAAAAAAATTTAGACTTATATATCGAAATATTGTTTATTTAAAAGAAATAACATACCTTATGAACTTTCATTGTTGGATAACATGAAAAAGCATTCTTTTTTGACCATTTTAAGGCGAATAAACGTACACCGTTTCTTGTTACAATTAATCCATTCAGGCGATTTTCTAGGACCCAGTTCGCAACACTTTCTTCTAGAATAGGCCATTCCCTATACGTAAAGCACGTTCTTCTTTGGCATGTAAATTATCGCCATTTCATTTTTTCCCCACTCTCTTACGGAGCTTTCGCCAATATCAAAAATCCTTGCTGCAGCACGATTTCCATTTCTTTTGCGAATTGAATCACTTAGAAACCGGCGCTGTGTTTTGCTTCGTTTACCAGGACCCATCTTCACTGCTCGCTGTTTGAAGCGTATTCAATATCACTCATAGTATTGACTTTACTGCAGACAGCGAGCTTAATAAGTCTCAGGCTTGTTCTAATTTATTTCAAAATTAATCGTCCGCCTCGTACATCACACGAAAGGGGGAAAAGGAATCAATGTTTATAGAAAATCGTGGGAAAACTCCAGCCATGGCGCTGATTCGGTCCCCCCTCCTTTCTTTTTGTGCTTAAGGGTTGTATTATTCTAGAAACATACTATTTTTTCAAGAGTCTGGAATGATTCATCCAATAAATAATGACTTAAAAACATAAGAAAATTGCACACGTACATTTCAAATTTTTTCTTAAAAAAGGGAGTGCGCGTTATACGGCGAATATATCTAAACATTGAAAAATACAGCTTGAAAGCATAGGTGCGCGTTATACGCCGTATTTTACGGTATATATACAGCCGTTACTCACTCGCTTGTCTGGGTTTTTTTCGTTATATTGTATGACTTTATATTGTTTATAAGTTATTTTTATTTAAATTCTGTCATTAAGCTTTTGATTGTATAGAGAAGTATCCATTATAGATATCACTTTTTGGTTTGAGAAAAGAATAAGCTTTCTAACACGGAACTATATTTCACTTTTACGTCCCGTTACGCCTTCCCCTCCATTAGAATCAATTTTCGCCAAATCTAATTTTTGCAGACATCAATTCAACAAAAGTAACATGATTGCCGAATATAAAGTTTGTAAGTCTTGTAGTTCAAAAATGACATTTTTTTCCTGTGACGCTCATACAACCCTCCAATCCCCTCGAATGACAATTTCCGCAAAACTCGTTCTTAGCGGATCTCTAATCAAGAAAAAAGAAACATGTTTACCAAATTTGCAGTTCCATCAGTTTCAGAGATATCGTGTCATAATATAAGTGAGAGTCGCTTTTCTCCTTTATATGTGTGTTTTTGTGCGTGTGGTGTATATGCATGTGTTTGTATATATTTTTTTATGCATGCAATTATAAATCTAAACGAAACGAATACAGAAGCTTGTACAAAGTATATTATCATCAAACTTATTAAAAAAGGAACTTAAAACGATATTATGAATTTAAAACGAATTATAGTAAAATAAAAAAGAAATGTCCAAAAAAAAAAAAAAAAAAAATTGAAGATAATACGCTAAAACAGTGTTTCTTAAACTTTCAATATTAACGACCCAATATTCAATCCTAATTTTCATCGGCCCTCCACCGCCTCCATACAAAGAACAATGCATTGAGTTCAATAATACTATACTTAAACGCTAAAGCAGCAATGCGACTTTAATCTCTTAAATGCCATTGATGTATACATACGTCTCGCTCAACCCGTGCGTTAAATACTTCGGACGCATATATACGTCTTTCCGAAGTACGATATTTTTTGTGCACTGCTAACCGTAAAATTATTACGAAGGCTTTGAAATGCAATAAAAGGATATTGACAGTGTTTGCAAAGAGTTTACTTATATCAGAGGATTTCCTTATTTGTTCCTTTTCTCCCCCCCTTCCAATACGTCACATAACATGCGCCTATGTGGAAAACGGAGGCATTGAGGAGTAAATCACGTAACTTTTAATCGACAGTTATGGGATTATTTATAAACCGTACAAATTATCTAGATAATTGCTAATTTTTGTATATAATTTTATATATGACAAGCCCATGGGGTCACTAACAATTATTAACTGTTCTTAATTTAGTATTGTTAAATTAATTATAAAAAATACATTGTGCTGTACTGATACACATTTATAAGTGCATGACATAAGTGTAAACGTTAATTTTGATTTTTATAATGTCAGAAATTTTTGCTTGTTTACTTTCAGCAAATTAATAATCTTTTTTAAAAATAATCTTTTGTTTTCGACTTTTCAATATACTCATCCCCCCTAGTAGAGTTATCACGCCCTTCTTGGGGGGGGGGGTCACCCCGCGGCTAGAGAAACGCTGATCTAAAATATCTTTTAACAAATCTAATATTCTGAAACTCATAAGAAACGGCGTTCTTCAAAGTTTTGTATAACATCTCTTTTTGATGCCAGCGAATCTGTCTTTCTACACATTTTGTGTCATTAATAAAGTGAAATATTTATCACTTAGTTTGTTAACCAGTCGTTCTCACTTTTCAAACTGTCCGAGAACATAAAAAAATAGTTCCATAAAAACGAATAGTATGTTATTACGTTCATCAAGAGAACAAATGGATCAATACTGTTATGTGTGTTTTATGCATGTCTTTTCAAAACCTATTTCCACTAAGTAGGGAAAACTTGGGAGTCTGCAACATCTGTTAGAAACAGTTACCTGTTACAAAAGTAAAAATAAACAATTTTATGATATAAATACCGGGATTACATTCACGAAAGGCGTATTATTGAATAGTTCGGCCTTGCCGAAAAGGAAGCCGTGAACAGTAAAATCCCTTTATACTTATGTTACAAAGGCTCACGATACCACTTTCTGACCGGATACAGAAAGCAAATTTACTTTTTTTTCGATGCTGTATGGCAAAATTGGTTCGATTTTGATTTTTCCTCGAGTAAAATGGTAATTATTAAAGGAAAGCACCTGAATGGGACTTGTTAAAAGAACGGGTTAAAAATGACAGTAACAGTTGCTGCTTTAACTTTTATCAGTACAGTTTTTCTTGTTCTGTATTGTTTTGTACTACAAGATGGAGGTAAAACACCGCCTGGACCATTAGGATTGCCAGTATTGGGTTACCTTCCTTTTTTAGGCTCGAAGCCGCACCAGACTCTGCAAAGATTAGCTGAAGTATATGGACCAATATTCAGGTAACACCTGAATTTTTTGCGTAAGATTTAAGAAAGTTTATCACGCCCACTTATTGGTTTATTAGGGGCTGGAACTTTGATTTTTCCTTTTAGTAAAGATTTTTTTAAAAAAGAAGATAACTTATTATAAATTCGATTAAACCGAACATAAAAAGAGTAAAATAATTTCTTTTAAAAAAAGTCTTATGATTCGAAATAATATTTCTGTATGAACGTTTGGTAAAAGAAAATACTCTTTTTAATGTAATGTTAAAGCAAATACCTTATATAAAACAAAGATATTTTTAAAGTACACTTAAAGGTACTTCAAATAAAAATTAGGTGTATTTTTCATTGCTTATGTTATCTGTTTAAAATATTATTAATTCATATATATATATATATATGTGTGTGTGTATTAATTTATTCTAATTTATTTTAAGAGGACTTGGTATTTCAAAAATGACCAACCTATCGTTTTTTTTATTTTTATTTAATCTTATTCTTTGCATTATTATCTTTCGATTGATATATCATTTGTGAAAGTCGGAAGGTTAGAAGTTAAATAAAACTTCATTTGAAAACAAATTAGGCAATTTGACCACGCCCCCTTTTTAGACGCTATGATAAAAAAAAATCTATTTTATAAAGAGAAATAATAGCTATAAAAAAATAATGTTTAATATATAAAGCAGAATATTTCCGAGGTAATACAATATTGTAATTTTTCTTCTTTGTGAAATGTGTGCATGCAAAATTTTTGAATTAAGGCATTTTATATTAATAATTTCATAACTTCAGTTCTTATTTCTGATATGTTTTTCATACAAATGTAATACTTCAATATTATGTGAAGAAAAAAACTAAACTTTCTGTTGTGACAGAAAAAAAATTTTTTTAACGTTTTTCTTGAATTTTCTTGTGTAATTAATACCTTCTTAAAATTGATCATTTATAAAAATGTATGGGGCGAAAAAATACGAAAATGCAAATAGATTTTAAAGAAAATATATAACTAATATCTTAAAGTGATATTTTAAGTTTATTTAAACTTATAATTTTTTTTTTCAGAATTAGGAACTTTAAAGTGGTTTTTCTCGGTTTGTGTTTTTCGAAACATTAGTGCATTGAAAATGCTACTCCTTCCACAACTTTTTACCAATGACTTCCATTTTTTTCCTGTGTGTTGCATATAAAGTATGTAACAAAATTAGGGATCCGTTTTGCTGTAAACTGCATACCCTTTTTCTAAAAAAATTAAAATGTAAGAGATATTGGCTTTTTCGTTGATTTTTAGCATGCATATCAACATTTTATTTTTTTTCTCAAAAACGAATTAAGTTAGTGTAAAATCGATCCCTAAAGTTGTTTATAACATCCATAAGAATATTACGAAAAAATTTCAGGTCAAAAAATTAATTTTTACAAAGGAGTAGAATTTTAAAATTTTCCAAATTTTCTTCAAAAAATTAAAATTTTTAAAATTGTGTGAATAATATGTGAAAAATTTCATCTCGTATCAGTTTCTTGAACAGAAACCTTATATAAAATGTTAAAATATAATTTTTAAATACATAAAGAAAGAAAGTAGCTCAAAGGGTTCCAAGTTCTCTTAACATGACATGTATTGACAATTTTTTTGAGCATAAAGGAATGCTCAAAACGCATAAAATCTTAACAATTTGCATGACCAGTTTAAGAAAAGTAACTCTTAATAAAAATTGCAAGTCTTTTTTTTTAGCAATCGGTTTTGTTTACTTAATTATTTATCAGTTCGTTTGATTTCTAAGAAAAAAAATATTTTTAACAGAAAAGGAACATTTGTAACTAAATTATAAAACACAAACACACTAGAGAGAAACTCTTAATATCCTTCTGAAAAAATAAAGATTGGAAGGGATATTCAGCTTCGAAAATCTAAGAAACTAAAAAAACTCATTGCATGTTTCAACTCTGAAGCAAATTTTTCCCCCTAATATGTATCTTTACTAAGAATCTGAAAACACACACTTTTCTTTTTTACAATACGGCAGAGGTGCTTTTGTTGTTTTAAATTTGCAGTGAAATAGGTTTAACACGAAAACACTTCAGACGAAATATCGGTTAACACGGAATAATACAACGGTCCCGCGACAAACTGCTACGTATTTTCCTGCATGTTTTTTTCTATCTTAGCACGAAACGAAAATCGCTTAACACGAAAATATTTACCTTCTGGAATGAACAAAATACGTTAAAACACCAGCCCATCTCGAGGTGTGAAATGAAAGACAGGTGGTTTCACATGTTTCGTAGATAGGAAGCTAACTGGGTTTCGAAATATCCTCAGAATAGCCTGTGACACGAGCCAATTTTGCTTACCTAAACTTCTTTCAACCATCCTCCCTAAAAATGTCACTCAAAAACATCTCATCTCTCATCAGCTGCTTTGGAATTCGGTGACAAGTACATCATAGTGTCAGTAAAAAACACTGAGTTTGGTTCGTTTTTTTTCCTATTTTAGAAGAATTTTTTACGAGCACAATGACAAAGAGTTCAGGGGAAAACAAACTGCTATTTCGCTTAAAATTAAGATGGAGCTTCATTAGGCTGTTGATCATAAACAGAAGATGAAAACTTAAATCTGTTACGACTTTGGTATTGCAAACTCTGCATTATCAACAATAATTTAAAAATAGAGCGAATTGCGAGAGAGACAATGTTTGAAAGGAGTAAGTTTGGGTCAGAGTGAAGACGGATGAGATCGACCAAGCACGAGGATTTAGAGACGACTTTACTTATTTGGTTCAAGCAAGTCAGATCTCAAAATGTTTCCAATGAAAATTTTGTTCTACATTTCATTAAGTTCTTGTGAGTGTTTTTTTTTTCATTGATTTTTATTGAATACATGCAAATATACATATCTATGTAAATAAAATATACTATAATAAACTTTATTTTGTTAAACATATGTGTGTGTGTGTTTTGCAATATCCTTTAACACGAAAAAATGCTTTCGTCTCCTCAGTTTCGTGTTAAACAATTTTTACTGTATGTATCAGTTTCTAACTGCTTTTATATTTTTGCATTAATTTTTTGAATACCAACACAATAATTAATGAGTTTCAATGAAAAAGGGAAGTTCTAAGCGTTTCATAAAGAATAACAAAGAGATTGGAAAGAAATAGATTCAAAGACAGGCCAGGTACTTAAATCTATTTCTTTAAATAAGTAATGAAATTATGACAAATTTATAAAATTCCATAGAGATCCTGCATTTTGTCATAATCATTTTAAACATTCAACGCATATAATTTTATATTAGGCGTTCACAGCAATTCAGAGCACAAAAACAATATTTGGTGTTTCTTCATTTTTTTCATGCATCACGAACAAACACATTAAGATTTAAACGTAGGACAGTTTTCCTTTCTTTTTGTAAAGGAAGTATTTAATTTTTTAAAAAATTTTTTATCAAAAAATGATTATTAATTCACAAATTCCAGAAATAAACTTTTTGCAAAATATCACTTTTTTTTTCAGAATCTCGATTTCATCAAAAACGCTAATATAAGTATTATCATGGAGCACATTCTTTATGTAACTTCGAAATTTATATTACTTGTATTGTTTAAAAAGTGATATAATTTTTTAAATTTTTTTGTATGGCCTCTTAATGGAATATGATTTATATTTGGTTAGAAACACGTAATGGAAAAGGCCCAGATGAAAAGAAAAACTAATATTTATTTTGAAAATCATTGAAAGGAAATTTTTTTTACAATTCATTTCTCTATGAAAGGGAAAAAAAAGTGGGATTTTTTAAATCAAATTCCATTATTCACCTTTTGTTACTACGCATGTATAAATAATGCTAGTGTACATTTTCCCTTTATTTTGCAGCATACGGTTAAAAAAGCAACATATTATAATAATAAATGATCCCGAAATAGTTAAGAAGGCCCTTTCATTGAAAACTGAAATAGAAGATTCTGGTAAGTTTAAGTTTTTTAATTGTATAGCATTAACGGATTGAGGATGTAAAAAGTTTTATTTAATATAGTTGCGATTAAAATAAGCAATAATTTTAAAAAAAATATGCGGGTCACACACATTTCGATTAATGCTAAATGCTATTCCAAGAAAAGGGAATAAAAAAAGAGCATTTAAAAATTATATAATTAATTATACTTTTATTGAAAAGAAAAAAAATGTTTTTACTAAAAATTGTTTTTGAAATATTTTTAAAATATTTGTTGTGTTCTTAATTAAACAATTCAAAAATTAACCAAAGCTTAAATAAGGATTTGAAGGATTTTTTTTTAATTTGGGCATGTACTTTGGGAATAAATGATTTTGGAATACATCAGTTTTATAACGAATAACTGTATTTCACGTGATTTCCTGATTGTATTTAGTTTTGCGATGCTTTTATTTTTATTCTGCGTGTACAATGAATACATTTTTTCCAAATTCTTTTTAGAGTACGAAGCTAGTAAAATGCCATTTTGGATAAACTGCAACTTACGTCTTGAGCTTCCTTGGTGTTTGGATTATTTAAAAACTAGAATAAAGAGCTATTTAAGCGAATATGGGCAGGTAAGTTGTTTAAAACCTTACATATTTATCCTACTTTATTACCTTACATATTATTTTATTTATATGTATTTCATGAAATTTAAAGCATATTCGATGGGGGTAAGAAATATGTTTTTTATTCTGAGGCTTAAAGATAGTTAATATAGTATTGTCTTTCATTTTCCATCATATATTTAAAAATATTCTTACTGTATATATGTTGAAACACGCCAAGTATATTATTTTCCCTGTCGCAGTGCCCTTCTTATGGTAAAATTGTGTTTGTGATAGCCCACGGGCTGTGGGTACCATCTCTTCATCATCCACGCGACCTAAGTTTGAGGGGATAAAAGAATGACCACTCAGAGATTCCATACTAAAATTAGTTTATTGTTATCTCAATTTATATTCAGCAAAGCAACACGAGTTTAGGAGGCTTATGATCAGGAGTGATGAGACATAAACAGTAAATCTAACAAATAGCGCAATGAACCACCGAATCTATATTTATAGATGATTCCCTGATTTTACTAGAATCCGCTCTAGTATTAAAGTTTAATCTAATCTTTCTTACCGCTAATCCACGGCGAACAGCCACCAGTCCTTATATCGTCAATATAATCCTTGATCCAACTTGCTCCGGCAAATGGATGATCTTCTGGCTTCGAACTCACTTCGAACTCTCCTTCTTAGAACTTCGCTAGCACTATTAGAACTCCTCATAAAAGCTAACGCGAATACTAAAGCTCCAATGTATACACAATTCCTAATCTGCATAATCGCGTTCCCTTCTTGAGTTGGTTGGAAAGAATTGCCATTCTGGCCCCAAATATTTCCCAAGAGGTTTTAATAGAAGACGCGATAAAGCCCCGTCACAAGTTTTACACGCAAAGTTCGGTCCCCAGCGTGAGCTTGAAAAATAAGATTCTGGTAACCATAGAGGATGTGACCAGGGTTATTAGATTGGCGATTTTATTCCCCTTGGCGAAAAATACGATGTAGTCAAGGACTCATTGAGAAAGTTCTAGGATAACCACTTTTTGAAATTTCCATGAGGCTTAAAAGAAAAATCTTGGAAACAAATGTCACTTCAGTTCAGAAGAGAGTTTAGTCGAGATCAAAATCTGTTTGTGCGTTGACTCCGATAAGATAGAGAGACTTTTTCTGTCTGTTCCAGCTCGTAAAACTATTCTAGAGAGCCACTTCTGAAACGTTGTAAAGTTTGTTTATAACGAGTGCGTTTTGAATTTTTGCACAAATAATCTGTTATAATATTTCCTAAGTATATTCCTTGATTTGTCTTCGTGTAGTCATCTGTTCGCCATTGTCCATTCTTATTGTTATTCTTATTTATCTTATCCATTCCATTCCCCAACACAAATTTGCCACAATGAAAATTAAACAAAATTATTATTAAAGGCAAGTGTGCTAAATTAATTTTAAAAATATCCTGCTCTTTTAAAAATTAAATCAGTATTTTAACTGGATTTTTATCTTTCTTTAGAATGAAAATGGAAAATTTGTAAAAATTGCCAGCAAACACGATTGCTTGACAAATTTCGAGAATTACATCATTTCTCAAACTAAGAACAAGAATAGCATGCGTCTGAAAATCGGAGGAAAGGGGAAATATGACAGTCTAATCGATATTTTTCAAAATAAACCACTCTCTACAGAAAGAAAAACAGAAGAAAAAATAGCACATGAAAGTTTAATTCCCATATCATTGAAAATTATTCAGCATTTAAGTGTTGGAAGCGGCATTCAGCTTGCTTGTGATATAAAGAAGATAGAAACTCTTATCAAGTGAGTTATTTAAATAATTTTCAATTATATTTGAAGTTATTCGTAGTGGTAAATTTTATTTAATATTTAACTATAAGAATAATTTTCTTTTCCAGTTTTGTCATAGACCATCAACAACGAAATTGGGATTATAATATGATTTATGGATTTGTTTTCCTTTTGATAACCTCTATAGAAGATTCTGAAACTTTATTGCGCAGTAAGCTCTGGCAATGTTACTTATTAATTTTTATAAGTTTCTAAAGTTTAATTCGATTTAAATGAGTTTAAATCATTGCAGTGTCTTTTTTCGATACAGCAATGATTTAAACTCATATATCGTCTATACTGCTATACCGTCGGCCAATTTCATCACATTAAAAAACGACTCCAAATGCCCCGATATGCTGCCAGTAGTTGAATCCATTCCTGTGCATCTTCGAACACAATAATAATTATGCTGACAGAATTGGCAACATTTTTTGAATTGGCGACGTCTTTAGATTTGGTAAAATTAGCTGTCGATATAATACGTAAATACTCTTTTTTTTTAATATTGGGGCCGTTATTTATAATGGTTTTAGCAATTTATTAGTGGAAAACTTGAAATATATCTACATCGAAACCAGTTATCAATTGTTGCAGTGCAAATGCGCGAAAAGCAAAAGCCATTAAAAAGATGGAGAATCAAGAAACTCGTTTTTCATTAGTATAATTACGTTTTAGAATATATGAAATGTAAGTAGAGTAAATAATTGCTTTTTGAAGGACATGATATTCTTTGTAAACTTAGAGATTGGAAATGTTATGTGAATAAAACTCATAAAAATGCAGAAATGTTGTACATAAACATAATAAACTTCCAATAATAGTCAAAAAAGTAATATTTCCGTGGCAGAAGGAGCTCTAAACCTAGGCATTTGAATACTCACACTGATTTGTTCGTATCAACCCATATATTTAATGTCGTTCTTATTACTTATTATTAGTAAAAACTCTTAATTTTATATACTTAAGACTTTATTGATATATGTTTAAAATACGTGTTTTTCAAGTAGCCAACATAGTATTTATATGTAATTCATTATTTCTCTTTTTGAAAAGGTGCAAAATTATTTCTTGTAAAACTAGTTTCACTGTAAATCGAATTACTCAGCAAAGAAAAACACTTGCGTGAGCGAAAGTATTTTTTTAATATTTTAGGATTGTTTTCATGTTTTTTTTTGTTTTGTTTTCGTAGATGTAACTGCTCAGAAATTTTTATGGAAGTTGTATGATATGAACTGTCATCTTCAGACAACCATTGTTGAATGGTTGCTTCTCATGGTGGCTTCTCATTCAGAAATACAGAAAAAAGTTCAAGAAGAAATCAGAGCAGCAAGATTGCCCTGGTTATCAAATAGGTACTTTCAAACCAATCACCTTGATGCAATTTGTTTATATTCACAGAAGTCTCTTCCTTATGTAGAAGCTGTTATATTGGAGCTCTTAAGATGGCGAAGTCTAGAGCCTTTAACTTTTATAAGTGTGTAAGTATCAAAAAGTTATTTTTATACCGTATAAGAGTAATGCAGTGATTCCCAAAGTGGTCTATATCGATCCCTGGGGTCTATGACTACCTGCAAGGGGTCCACGCCAGCCATTTGGGGATTCATATAGTATAAATGGGGGTCTACGCGATAGTGGCTCTCATTAAACCAGATCGTGACTTTAATTTTGAAAGAAAAGTTAATCAATTGGAAATCACAGATTTACTTATTTAAAAGATATATTTACTGAATTTAATGAGGTTAATTTGCAGTTCCTAGGCAACAGCATAAGTATTATTAAAACAAGGACCATATCATTTCAGTGTTTCTTTCCAGAATTAAACTAAAGGAGTATAATAATTTACGTCACAAATTTTTTCAGTTTCTCAACTTGTCACAGACAATATGCCAGTAAAGGGACGTTTTAACCTACATTCAGCATTTAAATGCCTTTTATTTATACTTTGAAACTAGGTTTGTGAGAATGCTTTGACTATGGCAATTGCAGACAATTAATTCATGAAGGTCACATTGAAAAAAAATGTCATATTAGAAGAGAAACTGATCGGAATAGGCAGTAAAGGAAATCTTAAAAGTAAAATTTAGGATATCAGCAATTTTGGCTTTAAAAGGACATATACTATTCATCCAGAATTATAGAGTATTATGAGAAACTTTTTAATTGCTTTACTTAAGGAGAAGGAGTTTCAACGCGGCTGTCAAACTCCAAAATAAAAATAATAAATAAAAAAAGACTGGGCCCTATACTTACCGATGAGAGAGATTTAGGGTTAAACTGACAAGATTGATGCCAAATGTTGAAAATTTGTTATTGAAACACCAGATTGATCTCTCCCATTAAAAGCATTTGTTTTATGCTCGATTACTTTATGGAATAAAAATTTTATGCATTAATTAAATTTTAATTTAATTTATTTTTAGTTAATTAACATGTGTTTCTTAAGTTTTGAACACGATACTTCACTACAGTTAGAAGTTTAAATCTTTTAAAGTAAGTAACTCTATATCAGCTGTCAGAAAGCCTTTTAAGTTGATAAATTTGCAAAAATTCAATTTTAGGTAAGTAGGGGGTCAACCCCAAACCGAATAACATGCCAAGGGCTCTATGAGACAAAAAAGTTTGAGAACCTGTAGTGCAATGTTTTGGCAGGGAAAAAATGCTTATTACACAATATGCAATGCATATATTTTACTTTTCAGAGTTGGAGACAATGCTATGTTAGAGAAATATTTTATACCCAATAGTTCAATTCTTATTGCAAACATGTGGACTATTCATCATAATTCGAAATACTGGGGAGATAATATAGAAATTTACCAACCAGAAAGATTCATCGCTGCAAATGAAGATGCGAAGAATTATTTATTTCCATTACTTGTAGGTAAACAAAAAAATTTTCTTCAATAAAATATTAATAAAAAAAATTATTAGTACTGAGTGCTTGAAGTAAAAATAACATGTAATACTTTTCATATCTTTAAATGGTGATTTTCTTTAAAACTTAAGATGACAAATTGTTTCCTTAATTTGATTTTAAAGAGAAGTATTTCGTATAAACACTATTTTATTATTGTTATAATACTCTATGTTACTACTAACCATTTTCTAAAAGTACTATTTCATACATATTATAATATTTACTAAGCATTTTTTAATGAATCATAAAAAAATAAAATTTATTCAGTTTTATTGCTTCAATATATTTATTTGTACAAATGATAGGATGAAAAATTATCAGGTAGTCTACATATTGGAAATTAGTAAATAATTTAGATGTTTATTTTATGCAAGCTTCCTCTAAAATGTATTTTATACATAAAAAAAATATAAATGACAGTATTTCTTAAACTTTTCCTTCTTTTTATTTATTTATTTATTTATTTATTATTATTTTTTTTTTGATTTTCTGCCTGAGAGAATTTTTTTCTTGTACGAAATGTTTTATCTCTGACACTATTTAATACTTTAGACCAGTGATTCTCAACCAATGTAACGGCATTTTTTTTAAATCATTTATTTTACTCTGAGAAAAAAATAAAATCCGGAAACAAATCATTCGGCCGTTTTATCGAAATAAGCTTGTAAGAGGTCCGCGCTTCTCTCGCAGCACCTAGATGTGTAGGGGGAAGGGAAGAAACACTCGACATCATTCACAAATCTAATCTATTTATTTCAACACAGAACAGACATAATTTCAATTAATAATATTAAGAGAATGTCTTAATGAAAATCGTGAAAGTGGAACAACAACAGTAATACGTAAGCGATTAGTTGATTAACAAACTGGATCCATCTTTTAATTCAGGATCTAACTTATTATCTGATTTAATCTAATCTTAATTCAATCTTAGTGAACAATCATCACTTTAAGGTTTGCTTCTATTCATAATCAAAGCTCTATAATTCAAATATTATACCTTTAATATCAATCTCACCTGTCTCGAGTATATCTCCGCTCCTTCTCTCTCTAAAGCTAGAAACCCTCGCCTATTTATAGTAAGTTAATTTGCATAACTCGATTCTCTTCTTACGAAGGACTGGTTGTGAATAACCCGAATTGAATTGATAGCCCAAAGATTTTCCAAGAGGATTAATTGAAGGAACGCGTATAGATCCGTCACATGCTTTTCTCTATAACTGACTCTTTTCAAATTATTAATTAATTTTATACGACTTAAAATATCAGGAAGGAAGGATTCTCTAAGGAAGAATTTTTGTGTTTGTGTCAATTTATGCACTCCAAATGCGGTTGTTTGTATGAAAAAGGTATTCACAGTAAATAAATTTTTAAAGTTTGAAAACATCTTTTTTTATATTTATCATTAAAAATTGTATAAGTTTTAGAATTAGTTCAATATTTTCATTTGGATACTATGCTCTTTAATAGTTGTTTAATATGCAGTGTGTTGTATAATAGCATCATTAAACGTAATTATAAATTTTGAACAATGGAATAACAAAAATATAAAATGCTGACCTTTTCTTTACAAAATGTAAGCTTCAGAATATTTAAAGGAATATTTCAAGTATACTTGAATTTAATTTAAATTCCCAAGAGGATTAGTTAGAGGGTCGCGTATAGATCCGTCACAAACTGAGGGCATTCGTGGTATATTTAACTTATCCCTTCGTGGATAGATGGATATTAAAAAAATGGTTGTGTTCGTAATCCATTTGTGATAATGGATACATCTGTGTATGAATTAACTTTGAATGAAGTGGAAAAATGAAGATTTAATTTCAAAAGACTAGAGGTTTAATTTCAAAACATTCGGAAGAGTCACATAATTCATGTCGTATTAAAATTAGTGGTGATTATCTCATAACAGCCAGAAAAAAAGCTTTGAAAATTGTTACAGTAGTCTATATCTTATTTGCGTGAATTTGGGTTTTAATCATTAACAAACACAAAAAAAATGAGACTTTTAAATGTAGATGACGAAATGAGAGTGTAATTATCATTTTTACGACCAAATGTAAGCGAAATTATCAAAACTCCTCCAGCACAAATTTAGTTGTAAATGTATTCATATAAGTAGTTTGTAATTAATTACTCAATAAACATTTTGTCGTCTTTGTCGTGCATATTATTTTGTTTGAGTGACATTGAAACTTATTATCATAAACTATTTTACATAGTGTGTTTAAGATAAGTAAAATTCTTTCAAACTTATTTTTATTGATCGTGTGCCACCAAATTTTGGAATTGTTAAAAGTGTACCGCAATAAAATAAAAAAAAGTTGAGAATCACTGTTTTAGACCTTCAATAGTTTTAAAGAATCATGAATCAAAACATTAAATAAAAGTGTCTTTTACTAAATCATCACTAGGCTCAGTCCATTGTAACTAATAGAAGCCCTTTATACTTCTTTATGGTTACTTTGTTAATGATTGTTATCTTAAAAAAAGATATTGTTTCTGTAGTAATTGAATGCATTAAAAAAACAACATTGTGTACGTCATTTACTAATTTTGAGCTTTGGTAAAATGTACGACTCTAAATTTTTCTTCGAATCTATTTTCTGTATTCCAAAGTTTGATGTTTTGCTTCCTTTTAAATTCCTTTCGCTTATTTTCTGTAATTTAATTATTGGAAATAGTTTTCGTTTTCTTCTCCTTCGCCCTCGCGTTTCTACTAAGTGCTATATTAATATAGAAAAAAAAATCATTCAATGAAAAATGTAATTTCCCAGTCTGATTACAGAATTTTTTAAAAATTTATTTGCATAATTTATTTAAGTTTTATAAGAAATATCTAATTTTTTTAAAATAGCTACTATAAAATAGAACGCCGTTTATCCGAATCAATTGGGACCGGACACCGTTCGGATAACCGAATGCGATCCATGCAGTATATGAAACCGGACACTATACGAATATTGAAAATCACACATTACATGCGGGTAACATGCTTCAAGAAAAAGCAAAATAGGTGCAAAATGTCGCAATTTTACCTTTATTGTGGAAAATAATCACTTATTTTTTCATTGTACTCCTTCGTTTTTTCGCTGCAAGGTCTCTGATTCTCTTGAGCAGCAGTAGTTGAGTAGGACAGCACTACTCAACTGATTGTTGCTAGTACCACTCCATAGCTGTCTTAAACGCAGAAAACGCGTCAGCATTTGATGGACCCTTGCTACTTTCGTTGCTGTTGTTGTCCTCGTCTTCATCCGTTTCATCGTCGACAGGGTCGGATTCTTCTAACACGGAAGTCACAATCTCCTCATCATTTAACATTTGAAATCCACAGTCTTCTGCATCGCATGTCATCCAGGTTTCTACATCTTCTTCATTACATTCTTGAAATCCTGGTATCGATTGGACAAAGTCGGTAAACTCCTCCCTGTAGTCGTCCTTGAAGTCCTTTTCGTCATCTAAATTTGTGTTTCTAAGTCTGCAGTACACCGTTAGAAAACGTATTCATATACAGTACATGTAGTAGACAAAAAAAACTGGTCCGGATAATGAACGTTTGGATAAATGACGTTCTACTGTATTTGATTATTAATGTAATAGTTTCTTCTGAAATATTTAAATACAGGGTGAGTACGAATGATGGAACCGATTTTAAAAAATCATAATTTCGAAACTACTGCATATATTACAATACATGAATGCAAAGGGAAATATATATAAAAAAAATTTCCCACCCTTGGTCAACAGATGGCAACCAATTCAAGATCGCTGTGCTTAAAATTTAAACATGGCGCCCATGAAAGAAAAGAGTTTCTGCGCATTAGAGTTTGCACGCGTTTTTTCAGTTGTTTCGGCGCAGAGTGCGTTTAGAAGTCGCCACGGAAAGGAAACACAAACCAACAAGAGCATTCTGTGATGGTACCATGAATTTAAGAAAACAGATTGCTTGTGTAAAAATAAAAGTAGTGACCGGCCAAGCATCTTGGAAGAAGCAGTGGAGAGGATGAGGCAGAGTTTTGTTCGAAGTCCACGGTAGTCTACACAGCTGCCGCCTGTGAACTTAGAATGTCCTAGAAAATGGCAAGGAAAATTTTACGACGAAAATTAAATTTCAAGCCGCATCATTTGCAATTGACACAACAAATAATAGAGGACGACAAAATGCGTCGATTTGATTTTTGGTTTCGCATCTAAAAGGAATTGGAAAGGGAAGAATTCGTGAATAAACTAATTTTCTCAGATGAATCAACTTTCCATTTATCAGGACAGGGAAATTGTCATACAGTATGGAAAAGTGAAAATCCTCATGATATTGAACAGTTTACTGCAGATTCACGAAAAGTGAATGTTTTTTTTTTTTTGTGTGTGCTATGTTACGGGAATAACTGTATGGGCCGTTTTTCTTTGCTGTAAAAAACAGCAACAGGTGACAATTATCTAGAAATTATGCAAATTTGGTTATTCTCATTACTCTTTAAGAAAAGCTTAGATTTTGTGTTTCAGCAGGGTGGAATGTTACCCCATTGTGTTTCGCAGGTTTGTGGTTACTTGCACCAGGAGCTTCCACAACGATGGATGGGACGTGAGAAGGATGATTATTTAACCGTAATCACATAACCACCAATATCCCCAGAACTAACACCATGTGATTAATTTTTGTAGCTTTAAGTCAAAATCATTGTTTACGTATCACTTATTCTGAAAACTGTGCAAGAGATTAAAGAACGCATTAGTGCAGCTAACAAAAATTTGATAGATTTGCTACAAAATGTATGGAACGAACTGGATTACAGATTGGAGAGAACAAAAGCGATTCACATTGAACTTGGTGTGTCATTCATGTATCACTTATTTAAGACATGCAGTAGTTTCGATAATATAATTTTTTTAAATTTAGGACCATCATTTGTATTCAACTTGTAAGCTATAAGAATGCATGATTGACGAGAAAAACGATTCTATATTGTTCATAATGAAACGATTGTTCATAAAGAAATTATTAAGGTTATCTCGATGAAATAAGCGAAGTATAAAAACTAATTCTGCAAATTCTATAAACAGAACATATATTATATTCTGCGCGATTCAAGATTTTCAGCTCTTCAAATCTTTTAAAATTTGAGTTATCCATTTAGCACAAAATAAATAAAGAATAATCTGAGTTCCAAACGTTCTTACCTTCCAACAATGGATAATAAATGGCAAGCTAAAAACTTGATCTTACGAAAAAACCAACACTTTCAAAGAAATCGTAATAAATTCTGCGACGACATTAGACGTAAAATATCTTGCGACAGTTTTATGGGATATCTTGGTTTAATATTAAGGAGATATATTTTTTTATGTTTCAGTTTACTGCCAAATACCTAAATTTAAAAATGATTACCAGGCTTAGGTACTTGAATAAATGAAAAATAAATAACATGTAAAACCCTTTTAAGAATGTATTTGCTTCTCAAAATTTCAGTTTCCTTAAAAGATTTTTTAGAATTTAGAAAAACATAAATTTAATTATTTTTTTATCATTTGTTTAAAATAGATCAGTCTAAAGCAAGATTAAAATACAAAAGTATGGTGAAATCGACTTTTTTGTAAAATTCTTGAGTTTCCTTGTGATAATTGTTAGAAAATGAAAAAAATTATGTAATATTGTGTAAAAATTTAAGAAAGATTCGATAATCAAATTTAAGGTCATTATATAAATTCAAGTTATATAGCTTATTAATATTATACAATTCATTACGACAACAATTTCTAGGAAGAATTAATGGTTTTCCATTATATAAAACAGTTTTAAAATTCTTTATTATATATATTTTAATAATTTTTATCGTTTCAGTATAAGTTTTATTTCCAAAGATAAATATTGCTGTATACATTTTTGTTTAATTGTTTAAACCGTTAAAAAACTTTTGTTTTAAGTATATTATTTGTTAAAATAGAAGTAGTTTTGTATGAATTTTTGCTGCAGCTTCTTTTTGTTTTTAGAAACTAGAAATCTAGAAAAATTTTTCTTTAAATTCAATGTTTTTGTTTTATTTAAACTATTCTCTTTGGAATTTATATTCAAAGATTATTTTTTTAGAATGAAACTTGCGACAAAAATACACAAATACATTTAAAACTTTAAATTTTTAAATAGTTTAGCCAATAAAGTACTTATTTTAACATCTTAATACATTATTACTCATACTGAACAACTTTAAATTCAGTTATTTTGACTATGAAGTAATTAAATAAAATATTTAAACAGAATACATATTAAACATAATTCGAAGGAATTCCTATAAATAATAGAAAAAGCTATTTACGTTTAATTTTAGATACTATATATACTGGTTAAATTCTTTAATTTTAATGAAATATATAATTCATGTTTTAATTTAAAAATTCATATACGATACTTTATTAACAAAGATGCATTATGTATAATTTCCTGCTGCAAAAATATTTTTTGACTCCTAAAATATTCTAAATGTCATTCTGCAGAATAATAAATGTCATTTCAATTGATGAAGTATTTTTCCTACTAATTAATGAATTTCAGAATGAAAAAATCAATACATTTTAGATGTACTCAAATTATGTTATTACTCAGCTACATTTATTTTATAGATAGAGGGAGAATTTCAAGACGATGCCTTTCTGATATTTTTCTAAAGTTCGTGACCATTCTTCACAGATTTAATGTAAGCTTACCTTCAGGAAAGTTTCCAGAGATGGAAGAACAACTCCATTTTGGTCTTCAACCGAAGAAACAAGATTTAATCCTCACTCTTAGAAATTAAATACAACTTTGAAAACAAAAACTATTATTTCTAATTTATATAATGTTGTGATTTATTGTTTTTCTATAAAATAGATTTTCATTTATCATCAGATATAAAATTCAAACACAAAATTTCACGTAATTGCGATTTATACTTTTGTTATAATATTATCTCATAATATGAAGAATTATGTCTTAGAAAAGTTTTTAAAATATAGCTGAAAAATAAAATGATTTCCTCAAAAATAATTTTTATTGATGTGTAACATCTTTCCTCTCAATTGCTGAATTTTGTCGGAGTGATTTCGTCAAAAGAGACGGAAGTTTGTAACAGGAAGTGACGTAAGCGCGCGCTATTTGATTTGACCTATGAGAGCGCGTGGTCGCTGCCCTCGCATCGGGGTCCATGGCTGGTCTTTTTTTTTTATATTGTTAAGGTTAGTATTTCAAAAGATTCGAATTCTTATTCAGGATAAACCTCGATAAATACTCAGGACTCGTTTTAATAAGAAATCTGAGGTTAATTTATATGTGTAAACTATATTAATAATTATGTTTACTGTTAAGCGTGTCTGACAAAGTTCAACATTCTTAAGAAAATACGAGTAAGTAATAAGGAATTATTCGAATTAAATATTTTAGTGCGCATCTTTTTCATACTTTGAGATTAATTCATGTCGCTGTCAATATAATATTTTTAATTGTGATTAAAAAAAGGTTTCTCGATTAAAAAAACTAACTAATTATACTGCTAATTTTGATTTTCTCTAATATTTCTAAGTTTTAAACGTTTACCAAGCTAATTAAATTTTTCATGATTTTGTGATTAGCAGAGATGGGTAAATCTAGAGCAGAATATATGCGTAATGCAACTGTAGTAGCTGTTTTTTTTTATATTGTTAAAGTTAGCATTTCAAAGGATTCGAATTCTTATTCAGGATATACCTACGATAAAGTCTCAGGACTCGTTGAGAAGAAATCTGAGGTTAATCTATGTGGGTAAACTATAATAATAATTATATTTAATGTTAAGTGTGTCTGAAAAGTTCAACATTCTTAAAAAAATAGGAGTAAGTAATAAGGAATTATTCGAATTAAATATTTTAGTGCGTATCTTTTTCATACTTTCATACATTCATGTCGCTGTCAATGTAATATTATTAATTGTGATTAAAAACTTCTCGACTAAAAATATTAATTAAAACTCCTAAATAAAATTTTCATTAAATATATAACTATTCGATAGAAAATTATTTCCAATCATACTTGATTCAAGACTCAATTCAATTTCACTCAAGTCAATCACACTCAAAATCATAGGAAGCGAGTGATAGTTTGTTTTTAAAAGAGTAGAGCCATCTTCGGTATATAGTAAAAATACAAAATACAGGAAATCTCTAATTTTTTGAACCGTTTGATTCGGAGAAATGTATATGGCCTCCGAAATCCCTGTATGTCCATTTTCAAGTCTATTGTATCCAGTGTTCCCCAAATTGAACATGAAAAAAATATTTTTGATTAAAAAATTGCATTAGTCCTTGTGTTAAATAAATAAAATTTTCATTAAAGATATAACTATTCGATATAGAAAATTATTTCCAATTATACTCGATTCATTATTTTCAGATTTAAGTTACTATTGCATATTTACCACGATAGCATGTCAGATGTTACACATCATATGTGACTACTGTAAGGCTCGATTCTTTTTTTTTAAATAATTCTTTTCTATTTCTTTTTTTTATAACAATGGTTTCTTCGAATAATATTTCAAATAATGTTTTGCAGTTAGTTTATTAAAAACAATCATTTAAAGCAGAATGCTTCATTTTTCTATACTTTTTAAAAATTCTAAGAACAAAATGGATGGGGGGGGGGAAATTCTTAAGGTATCCGAACACGTTCGGAGTACTTTTTTTTAAGAAAAATAGCATTCTTAAACATTTAAAATGCTTTTTTAGGGATCAATACCATTAAGTATTAATATTTAAGTATAACAATATTTTGAAAAAATTATCTAAATTTTACAAAAATCACAATTATAAGTGAAATTTTAGCAATAATTTTGAAAAACTTCAAAGCAATTAGAGAAAAAAGTAACTAACATACCAATAAAAGTATTACCAAGACAAGTTAGATGCATTTGTCTGGAGACTGTAATAAAATTTCAATATTTTATTAAAATTAAAAAAATTTAGAGCTAATCGAGTAAATATTATAAGAAATGTGACAGTCTTTATAATACCATTATTTAAATAACAGGCCCTCACTCGAAAAAATATTCATACAATAAGAAATATTTTAGTACATTCTCTAGAAAATAATATAAATATCAGGTTCAAAAAGAATACATTTATAATATACATTTTGAGTTATCAAACTTGCCGTGATATATTTTGAACAATTTAAATGCTTATTTCTGGTAGACCCAGTTCCGGTTTTTCTAATTTTATAAAATTGATTGTGACTTGGCCTCTAGGTAACGTAGAAACCAAACAAAGTATATTTTGTTAAGCCAAAAGTAGAACAATTCAATAAAATAAAAAGCAAAAGATATGTGTTTTGGCCGATTTTTGTCATTTCAACGTATTCGGATATTTTAAAGGAATTATAACTGGTTAATGGTACAGTGCAGCGGTCGCCAAACTTTTTGACCTCACGGACCAGTAAATTTATAATTTAAATCTCGCGGACCACTAATAGGATTTTTAAGTGTTAAATATATTTATAAAAAAAATTGTGATCTTAGAACACACATAAAATGTACCTAATTAATAAAATGAAGCTATTAATTGTAACCAAATTACGAAAGCTTTATTAATAAACCGTAATAAAATAAACAAATAAACAAAAACTGTAAAAACAACACAATTAAAAACGTTTATCAAACTTTTAGCATTATACATGCTTACTTGAAATAAGATTATGGATATTTGGATCCAATGTTGTTACTACAATGATATTTCAAGTTCAGATCGGTACCGTGTTTTGATGGATGTGACCAATTAAAAGTCATTTTCACATCAATAAGTGGAGAATTGAAGTTGTTGAGAATTGAATCAGAATTTTCATCACCGGTTCACTAAGAAAAGGGTATTTACTTTTCATGGAAAGCTAAAATTGCGATTTTGATAAGGATAAATAAAATTTAGATTTGAGAATTTTGTCGGACGATAGGTTGATGAGGCTTTCTTTTAGATGCATGCTTAAATTATTATCATGAATTTTCACTGTAAACGGATATATTATCCACATACTATTACCATGTCAGTACAACTTACTTACCGTGACGTTATTCTGTGAAATGACGTTATTCTATGAAGTAACGTTTATATCTGAAAACATAACTTAACGTGATGCGTAAGTATATCCCGCGCATTTTTCTGGGGATCAGGGAAATTTTCTCACGGACCACCACTTTGGTGACCTCAGGTATAGAGGGAGCAAAAAAAAATAATAATAATTTCCAAAGGTAGGCAAAAAAAAAAAAAAAAAAAAAAATCACCGAATTTTCTTTTTACTAGATTCTTAAAATTAATCTTGAAAACAAATTTTCCTTATTGTTACAGCAAGAATTCTGAGCTGTTCAGGTTTATAGAGCCTGGAGCTTAACTTTCAAATAAAATTTAGCAACTCTGTAATAGAACTACAGGCGAAAAATTTACGACAAGATCTTTCGATACTTGTTGTTTAAACAGGTGAATACTTTTCTTTCCGTTATGTGCTCATAATTTATCTGTTTTTCTTAATAGTGTATGTTTGAGTATCTATATGAATTAAGATACTTCTATTTCTGAATGAGTTGAAATTTGCAGAAGCAAAGATATGATTTTTCGACAAAATATAAATTCTTTTTTATATAATGTGAATTCTTTCCAATAAATCGCTTTGAAAAATTAAAAGCCAAAAAATACAACAACCATGATTCGAAGTATTTCAACAGTCTCAAAATTATTTACAAAATAGTTGTATAGATCTTGTCCCTTCGAAATTTCGTAAAGGTTTTTGCAAAAAGTTGTGAAATAATTTTCATTTTTCATTAGTTTTTGATTCTACTAAAACTAAACACAGTGACGCAACAGCCCCTGAGAGCCAAGGCCTACTATGCCCATCTCAGTTTTCGTGACCTTGGGTGCTGAGGTATATGAGTAGATGTGGTCAGGTGATCAGTCCGAAGTGAAACCCCCAGTGTTTAGTCCCCAAGCACGTTTGGTACTCATTTATCGACCCACTGTAAAATGTAGATGGCACTGCAAGTCAGCTAAGAGTTATACTATATATGGCTTGTAGAGTGAGAGTTATCTAATTTTCTTTGCTGTGTAAATATCTTCTATGTGTATCGTCCAATAAAGCAAATGACTAAAAGAATGGACTAATTACTGGATTAAGATAAAAAAAATCATGGGGAATATAATCGTCCTAACTAACCCATGGAAATAATGAATTAGGAAATATAACACCTACTAAAGGGATGAAAGGCTGAGTCGACCTTTCCCAGCGCGGGGATAGAGCCCCGGACCTGTGGTGTGGAAGCTCGATACGCTACCACTCGGCCACTAGGCTTCGATTTTTATTCTTGTTCTACAAAAAAAAACTTATAAAAATGAAAAAAAAGGTGCTGTTAAGCAAAACAAATATGTTTCTACTCCGTGCTTGAAGCAATTCACTTGCTGCTTGAAAATTACTGTTTAATATAAATTAGTTTAGACTGGGTTTTTTAAACAACTGATTCTTAATAATTTCAGCCTGTATTTCTCAAAATGAGTGATGGGAATTGATTCGGAGAGAGACTAGAAGTAAAATACAATAAGGGAGCGGGTCGATTGGAAGGATTCACGATGCTTTTGTTAAGGGTACTGGAAAAAGAAAAAATGGTAAACAAAGAAATAATATTGAAATGGTCTGATATGGATAACATAAAAAAAAATTATTCCGAGGTTTGACATGGGAAAAAAGAAAGAGTAAATTCTTTTATCTTTTTAACAGCTAAAAGATAATCACCCGAAGGATATTGAAATAACCAATGAAGTGATTTAAATTTGAACAAAAATGTCAATACGAACTTTCCATCGATGAAAACATTTATAAGAGGTTAGGAAAGTATCTATAGTAAATGTATACCATTCTCGTGATATATATATGTACGAAAAACCTATGAAATACGTTTAAAAACAGCAAAGAATAAAAGCAAAATACAAAAAATTCAACAAAGCAACAAAAAAAGGAAGCAAGAAACATAAATAAATAAAAATTAAAATGGAGCCTAGTGGGTCAAAAAGCAATTCAGAACTTTGGACCGAATAAGTGGGATTAAACTAGTTTAATGGTACCAACTCTCTCTCTCTCACAGACACACATATACACACACACTTCTTTGAAGGATATAACTTGGAATGAACAGTCAGGAAATCATTCTATTTAATTTTTGTTCAAAAATATCTTTTTTCTTTTCATAAAATTATTTGTACATATCTTTTGAGGAGTACGTAATAAAGTGTTATTTTTTCGTTCAAAGATTTTACGATATGTTGTAGTTTGGCGGGGCGAGAGCACTTAGTTCTTTCAAACCTTCATCTCCATTCAGGACATTTTGGATGACATCAAAACACTTTTTTTTACCATATGTAAATTAGTATTCAATTCTATGTTTAAAATAATGAGAAATGTATTTGCATGTGTGTATCCCTCTCAATAAATCGGATTTTCTAATAGAGAAATTTATTTTAAAAACTTAGATGACCTTTTTTTAATTAGTAAGATTTTTTATTACGTTAAGTCATAAACTATTACACATATATTTTACCATGTGGAAAAGCATGCCTAACATTGCAAATCACGTCCCGTACTGGTTCATTGTTACACATTAGGACGGGCGTGGTAGCCGAGTGGTCAAGGTATCGTGTCGTGGCTGGCATGTCATGAGTTCGAGCCCAGTACCACTAAAGACCCGCGATGTAGGGGAGCGATGCACGTTAAATTTGTCGAGAGCTCAAACATCCTCCCGTTGGTGTGTTGTGTTAGTTAGGAGAGGAGGGTGTCGTGCTCGTCACTTGACCATAATTCAAAATTACGTGGTCCGTCGCCAAAAGCCCTCGTGTAGCTTAACAGTGCGACGTTAATATTCACTCACTCACTCGCTGTTACACATTAGTGTTCTATTCTTTTAATTATTATTCTGTTTATGTCTCAGCATTCCAAAAATCAATGTACATCATTCTTTTAAAAAAATATGCTATATATATTATTTAATATTATTGATAAGTACTTTTTATACGTCTTTTTCAACATTTTCAAAACAGTGGATCATCAATAACTATTGCGTATACTAGAAAAAAGTTCATAGCACTTAAAGAAATATTTTTAATGAATGACTCACCTGTTAAAATCTTTAGAATTTCTTGTTGTAGCGTATTTTGGCGCAGTTTTATTTTCACCAGTGTGATTATTTCTATATACGTTTGAAAGTTTTCACTAGCTTTAAGAGGTAGCCATATAAAAGAAGGAAATCTATATTTCGAAAAATATCGCATTGATTTTAAAGTATAATTGAATAGTAATGGCCATGAATATGACAAGAAGAGAATTTATAATGTCGTTAAATCGAATTCAAAACAATGAGATAACATTTTGTTATTTTTTTAAAAATTTATATCTTTTCCTAACAGATGCATATAGGCATCTTCAAGGCAGTAGATTCAAATGTATATTTTAAATGTATTTTTTAATATTAATTTATTATTCTTTCACAAAATTCACATTTATTGTAAAAACAATAACACGCTCGAAACAATACGCACAGTTCAACTACAATGTAGTATGATGATGCAGCTACCTCTTTTGAAACGTAGTAATTTGTTTTTAAAATGTGATTGCTTAGAAACTATTGTGTGGTAGGGGCACCTTAATGTTTATTTTTCGAGGCTTTGTTCAGGATCCTAACCGTTATCATTTTTTATTTTCTCAAATTCAGCGAAATTTCGTATAAAAGTTGATACCTTCATCAAATACATGACTCTATAACTAGTAGGTACTAGTTTGACGGCTCATGACAGATTTTAGGACAATAGTGTATAAATTTTCAATTGCAACGCTTAAAAATTTCTTTAAGTCCACATTCTATACTTTGCTTACGTGAACATTTTCATACAGATCTATTTTCTTCTGCGCAAATATAATAACGAGAATTTTTAATTAGAAATTGATTGAAAAACTTTTACAAAGATTAAAAAAAAGAATCCGACCTAACAAATGTGCTTACAATTAATAAAGTACATTTGTTTTTGCTGTTATTTTGGACTAAAAAGTATTTATTTTATGTATTATTTTTTTATAAATTACTTTAGTTAGAAAAATCGAAAAATCAGAAATGGAGAGTCAGAAACTTTTTTATCGCACTAGTATTGAAGAATTTTTATAAATACTATTTTTAGTCTTTAATGCTCTCTTTAATAAAATTTTAATATTAACTTTGGGTTTTTTCAAGTATTAGTTAAGTCTAGTTTTGCATTTATAATTGTTCAGTGTAGTTCTTAAATTATTACTCAAGGGGCTATAGTATAAAATGAATTTTGAGGAACATCCTAAATTAAACAAACAACTTCTAAGATAGACATTTCGATATTCCCAACTATTTATTATTAACATTTGAAGACTCATGATAATTCTTCATGTTTATAACTGTTGCTTTTATTTCAAAATAAATAAATATTCATACGTATGAATACAAAAGCAGTGCTTCTTTTGTTATAATTTTTAAAAACAGAGAGTTCTATTTAAACTAGACACCAAGTTAACTCTTAGATATTTCCTTTGTGTATTTTTAAAATACTTAAAATATGTGTACGGAATTCTGTAATATCCTGTAATTATAACGTTCAGAGGAAAGTAAAAATACTAAAAATTACAGGCATATATATATAAAACTTTGGTACTTTAAATGGAAGGTGTTTTGAAATATTGATAACACGTGTTCATGAAGTAGGAAAAGAGTAATTAAAAACACTTCTAAATAATTTGGAATTTAAAATTTGAAAAATGATTCAGAATAATCCAATTAATTATGGTATGGCTTGATATTGTATTGAAAAATACTATTTTTCAAAGTATAGGTAAAAATATCCGTATCTGTAGTTTTCTCAAAATGGTGATTCAGGCACACTTTTCTCAAAATCTATTTTACCTATAGTGCTGATAGTTTGCATGTTATAAGATTCACAAATTTTTTATAAAGCGAATGAATTTTGTTTTCAAATTAACATTCCCAAATTTTAGAAACAACACTGCTTCTGCTTAAAATTTAAAGGAAATAAAATCACAAAATTAAAAAAATTTTAAACTTTGATAAATTTATTTTTTAAAATTTGATAATATTCATTATATGGGTTGTTATATTAACAAACAATCTACAAAATTTTTAAGTTATATATGCAGAGTGAACTTTATACAAAATGTGTATCAAAAGGTCAAGACTGGAAAATAAAAAAAGATGTTATTGATTGTTAAGGGATGTTGGAAAGCTAAAATCTTATTTTTTTGACAATTTGAGATTTTTACATTTTCAAGTTGTATAGATTTTAACCTTTCTAAAGATACCTCACTTGAACCTCTAGGGTATTTAGAAGCCCTTAAAACGTATTTTTAAATAATCATTGAATTTGGGCCACGCCCATTTTAATGGCGAAAATTGTAAACAAATTGCTTCGTTTTTGCTTAATAGTGTAACGACTGATATGAACCAAGACATGTATCTTTTATTTTAAATTGAGCCTTTCATTTTTTTATTTCCCAGCCGATTATAAGTCTCACTGTATACATTAAAATCAATTTATCTCAAAATGTAAATTTTAATGTGCGATGTACCTTTTCTGAGAAACTACTGTTCACAGGTATGTAAATTTTTTATGAATTATTTATAAGGATGTCTAATATATATTAAAATGAGCTTTTTTTTTAAAACACTCAAAAATTTAATTTTTACAAATTTTTTAAGTAAAAAATGGGTCAAATTTCGCAATGTTTGATAAAATATTTCATAATTTCTTAAAAAATTCAAAATTAGCTAAAAGCACATTTTAGTTTAATAAGAGAGATGTACTTTAATAGTATGAAAAATTTCAATCATGTACATTAAACAGATTTTGAGAAAAGGTACATCGAAAACAGCCAATTTAACATTGTCAGTATAGAAAGAGAGAGAGGTTTCCAACACCCCTTAATTGCTCATACAGAATTATTTATATTTTAAAATGGGATTTTTTTTTACATCAATAGGTACAAAAATATACAGATAATTTTCTGTAAAAATACTACCTTCATTATTTTTGATTTAAGTAAGTGAGAACCATTTAAATTTAGTGCAAAAAAGCTCATTTTTGGTCATTGCAGACGTACCAGTTACCTTGACAGCGTTTCTCAAATTATGGGGCGCGCTCCACTCTTGAGAAGCGTGATAACTCTACGAGAGAGGCGCGAGCATACTGGAGAGTCGAAAACAAAAGATTATTTTTAAAAAAATTAATTTACTGAAAGTAAACAAACAAAAAATATATTTTGACATAATAAAAAAAATAAAATACACATTTACACTAATGTAATACACTTATAAATGTATCAGTACAATGTATTTTATAATTAAGTTAAGAACAAGTAAATTCTTTCCAGGGACTCCATGGTGTTGTCATATATAAAATTATATACAAAAATTATCACTTGATCATTTGTATGTTTAAAATTAATACCTTAACTGCCGATTAAATGTTAAGCGATTCGCTCCCCAATGCTACCGTTTTCCACGTAGGCCTACGTGTGTGATGTATCGGGGGGAGAGGAGGAAGAAAAGGAATAAATAAGCAAATCCTCTGAAATAAGTACATCCTTCTCAAACATTGTCAAGGCCCTTTTATTGCATTCCAAAGCCTTCGGAATAATTTTATTAATAGCAATGCGCAGAAAAGATCGTACTTCGGACAGACGTACATATACGTCCTGAAAATAACACTTTAGATGAGAGAGACGTTTATATACGCCGGTGGCACTTAACAGGTTTACATCGTACTGTAACTTTAGTATCAACGTATAGTATTATTTATTTCAATACGTTGTTATTGTATGGAGGAGGGAGGGGGGATGAAAATTATGATTGAATATTGGAGGTCACCAATATTGAAAGTTTGAGAAGCACTGCCTTAAATGAAATATATTTTCGAAGGAAATCGTAATATTACTTCCGATTCAATTGTATAAATTATCTATTACCATATTTAATTCTGGATAAAATAAAGAGATAGCATGTAAATGTTTCCCGTTGTCACCACATTATTGGAAGTATTTTAATTTCGAACCAACTTCTGAATACATTTTTACTCTTTTACATTGACATGAGAGAAATTTAACTCAATAAAATGGATTTCTTTTTGATCTTAATAAGTAATACTCCTTCCTTCCTCAGTGGCTCGACATCCCAGGGTGGGCCTTGGCCCTATCAAGAAGCCTTTTCCAGGTCAGCCTTCTTCTTGCTAGCGTTCTCCAATTCTTAGTTCTCAAAACTAAGAGATCTTTTTCTAGGCCATCAATCCATCTAAGATTTGCCCTGCCCTTCCTTCTTGTGCGAATTGGTTGGGCATTGAAAACTTTTTTAGTGGTGCGGTTTTCGTCCATTCTGACAACGTGACCTGCCCCTTTATTTCGTTGAGTAATACTCCTTAAAAAACAAATATTTCTTCATATACTTTAAACAAGTGTTTGATAACAAATCTGATAAAGCGACTTTTTAACTTTGATGTTTATCCTATTCAAGATCCATTTTTATCTTGTCGTTTTTACAGAATTACAGAAGTAGATCTAATGTACATACTTTAAAAAAGCTATCAAAAGATCAGTTACTTCAAATGTATCTTGTGTTCAAAAATCAAACAATAAAACATATTTTTATCATCATCTTATTGCAATTCTTGAAAGTTGTAATCTCAAATATACCTTATCTGCGAAAAAAACTCACAATGATATCTTTTAAAAATCTCGCTTTACATATTCTTTAAAAAAATCAAGGCTGAAACATTTATAATCTAACCGATATACCTTGCCGTCATATTTTCTTGCCCTTCTAACACAATAATCATACATGCAATCTTTTTATATATATTGTTAAAATAGTGTTGAGGAAAAAAACTCCTTAAAATTGATTAATATAAAAGAGGTTTTCCGGTTATTTAAAAGATATTAACACACTTAAAATTCTAAATAATACGCACGAATTAAATAAAAATTTGTAATTTCAATATTTTGGTAAGGCATAGATTTATATATACATAATGTTATAATTTTTATACACCTCTCTCACGCAATGAATTTGTTATATAGGAAATTTTTTAAAGTACTATTATTGAACTAAAACTTCATTTTATAGCTCTATACACTGTTATGCAAATTAAAAATTAATTTAAAAATAGGTTTTCTCATATTGTTAACATTATTTCTTCAAAAGCCAAATAAGTGGCTGCGGTAGTCTAGGGGTCATTGTTACGAACTCGTTAGCCGGCGTTATACAGTTACGCGAGTTCGAATCCTGATACCGTTGATGCACGCTAAGTCTGTCGTGGTTCAAAGTCCTCTCAGGTTGCGTGGAAGTTTGGAGAGTGTGCAGAGAACTCTGATGCCCTTCTCGTCACGTGACTGCGGGCTCGAAATCGGGAGGTCAGTCATCAATAGCCCAGCGTAGCTTCAAAAAGTGCGCGCTAATTTACTCGTTATATAAGCCCGTGATAGCTGACGGCAGATATGCGTCAACTGTTTAGTTAGTAGATCTTGTGTTAAAGTCTCGATCTTTTGGACATGCTCCTTTTTAGATTAATAGAGTTAACTATAATTAATTATTTTTGCAAAGCTTACAAAATTATTGTCGATTTATTTAGTTTCGATACGGGTATGTTATTTTGCTGGAAGAATTATAAACAGCTTGCTTCGATTTAGAAGCTTGATCGCGACTGTGCTGCCATCTACTATGAATAAAATCTTCGAATTTTGTTTTTTGTTATTGATATTCTATTGAAATATTTTGTGCTATAAAAGCAACATATAAACGTTTTATATGGAAGAAAGTTCGTCTTTTTTTATTCTTCTACTAATTAGCTCTAATAAAAAAAATTATGATAGTGTTTTCTTATTTCAAAAACAGAAGGAATCAACAAGTAAGATATTTATTGATTTTACTTGATTTAGTTCAAAACTTAGTATTTAAATTCATTGATTTAATTATTGAATATATCTTTTTACTTAGTTTATTCATGTAATATAAAAAAGACTGCTTCTTACTGAAGGATTGTTACTTTTGTAATTTTGTTAGAGTATCAAATAAAATTAGTTTTAAAAGAAAAAAGAAAGAAAGCTGCAGGTTTGTGAAGAAATAGTCCACAATAAAGAAATAAAAATCTACCAATAAAATATTTTTTTGTTTTTCAAAATCCTATTAGTAGATAAAAGTGTAAATCGTAGTTATTTTAATTAATAATTTAGGAAATATATTGTTTTCTGGAATAAGCTGGATAAAATTTATCATCGAATTTTATATTACCCTTTACGAATTCCAAATGTATTCTTATAGTACAATCAACTATGAAGCTTCTCACTGTCCCTTTAAATTTCATTTACTTTTAAAGCTATAAATAAAAGTAACTACTTTTATTTAACTGATGTCTAGATCTTTCCCAAAGATAAATTATTTCGAGTAAAAATATTTTGTTGATTAAAGAACAAGTATTTCGTATGAAGATTACTATAGTCTTGAATAAAATTTTGAAACAATTGATATAATTTTTAAATTTATAAATACTAATAAAAATTTATGTATATATATAATATCAAAGGCGAATATAAAAAATAAAATTTTTAAGTTTTCAAACAAAATTAAAAATTTACAAGATACAAATTTATACAATATCCAAGTACAACCTCGGACTTAGGACCGATAAGTGGGGTTAAACTAATTTGATGGTACCAACCTTCCCCCTATTACAACTCGGTAAGTTAATCTGGAAATATTCAATTCTCAAAAATTTAAAATTTAAAAAGTTATTATTTAAAAAATTAAGCTGTTCGCCATCGCTTCTGAAAGATATTATAACATACAAATGTTAAAATTCTAAAACAATTAAGTGCATAATATAAGTGAACCATCAAGCACTAAAGATGATGCACCCATCTTTAAAATAGTCGTATGGGAAGAAAATATATTTAAAATCCGAAAGTTCAAATTAATAACCCAGTATATTCAAAAATGAATAGCGCAAATCATCAAAAACTCACCCCAGAGCATCAATACTTCAAATTAAATAATGGTATTCACAATTTCTGAACAATTTTTCATATTTCCTACATCAACCACCACTCCTATATTGCTCATGACTCCCACTAATGTCATGTCAATCCAAATGTGATCCATATTCTCACATTAGAGTTTAAATATTTGGTATTATAGATGCAAACCAGATTGCGTGCAAAAATGAATAAGAAATATATATTTCTTAATTTTCTTATTCGTTTTTAATTACTAAGCTGCAATAGATCGGGATAAATCCACTTATTTATTGTTCCACCGTACAGGCCCTTTTTCTAATTTTTTTCGACAATATCAAAAAAACAACCTAAAAATTTACCAGATAATCTTTTTCAATGAATTATAAGATATTTCATTGCACTCATTGTCGTAATTATCTATTTTTTGAAAATTTTTAGCTTTGTTTATGAAAATTTAGAAGAGGAAATATTAAGCAATTAAAACATTTTTGTAAACATTCGAAGAGCTATACTTAAAGAAAGTTATCTATTTTGTTTTATGTTTGAGTCAGCTTTTATAATTGATTTAATTCTGAAATAAAGAATTGTATATTTCTCCTTTATCTTTTAAACTAATTGATATTAAATCATAGTCTATTTTATAAATAATTAAATTCAATTTTTGGAGAAGATGTTCGTATCACACGAAAATAAGTGACTTATTTCCAAATAGGAAGTGTTCTTTGCAACGTAACATTTTTATTTCAGATAAAAAATTTAAATGTGTAAAGTTTTTACAAAGTATAGTTTTCTTACGAAATGATTCTAGCTATTTATCCATTTTGACCAAAAATAAAATAAATAATCAGTGATACTGCAAATAATAAAGTTACATTGTTCTGATTATAGTTTAAATTTTGAAAACTGAACATTGATTTCCCATATATTATTTTAGATGAGAACTAGAAGAGAATTTCATGAATTTATAAACCTTCATAAGCGTTGATAAAATTCTATAAACAATTATGTATCTTTAAATAATTTTTCTTATAATCAGAGTTTTATTTACTAAAATTGTAATATTACTGCGAATAATAGTTTACTCTCAGGGTCTGAAGTTAAAAAAGAATGTTTAATATTTTACCAAATAAAATAATAGATGTCGCCACGGTTGCCGAGATGAATGAATCTTCTTTTGACTTCACAGAGGTGAACAAATGAACACGCACACATATTTTTGAATTAAATGCTTAATAATTACGAGTATTGTGCATTCAAATCTTTGAATTTTATGCTGTTTAGACAATTTATTCATAGAACATACGAGAGATATGCATTGTATTGAACAAATGTTCTAATATGCAACAATCTTCTGTTCTTAATGACTGCGTTAATTAAAAAGCACGTAATATTTTTGGGTTAAAATGAAAGATTTAAATTTGAAAAGTCTGAAAATATTTGGAATTAAATATTATAAAGAATTCAATAATTTAATTCATAAAAATAACAATGCCCACACATATATATGAATGAAACTGTCCAATGAAGACAATAACATTAACTTTGCCCCAAATGTATCAGTAACCGAGAAAAATCATACCGTCAATTGTATGGTGTTCAAAGCTATGGCTAACGGCAGGCGAAAAAAATCTGGCCCCTTGCCGCGATGAATATCGTGGGCCTTGATCAGATGTTACTGTCCATCATGGGGCATAAGTAACAACAAAAAAATTGTGATTTAAATGACTTATTTAGTTTTTTTTTAAATTATACCTTTGATATACAACAATTACAGACATGCTCTAATTTTTCAGGAAAATTCCAGATACAAAGCGAGCTTATTTATGTGACGACATTTGGATTCGTTTACACAAAGAAAACAATAAAAGTCAAGTTATTTTATATATATAATGATGCATATTTTTAGAAAACTCAGATTTTGTGAAATTATTAAGATTTATGATATTTACAAAAAGGTGTCGAGGATGAATGTTTCGGTAACGACACAGTATAGAACAATACGAGGGCTATTGGTGACGGATTTCGGGATTTTGTGAGCCATTATTAAGTGAAAAAAACGACACTTGAACTCCCTCTACGAACTTCCACACTATTCCAATGGGGGAAAAAATTGAGCCTTGTCAGATTTAATGCACACCAGCTCCTCGATAGGGTGGTTTCCAGTGGCACAAAGAGTGGAACTTGTGACTCACCGACCGTGACTACGACCACGGATTCGGGGTGTGCCGATTAGAAAAAAAATTAAATTATGCTAAAAAAATTATCTTTTACCTCAAGAAATGAAATAGTTTTTGAAATCAAATGTTATGTCCTTTTTTTTCTCGATGTGGAAATGTAATAACAGACCAAGATATTTTTTATTAAAAATTATTGTAATTTTGTAAAATAATTTTAATTAAAAAAAATGTTTTAGAATGCCTTTTTATACACTATCTTTTATATATTCTATTTAGGGAGAGAAAAGCCTGAATATCAATCCTAATGTAAATGTAAGTTTGAGTTAAAAATCATGTGATTGTTAATTTAAAAATAAAAAAACAACAGGAAGAGCAGTTATATATTTTCCAGTGTGTGTGTATGTATTTGCTTACAGTTGTTATAAAATACACATATATCCATAACACTGATTTTAAATTTTATTTCGTGAGTACATGTACTGTGTGGCAAACATTTCTAATAAATAATATATTCTATGATGATTGTTTATTATTATCGTACTGCAAAGCAACATGAGGGATATTGACGGAATACCCAAGGTAACCAAGCTCACTCTAAGAGGTTTAAAGCTACAAACTGGCCCCTTGGGAGCCCCAGTTCAAGTTTAAGCTCCTTTCGGGCCCTGGGCGTAGAAGATCTACGGGCCTCCTTGGCACTAGCGGATCGAAATTTATAACCAGAAAATCAGGTGAAGTTCAGCTGTGACGGGCTCACGCGTCTTTCCTTTAACATGTCCTTTGGGTTCTTTGGGGCCAGAATTAATGTCAACTCTTTTCCAACCAAATCTAAGAAGTGAAGTGTGAAAGAAAGATGCAAATTAGGAAGCTTTTAAGTATCAGAAGTTAGAGTAAGCGGTATGGCAATTAGAGGAATGTAAACAGTTTGTGGTTCAAGAGTGAAGGAGTTTTAGGTAACGTTACGTGGCGAATAGTAGGATTTATACGTGGGAATAATCAAGGTGCATACCATTGCACTTGAGTCATTGTACGGCTTCATCTATAGGTGTTATAATCGTTACTTCAAACTACAGCAAGGTACGATTGATTATTTAATATTAGTATCGGCGATATTATTGGAATGGAGTTTAGGAGAGTCAGTTATTGATAGTGGTCCGGGTTAGGTTAATTTGTTATTATCTATATATTGTGGATTGTGTGTTTTGCCATCGTAGCTTCTCTCACATAAATTATTATAATCTAATTTGTTAAAGCTTTAAGTTGAAAATCTTAATAAATCTATATTAAGATTATGTATGATTCTAGTTCTTCCATTAATCCTACACCTCCAGCTCACGCTGATACCCAAAGAGATATTCATCCGAGGTGGGGGGATATTACAAGCTTATCCGGGCCCCTTGGTGCTGGCCCCAAGCCCCCAATGGTTAAACCGGCACTGCCCCGCACTCAGCATTTCTTGAACAAAAACATTGTTTTATTTGTACAGAAGAAGATTAAAAACAAATTTAAATGGAACTTGTTTAATAGGCAGATAGTATAGTTTCTCCATATTGCATTATTCGCGTTGTATAAATATGTTGAGTATAAAGTTCTTTGGAGGAATAAGGAACAAAAGTATATACAAATCGTTATCAAAGAAAAATTTTTAAATACATTATACAAAAAGAGAGAGAGAGAGAGAGATGAAGATAAATGTATAGAAAGAGAGCCAAACCAGCATACCAAGGAGCAGGAGCAATATACCCGCAAATAAGGGGAAGGGATTAACTTTAATAATAAAAAATAAAATTTAAATTTAAATAAAAATTAAAATTTAAATCTTCAATTAATTATAGAATTAAACTTAGAAAAGAAAAAAAGAAGAATTCTGAGCTGACGGGAAAAATCGAATCCTTTGTAACAGTGATTAAAAAAAAAAGGTGAAAAGAGAGAGAGGGAGAGAGCAACAACACACATAAAAAGTTCTTGTTGCTAATGGCAGATGGGTTATTAACCATATCTGTTCTTTAACTTGATAGTTTATGAGCCTTATCTTTATACATGATGCCTTAAAAATTATTTGGGAATTTCAAGGATATAAAGTCTTTGAAATTTTTTCTTCTATAATTTCTCACTTAAAACTTCCATTATATTTCATGTTGCCCAAAATAGAACATTTTGTGCAACTACGAGTTAATATTCAAGCTCTGTAGAAATTTCAGAAAACTATTAAATAATTTAATTTAAAATCCTTATCTTATTACCTTAGCTTAACTGTGATGATTACCTTCCTCCGATTAAACCTTCCAATATATTTCGCTGCAAATTCAAAAACTTCTCCCACAAATTCAAAATTACAAAGGCTAATTCGATCACTTCCACACTCGATTGTCGATCATTCTCTCTGCGATCGGGAGCAGAAGTACGTCCATTAATTTTTCGATGCAGACGCTAATTGCGTTACACGGACAGATCTTATCCCACCCCTGGGGTTCTCCCTCAAAATGCCTCTGATTGGTGGAGACAGAGGATGCTCCCTGTCTTATCTCACCACAGATGACAGGACGCGAGACCCCAGATTACTTTTGATTTCGGACCCCCACCCCCTGTGAGCAAATAGGGTTTGGTGAAGATTACTCTTTTGAGGGGTTTTGTATAAAAATATATGGGGACTGATCTTGCAGCGAAGTCTTCTGGCTATATGCAGCTGGAATATTTCCCACTTCATTTAAGGTATCCAACTACATTCGGAACCGTGATTTTAAAAAAGCGCATAAGTGGATAATTTTCATGATATTTAATGTCACTTAGATTAGAATACATGTATAAACTTGTTTTAAGGACATTATGACAAAAAAAGACATTTAAGTACAATATTTGGGCAAAAAATTAACTTAGAATAATTTTTTTTTCAATACGTTCTCCTTATTTAAAAAATGCTTCTATAATAATAATATTTTGCTTATATAAAGTAAAGACTTCTCTAAAGCGTCTGAACTGGATTTTTGAAAAATTCACATTATTTTCAGAGTTACTACCACGTGAAATAGTTATCGGCGTTTTTTTCTTAAAATTTCTCCCCTCAGCTGTAGTAAAATATGGATAAATCCACTTCTAAGTTGTATATTTCAAAAATTCTAATTCAGCCTCTGTACAGAGGTTTTAGTTATATACAGGCAAAATATTATTATAATAGAAGCATTTTTCACAAAAGGAGAATATTTTGAAAATGGTTCATTCTATGTTCAATTTTTGTCAAAATATTGTACCTAAATAATTTTTTATTATAATAATATTCTTAAAAGTATTTTACATACGTTTTCTAATCTAAGTGACACTAAATGTCATAAATATTATCCATTTATACATTTTGCAAAATCACGGCTCCTAAAGTAGTCGGATACCTTAAGTACTTCTATCTAATAAAAAAATAAAAGCCCATTCAAGCCGCCAATTATTATTTCCATTATCATTGTTTCCGTTAACTTTGTGCTAGCGCAGCGGCTGCCAAAAATTTTGACCTCACGGGCCAGTAAATTCATAATTTAAATCCCGCAGACCACTAATATGATTTCTTAAGTGTTATGTATATTTATAAAGAAAATTGGGATCTAGAATACATAAAATTTACCTAGTTAATAAAATGATACTACTAATTGTAACCAAATCATGAAAGCTTTATTAATAAATCATAATAAAGTAAACAAAATAAACAAGAAGTGTAAACACAAAACAATTTAAAAATGGCTTAAGTATATCAAACTGTTAGCATTATATATTTCTAGTGTGATGCATGTTCCTACTTACTTTAAATAACATTATGGGTGTTTTTTTTTATTCAATTACAAGACAGAGAACTGCATTTATTTTAAGCTGAGATCGGTACCGTGTTTGATGGCTGTGACAGATGAAAAGGCCTTTACACTTAAATAAATTGCGGAATATTTCTTATTATTCAATGTGAGACCCTCTGTGTTTTGAAATCATTTGCTTTTTAATCGATTCATTTATATTTATATCCTTATCTATGTTACCGTTAAAGTGTGAAATCTGTTACTTCATGGAATAACTAAGTATTTCATGAAATAACTAGACAAGTTAGTTAAAGTATATAATGCTACTGAATTCTAAACTTTAACTAGGTATTCTATAGAATAACGATTGATCGTTAAAGTATGACATATGGCACTATGAAATACGGCCTAAGGTTCGAGTTTCAAAGCAGAGACTCAAAAACTCTAAGAGACATTGAAATGAAGGAGAAGAAATAGGATTATTGCAATAAAATTATATGTGCAGAAAGCTGATAGAAATAACTATCGAATCAGATAGGTACGGATGACCAAGGTGGCCTAGGATTCGAGATATAAAGAACATAGCCCTGTAGGGGGGAACACTGGGGGAGGTCGAATCCACGTATATCTCACGATTTGACGAAATGCTATCGAACCTCCCAATATCCAGACCTTAGTTCAATTCTATGGGGGCAAAATTTTTACCAAAACCCATAGGATTAGCATAGAGAAATGATATTTTAGTACTAAAGCCCTCCCTAGGCCTACTAAACAAGGGCTGAGTGACTAGATGTATAAGTCTCGACGAGTGTAATATCTGGTTCAAATCTCAGAACCGAGACTCAAATATAAGCCAAGATATTGCCAATTTAAATGTTTAAAATTTTTTAAATAGTTTAAAACGATTTAATAAAATAGAGAAATAATTACCCCCCTCCTCCTATGAGAGCAAGAAAATTGGTGGAAGTGTACAGTGGATGAAGAGAGATCGAATGAGTCAGGTTTGAATGGACTGAGAGGCTCGGGTGTTGAGCTATTGGCAAAAAAGCTGCCCGGGGGATATACCTGGGAGGGGGTCGCGTCCCAGTGTTTCGGGATCTGAACATTAATTTAGTCGATCCCTCAACTATCAACCACATGCCATCAAAAAAGTGGCATCATAGGAATAACATGGGGATTGATATTTTAGTGTGTAAGCCCTCCCCTGCCCCAAGCAGGTTATCATAAGTAAAGAAACTATGAAGGGGGGGACAGGCCAGATGTTACACATCAAAAATAATTATAAAATAGCTTTGAAATTGTTTATTTTTCACTTTAACGGTTCATCATTAGTTATTTCGTAGAATAACTATAGTTATTTTACAAAATAACTAGGTAAAGTATGAAATATTTCATCTATTATATACTTTAACTAACTTGTCTAGTTATTTCACGGAATACCTAGTTATTCTATGAAATAACTGAATTATACACTTTAATGGTATAACATATATATGATCATATATAAAATTGCTAGAAATCTAACTTCATGTAAATCAATATATAGGAATATAACAAAGTTGTATAGATTAAAAGTAGAAGAGTAATGCAATATAACAAATTCTTAGACTAAAGACTAAGATCGTAATGGTAAACCATCTTCTCAAAAGGTAAAAATCGTACATCAATTTATCAGTAAAAAGTCATGAACAATGGCGACCTCAGGAAAGCATTTTTCATAAAAGTACAGTTTCAGTTAAGAGGGGGTGCCAGCTCACGTCCACGTCATACCATGGTTCAAAATTTGGTCCGTCGCCAAAAAGCCCTTAGCAACAGTGCGACGTTAATATTAACTACACTCATTCATAAAAGTACAGTTTCATAAAGCTGTTACAAACTAAAGGCTGTAATAAAATTAGTTATTTCACATTTAATTACATTAATTACGAGATGAACTATGAGACGAAATTTATTAATTGAAATTAATCCATTTTTTCAGAAGTAAAAAGCATTCAAAATTGTTTAAAACTGAAACATATGTATGTATATATATATATATATATATATATATATATATATATATATACAATAAAAAAACCGTAAAAATTATATACTTAAATAAAACAGATGTAAGGAAGCATGTTTTCAGGGAAAAGGGAAGATTCACAAATCGAATCTAAAATTCCCTCTTGAAAAAGAGTCGCACTTTCTCAAGAAACATTTTGATCAAAATAATGGATCAATGTGATGTAATTCAGCCAAATTACACTCTTGTATCTAAAGATGTATCATTCGGATGGCTAAGAATGAAAACCATACATACTTTTCATCTTGGACATGGAATTTACAGGTATTTTATTGATTAATCCACACAAAAAAAGAGCTCTGACTTCAAATACTTTAGAAAGTCAATTGCAGCTTAATAGTCATGATCGGGAATTCCACTGCTACGACATTCATAGCTTGACCAAACACTTTGAGAAATAACAATGATAGTTATAACGCTTTAAATCAACAGAGCTTGAAAGTCCTCTCGTAATATGATCTGGAAGTTTGTAACGGGAAATATAAGTTTATCATCCTCGATATAGTCGAACGAGATTTTAGTTCGTCAAGGTTAGTTCTAAAGCAGCCTTAACTCAAATAAATCAAACAATTTAGCATTTCAGTTCTCCGTTTTTTATTTTTTCTGCTTGTATTGCCACTTTACAGTAGAGATAATTAAAATTTAAGGGTACCAGGACATGTTCGAAAGAATAAAATGCCAAAAATAAGACTCTTTGTTCATGGAACATATATCTTTAAAAATTTCCAATAGAGCTTAGATTTTTTTGTGATCTTAATAAAAAGATATTTTAATCATTCTGTAGAAATAGAAAAATATTTTTTAATTTAAAAAAATGTTTTTCTATTTAATTTAAGTTGGACATAATTTTTGAGATTTTATAATACATGCTTACGTTTAGGTAATATTTAAAAAAAAGTATCTTTTAAATATGTAAAATATTTTTATATAAAACAGAACACAAAATATAGAGAACGTATATTTTTAATAAAATACCTAGATAGTTTCTTTAAAAAATTATAAAACTTTGTAGTTTCAAAAATTTCTATTTTTCTCCCTTTTTTATAGATGACACTATTTTTTTTTAAAAAAGTATGTACTACTTAAAATAAAAATAAAAAATAAGATTCATTATATGTAGAGGTATCCTGTATAGAAGTATAAAAAATTTGGAACCGTATAGTGCAATAGTTTTTTTTAAAAAAAAAGTGTACCTAAAAGCAAAAAAATTATGCTTTAGGGAAAAGGTGAAAAAACTAAACATTTGAAAACGTTTGTTTACATCTTTATCAATTTCTTTTTTTCATATTTTAAGGCTATTTTATCAACGAACATATAAGTGTTATACATTTTTAGATTCAGAAAAGTATAGAGTATTTTTTAATATACTAAAAATTGAAAAATCTATTTCTTGAATATGTATGATGTCCCGGTACATACCCTTAAGTAAATTAATTTAATTCGAGTTAGTGTTCATTAAAGTCACTTTATAAAAAACATGAAGGCTGTTAGTGACGGACCTCGTAAACTTGAGCCTCTGTCGAGAGACAAAGACGGCTCACCCTTTTCAAACTACTACACCACGCCAACGGGAAGACTGAGTTCCACAAATTTAATGCATCAGCTTCCTCTACACGGTGGGCTTTCAGTAGTTCTAGGGTTCAAACAACGGTTGCGAACTTCATGGATACGGCCACCACGAGTCCGTAATCCTTTCCTCTAGACTACCACAACCTCAGCTCATAATGGGAAATATAAGCTTGTCTTATTTAGACGAAGTTCTTATTTCTTAAGGTTAGTCCTCATATTGCTCCAAGTGGCCGCGGTAGCCGAGTGGTATAGGTATCGGACCGTGGCTTGCCTTGTCACGAGTTCGAGCCCAGTACCACTAAAGACCCGCCGTGTAGGGCAGCGATGCACGTTAAATCTGTCGAGAGCTGAAACGTCCTCCCGTGGTGAGGTGAGGTAGTTAGGAGAGGGGGGTGCCAGCTCAGGTGTCGTCCACGTCACTTGACCATGGATCAAAATTACGTGATCCGTCGCCAAAAGCCCTCGTGTAGCTGAACAATGCGACGTTAATATTCAATCAATCAATCATATTCCTTCAAAGTGGAGTTAATTCAAATAAATAAAACAATTTAATATTTCATTTCTTCGTTTTATGATCCTGCCACTTTGCAGCAGAAATAATTAAAAATACAAAATAAAATAAATTATAATTAAATTAATTCGAGAAAAGGTCTTATTAACAATGCTCATCATAAATTTAATTTAAATAATGTTCATTAAAGTTAAGTTTTGCTTTACTATTATATCCCTTTCTGTAAAAAAAAAACACAGTCACAGAAGAAGGAAGGAAGTATTTATAATATCCATTATAATGCACTGAATACGTTTGTACTAAATAAAATATAAAAATTATGCGTTTGATAAACGCAACAAAACAGGTAAAGTCCTTCAGGATTTAATGGATATTATAAATACTTCCTTCCTTCCTCTATGACTCGATAGCACAGGGTGGGCCTTGACCTTATCAAGAAGCCTTTTTCATGCCACCCTTCTTCCTACTAGTGCTTTCCCATTTTTAGTTCTCAAACCTAGAGGATCATTTTCTAGGCCATCAATCCCCCTTAGATTTGCCCTGCCTTTTCTCCATGTGCCAATTGGTTGGGCACTGAAGACTTCTTTAGTGGTGCGGTCTTCTTCCACTCTGACACTGTGGCCTGCCCATTTAATTTGTTGTATTTGTATGAAGTTAACGATGTCAGATTCTTTAAATGAGTGATAGAGTCTTTGCCACGTTCCATTTCCCCTAATTCATCCAAAAATGAATCTTAAAATCTTCCTTTTGTAGATACTTCTCATCTTCTCATCTCAGGGGCGCACACAGGAATTTTTCAAGGACGACCCAAGGTCGGATGTGTACCATTCTCGTATCATGCTCCAATAAGCCGCCCAACACATTCTTTTGATTGTATCGATTTTCGGGAACGAAAAAAGTAAAATATTAATTATTGAATAAGTAATTAGCATTAATTAATTATTAATAACAAATACTTAATTAAATTTTACGTACTACATACATAGGATCATAATGAAACAAAAAAAAATCAAGGGCTTTGGGGGGGGCAAACTTGGGACCACCCCTTGTGTGCGCTACTGTCTTTTTTGTTCGAGAAATGGACCATTATAAAGACTTACTGAGACTAATAAAATGTACAAAAACAGCATAGTATTTTCTATATTAACATTAATAGGATTTTAAGACGAGTCCTCGAATCTTACATCATGTCTAGAATTTCTATAATTATTAGAGTACCGTTAATAACCTCTACTCAAGATATGACAATATTTTTTTATACATTTCATCAACCATGCTCCTCTATCTTGATCCCTCTACTTTTTCTCGCCTCTTATGAGGTTTAGATTGGTCTATTGAATCTTCAAAAGGGTGGAATCTTAATCCCTCAGCACTCCCGGAAGCAAATCACCGGGCTCAGCACCACGCGTGCTGATAATCCAGCATGCGCGTCTGGATTAAGGGGTGATATCCGGGGGTTTAGTGGTTGACAGAGTCCAAAGCGTCGGAGCGGAAATATCCCGGATTTTGACTCCCGAGTCTCCCCTTTTCCCCTTTGTCTTTCGGGAGTTGGACCACGTATGCCACCTGTCGGCGTACGCTGCAGGTCTGTTTTGAATCTCCACCCTTGCCCATGGGGAAGCTATTACGTCGTAATATTACATAAGCCACATTGTACAATTCGACTCATAGATAATTGGTTGTTGGTTAGGGGGGGTATTTATGTTCTACACAGCGGTATGTTTGAAGTTTTTGTTAGAAATTTATAATGGGGATGGATATTTATTTTCTAACTCAAACATTTAATGGGAAAAAAGTTTGTTTTTTTTAAGATAAAAAAATCATAAAAGAAGCAAATCTTTTAATTTATTTTTAGAGGATTTCAACTGAATTGTTAGAGTTTAAAAAAATTCATAGAATGTCATAGTTGGAGTTGAATCATTAAAAGTTTTTTTAAAGCCTTTTTTTCTAAAAATTAAGTTATATGAGTAAGTAACTACTAACTTCTCAATAAAAGGAAAAAAGATAATGACAATCACATATTTAACAATTAAAATTTAAGCTTATTTAGAAAAATAACTCAATTTTAACCTTTTTTAAGATACAAAAAGAAAAATAATGTGAAGCCAAGAAAACGTATGATAATTTGAAATTGGATTGTTTATAAAAAAATAATAAAAATGGCCAAAATGGAACTTTTAAAACTTGATAATGATAACATAAAGAAAATTTTCATTTGTATTAGAAAATAAAGCACGCATTCATTTTTGCGTCATAATTAAGAAATTATTTCCAAAAGATTGCATCCAGTTTTGATCGTTTTTTAATTGATTTCAAATATATTTTCAGAATGATTTTTTTTATGATCCTATGTGATCCATGCCTTTTCCGACTAACTTAGAATACATGATAATAAGTCAGGAATTTTTTCAAAAAGTGGTACAGGAGAAATGCATTCATATGAAAAACAGAAGTAAAAACAACTTCGAAAAGATATCGTTAGAAATTAAATAAAATTTTTTGTCGTAGGAAACAGTAACATATCTTTAAAAAAATTGCTACTACATAAAAATTGTTTCTCCCATGTCTTTTTCTCATTGTAATTTCTTTTCATAACGTCAACAAAAAAGAAAAACAACTATCTTTTCTTAAATTTTCAGAGTTTCCTTAAAAGTTTTATTTTTTATTAAAAATAAATTGTCATATACAAACTCTGAATCTCATGTATCCATATCTTTCTGTCTATATCTATTCCTATATCTATATCTATCTGTTTATATCTATCTGTCTATATCTATCTGTCTATATCTATCTGTCTATATCTATCAGTCTATATCAATCAGTCTACATCAATCAATCTATATCAATTAGTCTATATCTATCTATATCTATTTGTATATATCTATCAGTTTATATCTATCTGTCTATATCTATACCTATTTGTCTAATTTTATCTAGATGTATCTGTCAATATCTAAATCTATTGATCTATATCTTTCAACAACAATACTTTTCTTTTTATATTTATCTCTTTATGACTCCATTAATCTCTCTCTCTCTCTCTCTCTCTCTCTCTCTCTCTCTCTCTATATATATATATATATATATATATATATATATATATATATATATATATAAAGAGAAAAAGAGTTCAAACTGAATTTAATTTGAAAAATTATGATCGTGTTTGAAACAATCATAGGGGGAAAGAGGTATCAAGGAAAGTGGAAGTTTCCTTGCGCACCAAAGAAGATTGCAGAAAAAGTACATTTACAGAAAATTTGAAAATGTAGATTTGTTGATTGTTTAACATCTATCTCTCTACGAAATTACACGAGGGTTCAATGGACCTCGTAATTTTGAACCCCGGTCAAACAATGAATAAATTAAAAAATACAGAAAATCAACAATCAGGATTATCATAGACACAATCGAAAGTTTTCTAAATTACGAAATTCTTAGATCCTATTAGTCTGCAGATGAGTAATTAAAGCTTGTGCCTTTTTTAAAAAAAAGTTTAGCCTATTAAGAACAAGAATCTTCAACTTTCAAAAGAAAATAATTTTAGACCCAAAGTGAAAAGAGTTTGTAGACAGTTTACGTTATGTAATAACCAAGCACTTTGATCATGACTCTGAAGACAGAAACTTAAGTTACTTTTCATATATACTACATATGAAAAATATCTATATTAAGCAAAAGCAAAATCTTGCTAAAAAGAGATCTCGAAACCATTCTATCCCATATAAACATCATCGAAGAAAAAATACTGGCTTCAGAAATTCAGAAAAATCCTAGATTCAATGCGTAATAAACCTTACTAACTGACCGCATCACATTTGAATTATTTAACATCCCTAGGGACAGAGTGTGTGTGTACAGAACATTTTTATATCCCCTTTCCCCCTCTACATAACCTTTTTTTTTCTAAAAGTTCCGAGCCCATGTGGCCTTTTCACCCCTCCCCCTTCAATCTCTCGGAAGGGGGGAGGATCATCTCCCAGCAGGGTCGTTACAGCTCAACGCCCGCTGAGTGCTCCTCTACTTAATTAAATTGATTACCGCGCATGCGCAGAATCTTTTGTGAAGCCCCGTGCTTTTGTGTCCAGGAAAAGGGATAGGGATTTGCACTCGAGGAATCGCGCACATTAATCAAAGGCCTTCTCTAGTCTAGAATAAGGTAGAATAAGGTCTAGTCTTAAATCAGGAGTCAGAGTTCCTGGCAGTGACATATATGATTTTTAGGCAATGACTGGAAGGGTCAGTGTAGGATCTGATAGTCATAAATATCGAGTACTTTGAGATAGTCTTCGATTGTGCAAGATAGAGTTACTTATAAAGTGCGTTGATGTTAACAGATACTTTCTGTTTTTAATTATTTCTACTTACATTAGATTTGCTGAAAGTAGGAACTGTTTATTTTTAATAAGCTTTAAAAAAGAAGTTTCTTGGGAAAAGAGGAAGGATTTTCATCACAAAAATTCATATTTCGAAGGGTTGTTTTTTTTGTTTTTGTCGACATTTAATAAAGAATTTTTTTTATGATATTCAATTAAAGAAAATTCGTTATCTAAGATTTTAGGAGTTTTTATCGATTTTTTCTTTCATATATTTTTTTAAAAAATAATTTATTTGCAAAACTCCTCATGCTCCACATTGCATAACACGAGGCTTACAAAATGTAAGTGGTAACAATACTATATAATTTAAAACAAAATTTAAAAAAACATTTAAGAGACAAATATGAAATAAAAGGACAGGGGGAAGGTCCAGAAATATTTTAAAAATCTATACCGTAAGCAAAACTTCTTAAGATATTTAGGCTTTTAGTACAATTGACCAACAAAGACAAAACAAGTGGCTAGGAAATACCTAAGCGTTCTAACTTCTTTTAAAAATTTTCTCTTTTACAAAAATATAGGTTACAATACAATAAGATTCTCCATTGTCTTGTGTATTGACTTACGTTTGTAAGCCTTGTGTTAAAACACAAGGAGTCTATCTAGAGTCCAAAAAAAAAAAAAACAATACAATAAGATATGTTCTTTCAAACATTGAGTTCATTTTTTAAATTGTAGAAGAATTTCAGAGTTAATTTTTTCGGTCTTAAGATATTATAGTTTTTCTTAAGATGGATATTAATAAAAAATAAATTGTCCTTTATTTAAATTATCAAAATATACTAATTGATAAAATTTTTGAAATGTCATTGTTAAAGAAAATGACATTTAGAAAATATTTTATCCAACTGAAGCTACATTTAATAGTAGATATTTACAAAAGTAAGCGTAAAACTTTTATTGTTACTTTTATACAAGCAATGTTAGGAATTAAGAAGTAAAAGAAATTTATATTGCAATTGGAAACTTATTAAAATTTATATTGCAAAAAGAGCATTTTTATAACATTATTTTTTCTTCTGGGCTCTTTTTATAACATTCCCTTGAATTTACAAGAGTTTTAAACACATTAATTCCAATTAATTTCATTCCATCAAACGTTAAAAGTTGCACAGCTAGTAATAATAAAAGAGTGATTTGATGTATATATATATTTTTTAGAATATTTCAGAAATTTGATGAAACACCTGATACGAATTGAGTTCTCTTCCATAGCATAATAATAAAATAACTTCACAGTAACTGAACGTTTTCGGATTGGAACGTTCGCTTCTGGAATTGGTTGGAAAGAATTTGCCTTTTTCGGTCCCAAAGAACCCAAGAGGACAGTTAATAGAAAGCGCAATGTGCCCGTCACAAAGTTCACTATTAAAATTGGGAGTATCTCTTCTCACTGCCTTGTAGAATTCAAAATGGGCATAATAGACACCTGCACCAGGTCAACTACCTCGCTCAATCATAGATCCATCGGTGTAAACATGGCTTCAAAGGTTACTGGGAGATCTTCTCTCAAAAGTTTCATAAGCAATGGCTTTAATATGGGCAATATTCACTTTCATCTTATCTTGATTTTAATTTATTTAATTTCCTATCGAATTTAAAAGGTTTATTGGTCCTCCAAAACAATAATAGTTAAGGAATGTTATTTACAAAATCGGCAAAGTACTTAAATGCTCATTTAAATTTCTCTTTGACTAGCCGCACACTTTTTAAGCCTTAAATGAAGGTTTATTTTTGCTGTTATGAAATTCTTAAAAAAAGATGCATTTTTTAATGATATATGTGTGTGATGAATTCCCACCCCTTCAAGTGTCAGTTGGGGTAAACTTTCTACCAGAACAACTCAACCCACCTCCTGCATAAGGACTTAGACTTCGTCTTTGGCGGACTTACGAAAAACCAAGTGAACGAACGACGCACTGGCTCCCGATCGACGCTGAAATAGAACTCGTTTTGTCATGGATTGGAGTACAGACTGCTTTGCTGAATATTGAAATAAAATATAATATGATAAATGTGGCTGCACGTTGCATTTCTCCAGTCAATCTAAGAATTACTCCAATACATGATCTATTTATCTATATCTACATATATATATATATAACATTCCAAACATTTTTAGTTTGGATATTAAGTACATCATCAATTCTAATTTGAATTATTGTAAGCCAATACGGACAAAAACAAAAAGAAAATAATTAGATATCAAATTAGGATTTTGCTTAAAGGTTTTATTTATAAATATCTTTTTAAAACTTTTATTAAAAACTTTCAAATAAACAGTTTCAATCCTCCCGAAGATATTTATTATTAAAATATTACCAAATGCACTTTGGCATCACAAGAATAGTTGTCTCTAAACTGTGTGCTACAAAAAGGAACCTAATTTAACATTAATAAATTTTAATCCTTTTATTTACATAAAACTACAAGAGGGAGCGTGAGTGGATGCAAAAAGATTCATTTTAAGCCCGGCTAGTCATAGATTCGAGTCATGATTTTATCAAAGATATCATGCAAAACGAATAGATGTGTTGCATATTAAAAGGAACTAAACCTCAAAAGTCATTTTATATTATTTGTAAAATAATTTAGTGTGTAAAATATATTGGGTAGCATATTTATCGTCGTGTTTTTAAAATCCTGAAAGCTGATATTCATAGCTTAGTAACTGTCTAGAACAGTTGTTATTGATTTAATTACTGTTAAATCCGTTCTTTTAGCACAACAAATAAGATCGAAACTTAAGGGTGCACGTTATACACCGGGTATAAAAGCGTTAGCTTCAAAAATAAAAAAAGAAATGAGCATGAAAAAAAATTTACTTCTCTATGTATCGAAATACTGTTTATTTAAAAGAAATGACATGCCTTTTGAGCTAAAAGATTTGTTGCTCAAGAAGTATACTATTTTTTTCAAAAATCTGGGATAATACCTCGAATAAATGACTTCAAAACATAAAAGCAATGAATACTATTATTTCGGATTTCTTCGTAAAACGGGGGTGCACGTTATACGAATGTTATGCTTGAAAGTATAGGTGCATGATATATGCCGGATTTTTCGGTATATTATGTTTTAAATTCAATAGTAATTAATTATGATCATAGAAGAAAGAAACATATTTATCGACATACTAAAAATATTTAGTTATAGATCTTTAAAAAACAGATGACATTCGAATGTTATTTAAATCTATTGGAAGTTGTAAAATAAACCTACTTTAAATTCAAAATCGTTTATTGCAAAAAAAAAGTAGCTTTACAAGTGAATACACATTTGCTCTTCACAAAACCATGTTACACGCAAAGAATTAGAAAACATAAAAACATTTTAAATTATTCACACCTTGTAACTTTCCACCCCTTTTGTCATTCTCCTTTGTCTCTAATTGGTTGGGGTCTTTTCCTTTTTTTTTTCGACACGCCGTTTGCTCTTTTCAAAACGCTCCTAGTCCCAAGAGTACTTTGCTGGGAGTCCCCGCGCAGAAATCTGTCTCCGACGAACATCAATGGGAAAGGTTAGCAGAGGAAGGGGGGGATGTCAGACTTTTGAGTTTAACCCCTGGGGCATAAAAAATCATCACGTTCGATTAGGGATGAAAACATGCGGAATCAATAATGGCACGGCTATTTTCCAGAACACGTTTTACAAATTGATTTCACGGTAAAAGGATATACAGTCAATAAAATAAAAATAATAAATTTTTGGATTTTTAAAAAAATTAGTAAGTTTGTATGTAAATGATTTTTATAATATATATACAAGTTTTATAAATCACCATTTTTCCTCAAAAAAAACTTTATTTCGAATTTTAATCAAAATTTTTCAAAATTGGCTACAAAGTTTTAAGCTGTATAAGAGGCGCTTTGCTGTCTTTGTCTTTAAACACATTATAATACGAGGCAGGCGTGTCCAGAAACTAAGTACAGATTCTTTCTACCGCAACCGCATTGGTAGTTTTGTAGTTCAACATTTACACGCACGCGCCTTTGGTTGATTGTCTCAGTCCAGTAATGTTATTACAGCCGTATACATATTGTGTTGTTTTTACACATGTTAATGAGCGTTCAAAATGCTTAAGAAGAGTTGGAAACCTCTCTCTCTATACTGACAATGTTAAATTGGCTGTTTCCGATGTACATTTTCTCAAAATCTGTTATAAGTACATGCTTGAAATTCTTCATGCATTAAAGTATATCTTTCTCACTACACTGAAATGAGCTTTTAGTTAATTTTGAGTTTTTACATGATTTATAAAATATTTTATCAAACATAGGGAAATTGTACCCATTTTTCACATAAAAAAATTTGTAAAAAATGAATTTTTGAGGTTTTTTTTTACAAAAAGCTCATTTCACACACAGCATATATTAACCATCATTATAAATATATCTTAAAAAATTTGCATGCATGTGAATAGTAGTTTCTTAGAAAAGGTATATCGAATATCAGAACTTATATTTTGAGATAAATTGATTTTAATGTATACGGTGAGGCTTCTAATCGGCTAGGAAATAAAAAAAAATAAAAGACTTGATTTACAATAAAAGATAAATGTTTTGGTTTATATCAGATATTCAACTTTTAAACAAAAGCGGAGTACTTTGTTTACATTTTTCATCATTAAAATGGGTGTGGCACAGTTTCAACGGTTTTTTAAAAATAGATTTTAAGGGCTTCTAATTACCGTAGAGGTTAAAGTTAGGTATTACTAGAAAGCTTGAAATCTATACTATTTGAAAAAGTAAAAATCTCAAATTGTCAAAAAAATAAGGTTTTAACACCCCTTAAGACGATTGCCGATCCCACCGACAATGAAGTGCGTTCTATAATCCGTGTTTGTGGACGCAGAAGGAATGTTAACAGCGTGAACTTGTAGGGATTTACGGTGAACATGTAATGAGTGATGAACAGGTGAAAAGAGGGGTTTAACAATTCAATGAAGGGCAAACCCATGTTCATGACGAAGCGCGGAGTGGGTGGTTTTTTATTGTCAATGATGGCTTAGTTGAAAAAGTGAATGAGAAAATTCGTAAAAACACACAATAAAATTTCTTTGTAATGAGTTTCCACAAATTTCAGAAACAGTTCACTGGTGGCATCCTCTTTAAAGAGGGTATAGAGAAGTTGGCTTCCCGATATGAAAAATGTCTGAACAATGGTGGTAACTACGTAGAAAAATAGTTTCCGACATGCTCTTCCATGCAAAGCGTTGTTGTTGTTTCAAATTCCCTTGGAGCAGGAAAGCCTACACCAAGTCCATCTGACCTTTCCGCATAAGAATGTCACAAACCAAACAACTGACCCAAGGAAATGTCCCAGATGTCCACAACATGAGCAGGAGAAGCAGGGACAGGTAAAGAAGGACTTTACCCTTGCACAAAGGTCATACCACGCAGGTGACCGCTTCTAAAGCGCGCCAAGGCCGTCTGTAGTGCCCTGGATCTCCTGCACTGTAGAGATAGTCCAGGATTCTTAGCTGCGTACCAGTGATGAGCAAAAGGATTTCTCCTAGTCAAATTCATTTTAGCTCTGTGAGGGAATGAATTTCCGAATGGCTTAAGACAGAGGAACGGGTTAGGGAGATCACAACCCCTACCAGACAGCTTATCAGCTGCCTCGCTTCCAGGCACACCCACATTCGACGGTATCCATTGGAAACACACTTGTTTCTTCAGGCCAAGTCTAGCCAATTCGGATATAATATCTAAACAAGAATCGTCCATAATTTGTGACCAATTCTTCAAATATTGTATGGAGCTTCTGCTGTCCATCAGAGTTTAGATGTCCTGATTTGAGTGGAGAGCACCACTGATGGCAATGAGTTCCGATCTGAAGACGGAACAGTGGTCTGAGTTCTTGATGCTGATTTTTCCATGCAAAAATAAATTTTGTTTTGAAATTATTTTTTTTTGCGAGTTTTTTCAAAACGGGACTTAGTTTCCGGACATTCCTCGTACCTGTTTTGTTTTTATGATTATTAAAAAAGCAATGTTGAGACCTTTTTACCCGTTAACTCTCTTCATTGTAAATAAACTTACTTTTGAGAGAGTGAATTCTATGTAGAGGACCTACTGCTCGTTAAATCTATTGGCAACGGACCTTATAATTTTGAACCGCCCTCAAGTGACTTTGACAATACTTGAGCTTTTCAGCCTTCTCTCTGTGCATCCACACCACACTAACGGAAAGACAAAATTTTTTCGAAAAATTTACACATTTTACAGATAACTACTTAAAAATAAGCAAGTACGTGTGCTGTTTATAATTTTGTTAAATTAACCGCTAGGTGTTTTTGAAGTTCTTAAGACTAATGATATACGTTGAAAACGAATAATTATTAAGAATTATATTTCCACGCAATAAATCTTTAGCCTGAAAAATAGCTCTTATAATAACATTTGTGTATTCTTCACGTTTAAAGTTTTATAAGTATTCGCCTTTTATTTATAAATGGATCGGTATATTTATTGTTATGATTTCTAGAGAGTGAAATTGAATGTTTATTAACATCTCTCACTGTAAAGCAACACGAAAGCTAATGGCGACGGACCTCGAAATTCCGAACCTCGGTCAAAGAAAAAGGTCGAACCTAAGTCGTGGCACCCTCTCTCCAAATTACCACACCCCGCCAAGGGAGAACCTTGAATCTCGGCAGGTTTAACAAGCATCAGCCCCTTTATATGGCGGGACTTACTGTCGTTGTTACTAATACCACCTGATCGCCAAAGGTCAGATCAAAGCCAAAGAAATTCATGATGGCAAGGGACCCAAGTGACACCTGTCGTTAGCCGTAGCTTTGAGCACCATATAGATAACAGAACGGTTTAGTTTGGTTCACACCAATTTTGAGGAAGAACACCCTGGGGTGGTCAGGAGCTTCCCACCTATCTTCCCCTTCCATCAACCTCACGAGAGGTCTTGCAGCTCGACGGCCATGCCGCGAAGGCAATATACATTTACAAACATCCATGTCTTCTCCCGGATTCGAACCCAGGCCCAACGGCACAGCAGTCAGCGTCGTTAACTACTATACCGGAGGGGTGGCATGGAGGCTCTTTAATAGCACAAGGGTTCTTACATAGCTAGTTCTGAGTGGGACCTGTATCAAAAATCCTTGGGGGCTCTTTTTTGAGGCCCTTCAACATTTAATGTTTTATCGCTTACTCATTTTGGAGAGCCGTATCATTAATACGGCTGATACGATAGTAAGTACGCTCCAGCACTAGGCCTCAAATTTATGACTCACCGGCTACAACTTCGTGACCATAACTACTAGACTACCGTGGCCACGTTATGATTTCAAGAAGAAATTATTAATTCTTATTAACATAATCATGACTCAGTATGTTGTCGATTCATTAAGTTTCTTCGTGGTGCATATTAAAATTACCTGGCCCATAGGGAATTATCATAGTTAAGAGTAAATGGGACATCAGAGTTTACAAACAGCACAACATCGAATTTAGAATCAAACAACAAAAAAAATAATGATTTATTTAAAAATAAAGCCGCCTCGCAAAACTAGCGGGGACATTAGTCATATTTTTCATTCTTTAGAAATGTGTTCTAATTTTTTTTTCGAACGATGAACATCGCTTCTACTCATCGCCTCTTTTCACAGTCAAGAGGTTGACAAGTACAAAAGGCAGCGATAAATTTTCCTTTTCGTCACACATTGTAAGCCATTAAATGGCTATAATAACATCTGCTCACGTTCCCCTCCTCACACCTTTTGTATCGAAAACCTCTCTGGATATCCCTCAACAATAGAGCCGAAAGTGCTGTTGAATACATTAATATTTTTAGCGCGGCTTTTAACTCCGTATTTGAAGGAGACTTTCGATAATCAAGTGATAAAAGTATTTTAGTTTTTTTAAACTATTATAATTTTTTAAAGCAGTTTTGTGTAAACCAAGGAAATGCAATTCTTTTTTCATGCTAAAAAGCTGATAATATTAGCTTAGGTTTGATATTAGAAGTTTAATATATTTTATCAATAAATTTTTTTATTAAGAATATGTGTGTGTGAACTTGTTATCTGAAGTTAGTTTAATTTAGGACGAAAAAAATAATTTTTGTCACATAAATGTATTGTAGAGTGGAGTGTGTGTGCAGGGATCATTCTCGTCATTTAACCGTGTTTTAAATTTTTGAGGTCCACCGCCACTTTTCTTTTGCCTTAGAGAGCTACCAGAATAGAAAAATAGAATCAAATCAAGTAACACAAACGTAATTTTTGAAAAGAAAATTGTAGTTAAAATTAATTCGATTTTAAAAACAATCCTTATATAAGTATAGAGAGAGAAAAGTCAGGATATATATTTATATATTAAAGTAAATTTTAAAATTGGTTTTTTTAAGCAATAAAAGTAGTATAAATATAAGATTATAAAGTAAAAATAGAAAAGTGCATTTTAAGTTTTTTTAATGATTAACAGCACATTAATTTATTTTGAGAATTGTCATCTGCGTGCTTTTTAACATCAAACAAAATTGTAAAAAAATTAATTTTCTATAGCTCTATGTATATAACCCAGCCTGAAAAATGTATCTTAAGTTAATCAGCATTTCTAGAAACCTCTCATCCTGTTTAACATTAATTCTAATTAATATTTTGACTTTAAAGTTAAATTTCTCTCTTATCTTACACAGCTTCAAACCTCACTCAAGTGTTACATTACACTATGGGCAACTTTAAAACGTTACTGCACCTTAAAAATGTCAATAATGGAGGTTAGAGCTCAACAAGGTTATATAAGAGCTCCATACCTCTGTCCTGAACTAAAAATAAATCAAAGCTTTTGATCAAAACTATCATTTCATAAAACCATTTTAATTGTTAGACAATCAGATGTTTTAAACCTTCTCTAGTACTCGATAACGATGTATATAAAGATAAAACAAACTCAGTACTCAATAACAAAAAAGCAATTTCCCGGACCACCAAAGAAAAGCAATTTACAAGACAATTAACAAACGAACAAAAAACTTCAAGGAAAACCAATGGAAAGCAATGTAAATCATTGGTCGCCAAACTTTTTGACTTCATGGACCAGTAAATTCTTAACTTAATACCGCGGGCCACTAATAGGAATTTTTAAGAGTTCAATTATTGTTAAGAATTGAATTATGTTTGAATGTACCTTAAAACATAACTTAACGTGATGAGTAAGTATGTTCCACACATTTTTCTGAGGACCAATAAAATTTTCCCTCGGACCACTAGTGGTTTGTGGAGCAACCTCTAATGTAAAGGAAAACCAATGGAAAGTAATTTACAGGACAACCAAAGAAAAACAATTACTATGTTTCAATCCAGAATAACTCTCTGGATAATTCATCCCTAATAAAATAACACGGTTATCAGTTTTTATAAGAAATTGGAAGAATAAATAATTAATATTCTTTTTTTTAAAAAAAAAAGCGTAAATAGTAGGAAATTCAAACTATACCTCAATTAATTTTTTTACAAAAAAAAAAAAACTTTTTCGCATTACTTTTATTTTTTGTGTCCGAAATGAATAATTACCAAAAAAACTTCTAAATAGGGTGACGATAGTAGAGCCGAACAAGGGCAGATGGTCCAATCCAAAGCTCCCCCAACCCCTGTATGACTTCGATGATGAAGGACAAAGGGATAGCTTAGCTGCGGAGACCAGCTTTTGACTCTAAAAGCTCGCCTATTCCAATGAATATTTCATTGAGTATATTCATCTATGTACACACGCTATCCCTTGGACGCCATTGTTTTCAACCAAACTCCGGTAAGCTACTAGGGTGGAGGGGGATTCCAACAAGCTTGAAGGGGGGAGTGCAGACGATCTATATCGCTTCAACCTGTCATTAAGTGCATCGATGGTTACGGCCGGTGATTTACGTGGTATAACCACTGTACCCCCCATGTTTCGTTCTACGGTTCTCGGTTTGGGCTGCGTCGCTTTGTGTGCTCCAATAAGCATACCGCCCTAAGTCGGTCTCTGTGTTTCACGGAGTTTAGATGCGCTCGTTCCCCTGCCATCTGCCACGCTATCAGTCAGGCCACTGCGTACAAGGAGGGCAAGTTTATTAGCTACACGTGGGCATCGAAAAGTTTTATTCAAGTTTTTTCCCCTGCAAGTGTTATTTATTTAGTTTTTTTTTTAAAAAAATCGGTACTTAAAGACTTTTTTTAAATTTTTTTTTAATTAAGTAACAATTAGCAGAAAATACTTGATGAAATATGTAAATAAAAGGGAATTTTTTGGAATTTGTAAGATAATTTAAAATGAGGTAAATTTCATTCACGGTAGACAGAAAATTTGGTGAGAAGACGTCTCTGGCGCTATTAGACATACAGATTTGAAATTTTGACAGGCGTGTTTCTTTTGTTGAGTAGAGAGCCTCTAAGAGCGTTTATTGTGGAAATTTATGTCAGGGTTATGGGGGCAGTATATACAGCACATTTTTTTCTCGTTTTTGAACTATTTAGACCTATAGACTTGAAATTCGGTAAACATGCTTCATTTGTTGCGTAGAGATCCTTTAAGAAAGGATTTTACGGAAATAGACTCATAGGGAGGGGTATCTTTATTGCGTAAATGATAAATATACCTTTTTAGAAATTCAGGTCCTGTCCTTTTTTTTAAACTAATAGGCATAGGCTATAAGAATGTATTTCTTTCTATACAATCAAAAATTTAATGCCAAGGGCCCATCCAGTATAGTAGTTAGCGACGCTGACTGCTATGCCGTAGGGCCTGGGTTCGAATCCCGGCGAAGACATGGATGTTGGTAAAAGTATATTGCCTGAACGGCATGGGGGTACTCTAAATAGTCGTCCAGCAGCAAACCCTTTCGTGAGGTTGGTGGAAGGGGAAAAGAGGTAGGAGGCCTCTGACCCTCCCTCAAAACTGGGGAGAAACCGAGCTAAATCGTACCGTCACCTGTATGGTGCTCAAGGCTACGGCCAACGACAGGCGTACATCTAGCCCCTTGTCATGATGAATTTCATGGACCTTAATCTGACGCAGTCGAGATCAGGTGGCATGGGAAACAACACAACACATATATCAATAATTTATAAACTATAAACAGCTATACAAAATCAAGAAGTATCCAGCGAACCAAAGAAGGTTAACGGCTAATTATTAAACTAAGACATAAGAATAATTCTTTGTATCATTTAATGCAGTGCCGATTTAAGCTCATTTCGGGTCTTGGGAGCAGAAGATCTTCACGCCTCTTTGCACTGGTGGTTCGAAATTTATAACCAGAGAATCAGGTAAGTCCAGCTTATCCGGGGCCTGTGCGCCCACACCAAGGGCCTAATGGATAGGCCGGTACTGATTTAATGTAAGAAATACATAATAGAGTACGTTTCTGATTTAATGGCTCCGCCAGGTAGAGGGGCCGATGCTCATTGAAACTGTCGAGACACATTTTTTGACAACTTTCTCTAGTATCAAGGGTCACATTATTGGGATCATTGGAGTTTATACTTCAATTCAGCTTAGTCCACTTTTCACCCTCTTTCCCTTGTTTTGTTTGATTGAAGGAACTTACATACTTAAAAATTTTGATGCGTAAAAATACAGTTCATTTGATAATTGAAAGAAAATTATATTATTATTTTGACTTTTTAAGAAAAACTAACATCAGGAGATGTTTTATACAATGACAGAAAATTGATCTTTTACAACAACTTCTTTCGGATTTTGTAATAATTCGTTTCTTTTGTAATGTATACTGTAGTGGACGCGAGTGTTTTCATCTCAAATGATATAATTGGAAATATATTTGCTTACATATTTATATACTCTTCTTTTAAAGCACCTCTAAAAAATTTTAAAATTTCGCATACAAGTTCTTTCTTTCAAATTTGTAAATGATTACATTTCCAAGGCCAATGAAAGTAAACTTCAATAAAAAAAAAAACGCGTTTTTTACTGCGTAACTAGTATTGCATAAAAAAGATAACATTTACGGACAGTTAATCTTCTGTTGTTATAATCGTGACATAACTAATAATGCCGTTACGACTTCAAAGATTTTAAAGCCAGTTGGACAACTTTGAATGAGGTCGTATTGTCGGGAAGCAGGGTTGCTTGTCTACATTCAGCAATAGGTCTTCATTTTCCCTATATAGATACATCTAGCAGCAATAGTTGCTATAAAAGACACATTGGCCAAATGAAGAGTATGGAATGACGAGGAGCATAAATGCGAGACAGGATCAGATGATTAAGCGACAGGGTCTAGCTGCCTCAACGGTATCATTATTCGCCCTCCAATATGTTATAATTTCTTCCATACCATCCATGTTCAAATCACAATCTTACGTTGCTTGGTTGTAGCGGGGATATGTTCAAGCATCTTTAACATATTTGTCTTTTACTCCACAAAAATACGCACCGTTATAAGAAATGAATCAATTTAACCTCTTATAACATAGGCAATCTCTAGAGAGTTGTTGTAGTCGATCACCATGGCAGCCGCAGACTTGCATCTCGCTTAGGTTTCAGTAATGAGTCCTACTTTAGTCTTGGAGCAAATGATCATTGGATTCGTACATAAAGAGACTAGGGTCACACACACACAAACACACACACACAGCGTTTTCTAATTAGTTTCTTTACAGACACACACAGCCATTAATCACCTCTAATTATCCTGCCTGCAAACTTAAGTAGTTCAACTACAGGTTGATGACTATGCCAGTGGTTCTCAAACTTTCAGTATTTGCGACCCAATATTCAATCAGAATTTCCATCGCACCCCCTTCCGTACAATAACAATGTTTTGAATTCAATAATACTATAATTTGACGCTAAAGCTACAATATGCGATTTTAACCTCTTAAGTGTCACTGGCTTACATATACGTCTCGCTCAGCGAAAATGTTAATAGCTCTGGGCGTATATATACATCGTTCCGAAGTACGATCTTTTCTGTGCAATGCTATCTATAACATTATCCCGAATGCTTTGGAATGCAATAAAAGGACTTTGATATAGTTTGCGAAGGATTTACTTTATTTCAGAGAATTTTCTTATTTATTCTTTTTCTTCACCCCTCCCCTTCCAATACATCACGTGTGCCACATAGCGCATCTACGTGAAAAACGGTGTCATTGTGGAGCGAATATTGCGTCACTTTTATATAAATTATTAAGATAATTGTTAACTCTTGTGTATAATTTTATATATGACTAGCCCATGGGGGGTCACTGGTAATTATTAAACTTGCTCTTAACTTGGTATTGTTTAATTAATTATAAAATGCATTGTGCAGTACTGTTACATTTATAAGTGTTTTATATCAGTGTAAATGTGTATTTTGCTTTTTATTATGTTAGAATGGGTTTTTTTTTTTGTTTACTTTCAGTAAATTAATAATTTTTTGCTTTTGACTTTTCAATATGATCGCGCCCCCTCGTAGAGTTATTACGCCCTAGGGGGCTCGACCCCAAAATTTGAGAAACGCTGCATTATGTAGATGGTGTCTGTATCCATCATTGCACTTCCTCTAGAAGCCATTTTAAAGCAAAAAAAAAAACATCAATTATATCTCCGGACTATTTCCGTGCAATTGAACGCTTCCTTGCCTGGCAAAGTCATGAAACTATTCGTCGATATAACAAATTTGAGATATGGTAGGTTGTAACATTCAGGCACCCCAAAATAGAGATCTGGAGCATCGAGAACGAAAGCTTTGTAAAACATTTCGCTCCTTGAAATTGAGATTATTTATCACTTCTTACAACGATGTATAAAGTAAGCGTTGCCACCGGAGGTGGGTTTCAGAAACTACTGATTTTAACGTTTAACGTTTAATTGTATGTTTTTGATATATTTAGTCAATTTCTAAGATATTTTTTTTCGAAAGAGTTTAATAATTCATTGTATTTCATTGATTTATATTCTATTCGACAGTACGTAGATTAGTGTCTGTAGTAATCATGTTAGAGATAAACTTTTTTACGTAGACTTTGATAAATTTTAAAGATAATTATATCAATAGTGTCATTTTAATACAGAAGTATCACTATTCGTTTAAAATTTTTAAAAAAATTTGAAATGCTCGTTTGAGATAAAAATGCAATCTTCATTTTATTAAAATACTTTCTATCGTGCTAATTTCATAAGACTACTTTAAACTACCAAAACTATCCATCTTCTCAAACTATAAGACAAAATTACTCAAAACATGTCGAGCACATTTGTAATTTCGATAACCGCATCATAAAAAGTTACCAAAAGAAATTACAGTCATTTTGTAAATAAAAATCAGAATAAGGTTTTAATGAGCAACATATTGAATTGTACGTTTTTCTTCTCTGATTCATAAAAGGTAACGTGTAATATATTCCTTTCACAGAGTGAAAAAAAGAGATAATTCGCAAGCATTCAATTCGATTCCCTGCTGCTAATGGCATCATGGAAATCTAATGTTTATTTAAGCTACAAATCTTTGTTTCCTTTATACCCACTGTCCTCTAAAATTGCGCATTTGAATACCATTCGATGTCAAAGATCACACACCGTGTTTGTATTGCTATGACGTCATAAACGCAGGACATGCAGAGCGACGATTAAATAGCAGTTAGAAAAAAAGGCAACTACGAGGTCATTTAGAGAATCCCACGATCCATTTCCACAGTGATTGCCGATGTAGCGACGCTCCGAAAGGCGTCACCCACTGCGGTTTGCTGTCTTCACAAACGTCTATTTGACTTCTTTGTTCAATTGGTCGCTTTTAACTGTCCGCTGCTTTCCTTTCAGTCCATTTGCTGCACGTGCGGGACCGTGCACAAAATGCAAATGTGCGTGACGCTGAATACTTGATTGTGTTTGATAATGAAGCTAGGAGAATTATGTACATGTTCGGTATTTTGGAAATGAAGAACATAGCAAGTTTATATTTAAAAAATAGCGTTAGAGTTGAAAAGGGTGAGTGAGTCAGCGTAACGTACGTACACCCTCGCAACTCCTGCATTGCAGGGGGGAGGGGGGCAAGTGTTCTAGAGAGTCCAAAACCTGACTGATATCATGTTCGTATTTGGACTTGGGGCTCCAAACCTGATTTTGCAGGGGGCCCTAGAATTCTTCGTTGCGCCACTGGAGTGAGTGTTATACTAACGTCACACTATACAGCTGCATGAGGGCTATTGACGACGGACATCGTAATTTTCAACCGTGGTCAAGCGGCACCTCCTCTTTCCTAACTTCCATACCACACAAACGGGAAGATGTTTGAGCCTCGACAGATTTAACGTGCATCGGTCCCCTCTACACGATGGGTCTTCAGCGTTACTAGACTCAAACTCATGCCTCGTCAGACACGAGTCCGCGATCTTGACCACTAAGATATTGAGGCTACTAGTAGAAAAGAGAATCACAATTAAGTAAAGAAAGTAAATTAAAATTATTTGTAAAAAGACAATGAATCATTTATTGACATTTAATTTTGTTGTATGTTTATAAACTGTCTACTTTTTACATTTCCGATAGCTAGCAACGTCTAAAGACTCGTTAAGGTCCTGGGTGCTGCACAAAAGTAAGTCCCCCTTATGACCCTTTTAAATAGATTTGTGAAAGATTTTCACCTCTCTTCTCGGCACCTAGACATGTAGGAGGTAAGGAAGAAACACTCGCCATGATCCAATAAATCTATTTATTGATATTATAATATAACGATACAAATTCAGTTAATAACAGTAAGAAGATGTCTCGGTGCTAACCATGAAAGTGGAACAACGATGATAATACTCGAGAGATTAGGAGGCTATCAAACTCGATCCTTACTTTATGTAGGATCTAATCTATTATCCGATTTAATCTAATATTAATTTAATCTCAGTATAATCAATCGTTACTTTAAATCTTTCTTCAAATAAGTTTTTAATCACAATAATTCAAATATGATACCTGTCAGTACCCATCTCACCTGTGTGTGTGTGTGTGATTTCGGGTTAATCTCTCCTCTCCTACTCTCTATTCTAGCCAGAAAACTTCGACTATATATAGTAAACTTAATATGTATATCACGATTTTCTTCTTCCGAAGGGTTGGTTGTGAATAACGCGAATTGATAGCCCAAAGATTTCCCAAAAGGATTAGTGGAAGGATCGTGAATAGATAAGTCACAGATTGTATAGTATACGTCGTCAAATATTCGTACAGATGTTAATTTGAGACAAATGAATGTGCATGACTCACAATCTCACAAACCTAGGCCCCAACCGATTCAACCAAGGCCAACAAGCAAACGACGGTCATAAAACACATTAATACAGTCTTGTCACTGTTGCCAGTTGATATAAACCGTATTTATTTGAATCTAAGCCGCATCCCGAATTGTCAGCAAGATTTTGTGAAAAATAAAAAATAGCGTAAAATAGTTTGTCAATATCCAATTTTACGAAAATAAAATAAATTTAAAATGAGAACTAATAAGAGAAGGAAATAAAGTTCGTTATCTTATCAATATCATTAGCTTTTAAATACTGTATTTATACTCAAATCTAAGCCGCACCCCAAATTTTCAAAATATTTTTGTGAAAAAATGTTGTCATCGTTCCTAAGCCGCACCCTCACCCGTTTTTCAGAAAAATAAAAAAAAAATGTGTAAAATGTACATCGATATCTGATACTTAAGGAATTAAAAAATAATATTTTAATGAAAAATAATAAGATGTTAATAATTAATTTATTTTTTAAATATTGAAAACTTTTAAATCCATCCATACATGAACGTCCATACATACATCCGTCAGTATCAAGTTTCGAACAGGATTCAACACCATTGTTCCATTGTCACACCTGATTTCGGAATGGGGGCTGGCGTAGCCATTTTCTTGTCATCTAATGCATTTGTTATGCAAATTTTTTTTAAAGAATGTATTATAGAGGACTTTAAAAGAATTATTTAATGACTATATTGAACATTTACAAGGAAAAATTATATCATTTTGTTTACATCATTGGTGTAAATTTGTTTCGTTCGGGTGAAATTTTCAGATGCCGCTGCTCTGTTTGCCTTTTTTTCTGCATATAAAATTGCTTCCCTTTTCGTACTTACGTCATAGTGAACTCATCTTGATACTATGATGTTAAGAGGATTAAAAGAAAGTGCACACACAAAAATTTCCTAAATAAGAGTAGAAAACGATGTTTAGGATAGTCTGCATACTGGAGATAAACTAGGGAAGGGGTGGCCAACCGAAATGACCTCGCAGGTCACATCGGAAGAACTTTACAATTGCGCGGGCCGCAGATAAAAATATATATCTTTATATTAGATTTGGATCCATTACAAACGTTTGTTGAAGTGAAAATTTAAAACAGACTGATATATTATTATTGTTTTTTATGTATACAAACATAGATAACATAATAATAATAATGCAATGATCAAATAATGTTTAATTTATTTAATTAGTGAGATATCTGTTTCTCAACTCTTTCACTTAGTTTTTTCAAATCGATCTCAATGCATATGTATTTGCGTATAGTAATTAAAGTTGCAGATTTTCGTGCGTTAAGTTTGAGCACGATTTATGTTTGATAAATTTAAATTTAGAAAAAAAAAGTGAGAGAGAGAGAGAGATTCGCAGTAACAGAAGCAGCGTGATAAAATAATAAAAGTTGTGGGATTTATTTTAAAAAAAAAACTCTTTAAAGAAAAAATATTGTACAAAATAGTCGAATTTCGTAAAGTTGTAAAGAATCTCGCTGGCTGCAAAATTATTCAAGGCGGGCCACATAAGGCCCCCGGGCCGCCGGTTGAACACCCCAGAACTATGGAATGGGATAAGTCATCGATGCAAGTGGCCAGAATGGACGGTTACATTTTTCCTTTTGAAAGGGGAGAAAATTCAGTTTCTCCCATCCAATAAATGTCTTGTCTTCGATTCTAAGCCGGACCCGATTTTCAGTTGCATTAACACTGGAAAAGTAGGGCGGCTTAGATTCGAGTATGGTACATACATGAACCTGTAATTTCTCTAGATACCCCATCCAACATTCCACTCCCCCTTCGATTCTAAGTCGCACCCGATTTTCATCAGCCTTAACATAGGGAAAAAGTGTGGCTTAGATTAGAGTACATACAGTAGTTTGAATTTCTTATGTTTACGGAGAATTTATCTGGGAATAACATTTGACGGTTAATTTCTTTTTGGATCATTGTGTTATTGAGGACGAGAGAGTTGAGAACAAGGTGAGACTGCCCTGGAAACTGAAGCTCTGAGCCTGGGCCCAGTTAACCCATGTCTTAACGCACTCGCTGCGTATCCCGCGATTTCCACGGGCAAAGTACACGTAGGAGACGTAGCACTACGTAGCAAGAGGGTTAAGATGTCCCTGTTTTGCTTTATTAAAATTGATGTAATTAATTATTTATAATTTAAAAGGAATTTATCAATGAAAAGAAGAATTTCTTTCTGAAATGTTTTTTACAGCAAGAAGTAACATTCATAAGATTTGATTCTTATTTATGTTTCACAGTGACGTAACGCGAAGGTTATTGGCAAAGGAGCTCGTCTCTCTCATTTTGAACCCTGATCAATTGACGAGAACGATATCTGAGCTGGCACTTCTTCTCCAAACATCCACATCAACGAGAAGACATAGAGCCTTGACAGATTTAGCATGCTACATAGTTATAGCTCCTCTACATGGCTTGTCTTCAGTGGCTCTTATTTTCGAGGCCCCGACTCGACAACGTCGATCACGAGTTTATAAACATGGCCACGCTGCTACCACGGCCACAGCACGGATGTCGGAAAATGAGGTTTAGTAACCTTCCTAATCTAGCTTGATCGAGTTATTTTTATTACAACGAAATGATTTTAAAGTTAAATCTTAATGACTAAATATAAAATGTAGTATTTCCACGGATTTAAACCGTAGTTTTTTTCGTTCCGGTTCAACTAAAAATAAATATATCGGTTCAGTTCCGAATGATCAATTTAATTTTATGTATATCCTTATTTGCTCTAAAAATGTAATTCTATCATAAATAAAGTATGTAATTCCATCAAAATTTCGAAGATTGAATTCTTTTTTTAAATGGTACAGTATATGAATTGATACTTTTAACCAGAATGTACGATACGAGCGGAGATCAGAGAACGGCAAACATTGTCTGATTTGTCTATCGTAGTAGAGTATACAAACATCCGTGGATGATCGTAATTTGAAATGCGAAAAATATAACTCAGACTGATTTTTTTCTTAAAAAATCATCTATTTAATTCAAATGAATTAAATCTGCCTTCTACAAGCAGTAACATGAGAAACTGAAACAGAAAAGTACTAGTGAACATTAAAACAGGAAATCAAGGAGCAATGAACATGTAATGACGATAATTATAAGGTTGACATTAAATTAGAACATATTGATAAGTTGATTACAGTAACAAAATGACTGAACACATATTATATCTTCAGTCAAAATAAATGGACCATAGACACTTTTCCTGCAGTTTTAATTTAGAACTTCTCTCAATAAATGGACAGCCCCTCGACAAATTATCCCAAAGAAACGGCGTCAAAACTGATATAAACTTAAAAGGTATGCGTGATTCCATCGTCTGACATAATAACAGGGGCGAAACTCGTGTTCCTGCGTTGAGGGTAGCTTTTATTCCTTCATCTGATAGGTGCATTGCTTGCTGCCAACGGTAGAATCAAAAATGGTATTAACTTTTGTTTACTCGTTTTTCGTTTTCTTTCTATTTCACGTGAGATCTTGTGCCATTAGTTAAATAATGCCATTCTTGGGAAGTAGAAGTCGGAATACACAGATAAATTTTTTTTATTGATTTTCGAGTTCTCTTTCTACAAGTTTTTCACAATACGTCGACGTTAATTTGAATAAAATATCAAATAATTATACCATACTAATAATATAACCCTGATATATGCTATTTATAAGTTTATATAATATCACATGAAAAGGTATTCACCATTTAAATTCTAGTATCACAAATGAAAAATTTTAATTAAAATGAAATTAATTCAAACTATCTTCCAAAAAACACGCCATATATTTTTATAATGATGTATTTACAACCAACAATTATTGTACACGAAAAAAATAGAACCATATACATATTTACATATAAAAGAATCAAAAGAAATAAACAAATGCAGGCAGAGCTGCTTATCCAATAGTTATCAATTTTTCCCGTAATACCATTGCTTAACTTAATTTTCTCCTTCTTTAGTTATAGCCTTTTTATCGAGTTTGGTTTCGCAATAGCACGCATCGTAAAAGTAATGCGATCATACTGCGTTACCAAGTCTATTACCCTTATTCCTTGATCATGTTTGATTATTGCCTCACACTATAATTCCATAAATGTCGTTTTTTTCTTTCTCTCATCACTGTTTTTTACAATCAGCGTTTTTGATTATATATATACTGCCGAACCTCTATATTAAGACCTCTATTGTAAATTTTTCTATACAGCGAACTTTTTCCTGGAACCAAGTACATTTCACGATTTTCTTCGTAAAATAACCTCCCTATAGCGAAGTGTATTTTCTATATAACGAGCTTTTTTTCTATAGTGATTCAATTTTTTCTCCCTTTTTTTAAAGTATTTCTGGACATTTCAAGTTATTCTCTCTTTTGATACATTTTATGGTGGTCATAAATCTTGAACTGGTTTTATTAGGTGCCTAACTCGCCGGGAGCAATAGAATAGTGCATTGCAAAGGTGTGAGTCTCATTATGAAACAAAGCATATTTTCAAACAAAATTGTGAGTAATTAAATTTAAGGACGCGTGTGTTTCTAGTTGCCAAATAATGTACGTTTAAAACTACTTGCATGCTTTAAATTATAAAGTGTCCTTAAAATTCCTTAATTTTAATATAAAATTATTTTCTTAATGTTGAAAATACAGTATGTTCCTCCACATTCTTTTTTCTTGTTTTCCTTGCAGTTTTTTCTTCTTTTTTTGATGGGTATGATTTTTAAAATAAATGAATAGTAGTTTACAAAAAGGTGTGAAATATTACTTTTCTTTTTAAATATACAGTGCTTATGAATTTAAAATTTGTTTTATGGGGTTTATAAAGTATATTGAAAGAGGAACCTCTATATAACGAATTTATTTTCTATATAACGAACTTTTTTTCGGGATTTAGAGACTTCGTTAAATGGAAGTCTGACTATATATATATATAAATAGCTTAATAACCTTACATTTAAAAATCACAACAAAAAACTAAAATTCAAATACCCTACAAATGTTTCTACGTTGTGAAAATCATGTGACTAATGTGAAGCGCTCGTGATTGTAATCACTGATATAGGCTTAGATCCAAAAAAAAATTATGTATCAAAGTAACAGTGCATAGAAAATTTTAAAGAAAGAAGTTACAAGCGAATTACAAATCCAAAATGAACAAAACAAGAGATTTATTTCTGACTTAATGTATAGATATTTCAACATCATATATAGATATTTCAATAATCACCATTAATTGATTGTTTCTTTATTTTCTACTCAGAAAAAAGTTGTATTAAATTGTGATAATATCTACTTCTTTAATACAAAAGAAAGAACTTTTTATCTCATTTGATCGATTTAAGATTCGAATAACTCGTGAATTATAGTAAAAATTCTCGTCAAAGTTTTGTTTGCTTTCAATTCCCTTTTCTAATCTGCAGGTTTTATAAATATTTGTAATTGTGAATGTATAAAGCATTTTTATTAAGAAAATATTATTTGTTAAAAATAGACTTTGATTGAATTTTGGGGTTACAAGCAAAAAAAATTATTATCGTCATTTGTTTGTTGAGCGTTCCCATTTGCTTGTATATAAACGGTTTCCTAACCATAATCCTTCATTATTTTGATCAATTGCCAAATGGACGAGGTCAGGACCTGAGCTGTTACTCCATTATCCACATCTCGTCACATTGAAGTGAGCATTTATTAATATCACACTCTAAAGCTACACGAGGGCAGAACTACTCGTGAAGTTTGAGCACGGTCAAATGACATAACCATCTACATGGTGGGTCTTCAGTGGAATCATGATTCGAACCCGCGGCTTGACATCGCCGGCCATGAGTCTGGAACCATGACCACGAGACTACCACAGTCATACACATCATCGTAAAATATTTCAAACCCAGTGTCAGTCTTTTTATATATAAAGGATTTTGAACACAATTCGAACATGTGACTAAAAATTTTGCGGGTCATGCACTCACGTACATAATATTTCGATTATCACACCCGAATAACAGTTTTATTTGCAGAATTTTACCAAATCCTTTTTTTTTTACTCCGAATACAAGTAATACAAATAGCAGTATCAAGAATACAAATAGCAGTAAACACTGTTCAAGGTATGAGAAATTATTTTACTAATATGTTTTCTCACTCTACGCGAAGATACACTAACGATTTTTTATTTAGTCTTCAGAACAGTGGAGAACGAGTTCAGTGGGATATAAAATGCTCTGGCTACAACGATCTTCATTTCACCTTTTTCTACAGATTCTATCACCTTTTGCTTTACAGAAATTGTTAAGAATTTGTACTTTTTATAAGGAGACATGATGCTCCCTTCGTGTGATAAGGCGACACTGTGGTGGGGTGTTAAGTAGTGGCCTAAGGTTTATCGAAATTAACAGGTAGCCATCGTAAATTCCCACAACTTTAGTAAAATAATATTTTTAATTTAATATTTTAGGTTAATTTTAGATTCTATTAATTTTAAAATAATATTTAAAATTTAGAATCTAAAATTAACAAAAGGCGTATTCACACTTTCACACTCAGCTACAGGATATGCTTAATAGCATCGAAGTTGGGTGGGCTCTTCTCGCCTAATCAGTCCACGAAAATTCCACCAATTTTTTCTTCTTTTTTTACCCTCCACTCCACCTTTCTTAAACTCTCGAACAGAGTACTCTTTAACATCCCTCCAAATCTCTTTCCCTCCTCATTGGAAATAAAATAGTTTCGCATTCGGCTCCCTCAGATACTGTCCTTAACACCGTTGGTTCTTCAAGGCACGATCCAGTCCGGCCCATGCCCTATTTGATGCCACATGTTATAAGTCACACAGATAGTCATAAATCATCATGTCAGTCCGACGCAAAATACCCAATCCCACGCATCTCTCCTTCACAACAGTGGGCCATCCTTTCTGAACATATTTGTAGCAAGACGACGTATTAAACGAAAGATTGAACGGCTGGCAACAGTTGCGGCCAGTCTACTGTTCACTTGAAGAAGGAAAGCAATAAAAGTGTCTTTTTTCCTGAGGAAGCAGGAAACACACACAAAAAAAGGGATGACAGACTGATGGCCATCAAAGTTGCTAGTTTACAGGGGAGACATGCAGAGACAATACAACCAAAACACGTAAGCTTCAACTTGGTTGCTACAGGACTCTACATGATAGTAAACGTTCGAATTGTCAAGAGTTTATACGACAACTTCGAATTATCGCATGTTGTAGTCTTGTGATATTCTCCCTCTTGGGAGAATATCTCTCGGAGTGTCAGCGTGAGCTAGAGTTGTAGGATTAACAGAAGAACTAGAGGCATACATAATCTTAATATATCTTTATTAAGATTTTCAACTTAAACTTCTAACAAAGTAAATTATAATAATTAATGTGAGAGAATCTACGATGGCAAAATACGCAACACACAATATATATATATATATATATATATATATATATATATATATATATATATATATATATATATATATATATATATATACAAAAGAATTTTATCATAGTTTACATTGATAAAGTACCTGGTAACTATGCTGTGATTTGTAAGTATTTTTATTATAATATTCTTTATGATCACTTTCTTAATAATGGTTTTTTTAAAAAATTAGATTTGTCACATAATGAAATTAGTAATCGTATTATTGCTATTTATAAAAAATTAAGTTATTGTATTCCTAAAATTAAGTATCCATATATTTTTTTAACTCCAAAATTCCATAAAAGTCCGGTTAATTTAGAACTGTGACAAATGGTTTTAGAACATATATTACTACAGAAGGCAAACTACTTCATACTATTATACAAAGCTTTATTAATCAGCAATGTAATAAAGCTATAATTAAAAATAGTAAAGAGATTATAGATTTTTTTAATGATAAAAATATTTATTCAGTTCATAGTTATGACTTTGAAGATCTTTTCAATTCCATTGATTTATATGATATTATTAAAGTAATTTTAGATAACCACAGTATGTATAACCTTAATATTAATTTTAACAAATTTAAAACTCTCATAGATTTTGTCTTAAAAGAAAATTATATCAGTTTTTTTTAATGGTTCTTTATATAAACAAGAGAAAGGACTCCCACAAGGGGGTCCAGCTAGTAATAGTTTGGCTAATCATTATTTACATTTTTATGAATATAGTTATGTTATTAATAATGACTACTACATTTTTAGATATATTGATGATTTAATTATTTTTGGTAAAACTAATAATTTAAATCCTATTATTAATTTCTATCCGCCCTACTTAAACTTAGTTAAAACTAATAATAATCCAATCAAAACAAATTACCTAGATGTATCACTGTATATTAAGGATTTGAAACTACATACTAATATTTATGATAAAAGAGATGCCTTTAATTTTAATATCATCAAAGTGCTTTACTGAAATTCTGATTTATCAATATCTATATATAGAATATTATTTTTAACTATATTTATCGCAATAAAGTATTAGTTAGCGATAAAGCTAATATTTTTTAAATCTTAAAAAAAATTTTAATCACTGTATTGAACATGGATACCCTGCTAATTTTCTTTGTAATTATATTGATAATGGTTTTTTATGATACAATTTGTATTAATGTAATTATTTACTGTTATTATGTTTTGTAATGTTTTTTTTAAATTTAGACAATATCTAATTTATCCTACAATTATTAAATAGATGGCGCCACATGCTTTTTTAAAAAATTTTTTAATATACATATTTTTCTGAATTTCTTTATATTTTACGCTAATTTTATGATTTTTATTTTTATTTATAGGATTTTTTAAAAGTATATATATATATATATATATTTCTTATTATCGTATATCGTATCGCAATTAATCGTTTCTTATATCGTATCGCAATTAACTTTATGCGGTTCTGCTCTCCCTATTTGGCGGGAACACGATACTGCACTCTTGGCCATCGTTATAAATCTGTTTTAGTAGGTTATGTTTATGTTCATATGTTCTTTAGTTTAATGATTTAATATTTAAATTCTACACATATATAACTCTTTCCTTTCCTCTTGGTACATAGTATGACAAATTACAGGTGAAGGTTGGCGCCGCAAAACTTGTTTAAACCTGCAATCCTGGTTCCTAAGGCCAGGAATTTGTCTTTATACTATGTGCCTCCTTCCTACTTTTAGTTATCTTAGGTATATAACTATATGATTATTTTTATATTTTTGTTTATGTATATGTATAGGTGTGTATAAATTTATATATATATATGTATGTATATGTATATGAGTATATATTGAAAAAATTCTTTTATATTGGATTATATAGTACTGTATCACTGATCTATAATATTAAATAGTCAATCCTACCTTGTTGCAGTCTGAAGAATCAATCACTAATATCATAAAGGCAATCTTGTATTTACTTGCGTGCACTGGTATGCACCATGGTTCTCTATATCTTTATCTCTTATGACTTCTAATCACCACCACGTAACCTTATCCAAACTTGAACCGCGAACTATATTAACATTCCTCTACTTGCCATCAACTGCCAGAAATTGCCATCCCGCTTACTCTAACTTCTGATGTTTAAAAGGTTCTTAATTTGCATCTTTTTTTCACACCTCACTTCTTGGATTTGGTTGGAAAAGAGTTGCCATTAATTCTGACCCAAAGAACCCAAAGGACATGTTAAAGAAAAGACGCGTGAGCCCGTCACAGTCTGACAAATCGCAGATTTTACTTCGAAATAATGAGTGTACCAAAACATACTGTTTTAGTTTGAAATACCAAGAGTTTTTTTCCAGGGGCTGAGCAAATACTTCGAATGAGAGAGTCGATTGTATATATATGTATGTGTGTAATAATTCCCATTAATTTATTCCTTAATAACTTTTTAATTATTGATGATCCATTCCTTCAGGACCCGCGATTAATCCTTCGAAATGTAATCAGCTGCAGTGAAGTGTGTACATTTTTGTACTGTGTGTTTTCTGTGTTGTGATGTCCATATATGTTTATGTATCTCTACATGTAATAAACAGGATTAACAATGAAAACTGGACTGCTTAGTTATTGCAATATCAACCATGATAAATAATGTCTTAATTAAGAAATACAACTCGCCTTCATGTTTACACCACTCGCAAGGATTACGACACACACACACACACATATATATATATATATATATATATATATATATATATATATATATCTTTCTCATCGATACATATATATATTCTTTAGAGATTAATAGTTTATTATTATCGATTTTTTATCAGTTTTCCTAGTTAGATATACTTATAGTTACCTACATATTCAAATTACAGTAAATATTACTTATTCCCTCAGTTTTATTTTGATTATAGTAATATTTTATAGACAAATACAAATATATTCCTAGGATATCACAAATAATTGTACTACTTATCTTTATACATGTACTGTGTGTGTATATGTAATTATTTTAGTAGTATATTAAATGTACTTTTTACTAAGGGCTACAATTCTCTCAGCCAATACTATGCTTAGCTATAGCTTGTTTACTGCCAGTGCTGATCCTAGCAGGTGTGCAGCGCGTGCACCGCACGCGGGCGGCCGCATGCCGCCTATAATTTTTTCTATCAAGCAAAAGTTTTTGTGAATTTATCAAAATAAAATTTATAATAAGTTGAATAAATATGCTGAATTTTATATAGTTATTGAAAAATTAAAATTAGTCCCGATTTCCCGATAGCATAACATAGTTCGAGAAAAATAAGAATGGATTTCAAATTCTGAGGAACATTCCTTCTCATCAGGGGTGTAGCCTATCTTATCAGGGGGCCAGTATAAATGTTACAGCCCCCACCCCCTAGCTACAGGTGCTCCGGACGTGTGTAAGCAAAAAGTCGTAAAATGTTATTAAGGGTCATATTAAGAGTTCCTTTCCACATTTATAAAATAGTATGTCACTGGCTTCAAATGATATAAATTTTTCGTACGAATTCTGAGTCTCAGGTCCTACTATAAAAAAAGTTTAAAAGCTAGTAAAGTTACTCAAAATAATGAGAAAACAAGGAGTGGTATGTGGTGAGAAAGCAGAAAAACTTCTCATTCAAAGCGGTTCGACAGAAAGATCGTTTGAAGTGAAATACAGATAACACTTGGGATTGGAAAAATACATTCAGAATGTTATTTGCTTGTAAATGAAAATACCCCCTTCGTCTGCTAATTGATTAATTGAAATAAACGTCGCACTAAGAAGTGTCACGAAGGCTTGGCAGTTAGAATTTTTGTCAGAAGTGGTCCAGTGAAAGAGAATTTTAGATTTTATTTTATCCCGGTTCTCTTTTATTTCTGTAACAACCAAAATACTGGATGTGCATTCAGTCAGCAAGGGATCTGCTTCCCGTTCCAAGAAAGATCTGTCCCATAAGCACCAGAAATCTTCTGTCATCCTCCAAGTCTATAGTTAATTATTTTTTATCGAGTATTCATGAGTTCTCAACGCTGGTCCCATGGAGGAAGGGGGAGGGGCGTTAAGGAAGAATTTCGACACATCAGACAAAAGTAATGAAAAGCATGATCAAGATTTATGACATGCTTAAGGACGAATGAAAAGAAAGGGGCAGAATGACCCTCAGAAAAAAAGACCCCTTTTCGAAGAAAACTGAGGAAATTCTGCGTCAATTTGAGTTTCGAACTAATTTCTTTTCGACAAGACAAAAATCGGAACAACAAAAAAGGTTAAACAACAAAAAGGTAACTATATTTTCACTTTCAAAATTCTCTTTTCGATTTTTAAGATTTAATGCCCAGGTATTTTAATCATTGCGTAAGATAAAGTGAAAAAAATATTTTGTTCATTTGGTCTACACACAACTATTTTATTTATTTATTTATATAAATGTAAATAACTGCCATCAGTTTCTTAGAATGCTTTCATGTTAATTAACATATTTAAGTGTATGTTTTCGTAACTTGAATGTACCGTAATCTTCTTAAAACATTTAAAATTTGCCTTGTTATTCAAATGAAAAAATATATATTATTTGTCTCTCGTATAAAAATAATTTCTTTAGTCACTTATGAAAAACGGTAGTAGTTCATTTAAAATACAAAACACTAATGAGCCTTTTAGTACATTTATTAATTATTTACCATACTTAAAATGATCCTAACAATAGCTCGAAATTGAAATAAAACGTAGTTATATTTGTTTTAATGATTTTGTTTGTAATCATAACGTATTACTATAATTTTGTTTAGTAATAAATGAACCAATCTATAATTTCTAAATATTTAATTTAAATTGCTTCAAACTGTGTGTGTGTGTGTGGAAAGAATTTTCAGAGAAATAAAGTATGTTAAGTTTACTTAAAGATACACACACATTTTTTTTGTTCTTTTTATTGAGGTAACATGTGAAATAAACACATTATTTTTCTAATATACTCTAAGACTACTAAGAGAACCATTATTTGTAATATTGAATTTGAAAAGCACAAATTCTTTTTTTCTTTTTGTATTTATTGTTATTTTAAGAGTGATTTGCACGATACCTTCTTGATTAAGATCTTTTGCCCAGAGAATTTTAAAAAATATTTAATTCAAACTAATAATTAATTATGTGTATAAATAATTATAAAAATACGTAAAAATCGTATAATTTCTTTAAAATATTGTATAGCATTCTGTACGCTTCTAATAAAGTTAATCAAAATTCCTCTTTGACAATCTATAGCAATATTTGAAATCTTTAATAAAGGCAACGATAAGAATGTCAGAACTATTGCAGAAATTGCTTATAAAAAGCATTTAATGAAAGGGTTTTTTTACAGAACAATAATAAATGTTGAAAAATATAGGTAATATTTTTAGTTGCTCCTAGTAGTATAAAACTATTTAATTAAAGTGATAGTAAAATGCAATACAGAAACAAAAATATGATAAACACAAATTATAAAATAGACTAGCTGCATGGCCCGGCGTTGCACGGGCTATCTCTACTTTTATAAATTTTCCCTTTCTTTCACAAAATCAGAACTTCTAATACTCATTTTCAAAATGACTTCCAACCCACCCCCTACCCACGGCTTAGCCCGGCGTTGATCGGGCTTTCTCTTTTCTTCATGACACCAGCATTTCTGTGAATAACTTAAATAAAATGTGAAAAATAAAAGTGATAAAAGTGTCAGCAAATGCAAATAAGTAAACAAATCAAAAAGTAGTAATTAAAACTGCAGCTAAACCCTGCTTTCTGTTTTTAAAATCATGTAGCACAAACCTAATTTTAACAAAGCTGAAATATAAATTCTTATTATATTAAGAATTTCTTATTTAGAACCAAAAATAGTAAAATGGACTAAATTCATACAACACAGAAATGATAAAAATACTAATTTATAAATACTATGCGGATTTTACAAAATAATTAATGCAAAAGAAATCGAATTAATGACAATATTGATTAATAAGCAATACTAATTTAAGCTATTCAAAAACAAGTTAAAAAAGCTGAAATAGAAATTCTTATTATTTATAATTTTAACAATTTCTTATTTAGAACCTAAAAAAACAGTAAAATGAACTTTGTTCGTACAACACAGAAATGATAAAATATTAATATTAATATAAGCAATAAAGAATATTATAAATTATACGACTTGTGAGAGGTAACCATGTTTATCGCAAGACAAAATTTCAAAAAGATCCAAACTAAAATGTTAAGTGTTGCCACAGCTACAATTGAATATTTTAATTACAAGTAATTAATCGCTAATCATCCAAACATTAAACATAATTACATAATAAATGTGAATAAAAGGTTGTAATCAAAAAGTATGAAACAAAAATAAAAAATGTAATTAGAATTACTTAATTTATCGCAAAGCGAAAAAAGTTGAAAAACACATTTTTTTTAACCGTAATTTTTAAGATATTTTATCAATCTTTGTACAGATTACGTATAAAAAAATAGTTAATGAAAACCATTTACACAGTGTAATTAGTTTGAATTGTTAGAAATGTGTTACATTCAAACAGAGAGAAATTCTGCCTGAATGTTTTTCATTTAAAAAAATAGCGAACCATTCCATAAATTAAAAAAAAAGCTAATTTCTAAATTTATTTTGAAATAGTTTTAAACATTTCTTTACGTAAGTATTTTTTTAAAAAAAAATATTTCGTTTGTTTTATCTGCAATATTTATAATATAGATAAAACTTCAAATTCCCGAAATTTTGGTGATTAATACCTTTAAAATAAAAATTTAATTTTTCGATATCCCGTTTCGTTATTCCTCTTCATGTTCTAACCTGTGAACTGCCGTTTTAAAAAGCAGCGCCTTAATCAACCATACCACGCTTTCCTTCGGTTAGAACGGTAAATGAATCTTTAAAATATCGGAAGATTTTTGTGTTTTTAATTAATATTTTTTTAACTAATTGGAATATAAGAATATAAATGGTCAAAACGGATTCCTCAGATCATTCCCTAAATTTTGATACCTTCTGCTAGTCTCTGCGTCTTGTGGTTCTTGAAAAAATTGCGATATATACATAGATACGTTTGTTTACCTACGAATTTTAATAGTGTAGATGAGTGATTTCAAACAAACATAAATGTGAAAAATTATTCAATAAGTAGTAAGGTTGTATAATCCTGAGTATTTTTAATGTAATTAAGATACAAATTTAGTTAAAAAATTTTAGATTTCTTTTGTGATATTTTGGCCTTTGACAAAAAGTTTTGAGTTATCTTAGAAATTTCAAATTATTCTAAAAATGTTTTATTGTTCTGTTTAGTCTAAAGTATTAAGATATTTGAAAAAACAAGCAAGCAAGTAAAATAATAATATTAATGTTTTATTAACTTATATTTAGAAACTTTAAAAGGAAACTACAAATTCAGAGTATTGTTACTGTGTTCTTAGATTTTTTTTTAAAAAAAAACCTTAGAATTTTTGAAAGCTTACTTTTGGTGGAGATATTTTAATAATTTGGAATATAAGTAATGCGCGCGCGCGGAGGCTAAGCTACGTTTTTTGTTCTAGAAATGAAACTAATATGTTTAAACAAACAATTAATTAAACAAAATATGTTTGTATTAAATCAGAATTTTCATAATTCAGTCAGAAAATTTAAAAAAAAGATAAAATGTAATTTTTTGAGAGTGAAAAAAAAATTAAAAAGCTTAAGATTATTATTTTAATTTTCTAAATATATTTCATGGAAAAAATTTACAGTTTGCAATAATAAATAGAAAACTTTAAAAGTTTGAAAATTTAGATTCGGTTAAAAAAGAATTTAGTTATTTTTTAATCCAAAATTTATGACTTTATTTTCAAGCACAGTCACGGAAATTCCTTCCACGCTGCTACAGAGAAATAAATTATATGACTCGGAATCGGAAATCGTTCCTCGGGAAGACCCGAGGCTTTGCGCAAGCATCGAAGTTGCAAAAGAAATGGTCTCGACTTTCCCTAATGTAGAAATACTTTTAAAAGTATTTTTAACTATACCGATATAAAATGCATCAGGTCAGAGATCTTCCTCAGTTTTAACCCGGCACTTCCCGCGCAGCGTACGTCATACCCACCGTCTACCTTTTTTCAACGCTCATTCTAGACCTTTTCAGGAAAATTTATAGTTTCTCATACAGCTGACTTTAAGGTCATATCCTCTGAGGGGACTTAGCTTGTAGGCGAATTCTAAATATATATTTTTGGATACCGCCTCTTCGGGTATGTCATGCCTTGCGCGTGGATTCTAATCCGTTCTGCGTTCTGAATGCTTGAGCACGTTTTAAATCTTCCTTCGACTATGGCGTATTATTGTAGTTATGATAAAAAAATGTGATATTTGAGTAATTTAATAGATACAGTATTTAAAAGATATATATAGTACAAAAGTATTTTCGGATGAAGAAATTCTGTTCGGGATTATGATGAGGAAGAATCAAATGATGAAGAGTATAGCAGCAAGTATGATTTTTCTCCACTGAAATCGATCCAGATTTAAAAGAGGGAAACACAGTTAGAAATACATGTTTTATATGTATATAGACACATAAACATTTGGAAAGAACGTGACTATAAAGGAGACAACTGGTACACATCCACTTTGAGATGAATTTTTGAAAAGAAAAGAAAACCTATTGTTAGAACAATGAGAGAAAATAAAAAAGAAATTCCAAAAATAAGATATAGACGGTATACTGCTCTTCAATGAAATAACTTCATTCAAAGATATTTCTCATAGTTAAAAATAGCCAACTGAGATATTAGAAATTATAGTGAAAAATGATCTTATTCCCAATTTCGCTCTAGCATTAAGAATTTTTTTTTGTAGCTTCCGATGAAAAAAAGTTTCTGTAAATTAAAAATCATTAAAAATTTCTTGAGAAATAATGACACAAGAAAAGCTTTCAGATTTGGCCATAGTCTCAATTGAATCCGAAATGTCAGAAAAAATTGATTTAACCGAAACTATTAACAAATTTGCTTCTCAGAAAGCCAAAAATGTTACTTTATAGTTACAGTAAAATCTGGCGTATAACGTGCCCCTACACATATTCGCCGTATAACACGCACACCCTTTTTTACGAAGAAACCTGAAATGCATGTGCGCAATGATCTTGTGTTTTCACGTCCTTTATTCGAATATTATTCCAAGCTTTAGTAAAAATAGTATACTTTCAGAATTACAACCCTTTTTAAGTTCATAAGGAATGTTATTTATTTCGCAAAAACAATATTTCTATGTATGTAAAAGTCTGATCTTTATCTATGCTCATCTTTTTTGTATTTTTAAAGCTCTCATCTTTATATCCAGCGTATAACGCGCAACCGTAAATTTCGATCCTATTTTTTGAGTTAAAAGTGCGCGTTCTACGCCGGATTTTACGGTATAGTTTATTACTTAGTCTTAGTAGAAGGACTGATTTATATACTTTTAATTTCACGAGATTCGTGCCTTAGTATTTATTTTTATTAGATTGCATTTTTTGAGTAAATTAATATAATTATAAAATGTTTATTTTTACTTTAAAGGTTACATTTTTGTTAGTTTATTATTTTTTAAAGCATTTTGTCACTATTATAACTCATTACCTGGCCAAAAATGAAGTTCTGCACTTCAAATTTTATTTGAGTTATTATTAATGTGCTACTTTTTATTCCTATATAAGTAGATGATTTTTAACGTCAACGTTAAGTATTAGTCAAAATATGAAAAGTTCTCTAGGGGGAGGGGCGGCACATTAGGTGCTTGCACGAGGGCGGCCGATGCCCTAGGATCGGTCCTGTTTACTGCACACAGATTCAACGTAGGCTACGCATTTTTGAATGCAATTTTAGATAAGTTATCTCTTTCTTATATAAGGGTTTTAGATATATTCTATCCCTTATTTTCAATGGATTTTTGCTCAGTTTTATAAATAGAATGGGGGAAGGTTGTCTAGCAAGAAAATTTGCTAAACCCCACTTTTATAAAAATTATTTTATGTGTAAGAGCTACCCTAAGAATTAGCAATGTTTATTAAGCTGCAGATTCATATTTTTTTAATTATAATATCTTTTTGAAATTCTAATATTTGTTTTTTAAATTCCAATGTCCGTTTTTGTATGTTTCATTATTTACCTTTAGTGTTCCAATGATTTCTTCCTCTTTAGTTGATAATAATTAACCATATATATATATATATATATATATATATATATATATATATATATATATATATATATATATATATATATAAGACTTTTTACAAATAAGAGATCTAACATATTCAGACAAGAAAAAGAAAAGGCGCTTAAACCGAAGAAAAAGTCATTTTACAGTTCAAGGTCTGTCCATCCCATCTCAACTCATCACCTGCAGATGCACACACCATAGGCATCTACTGCGAACCCTCTGTCAGGCTAGGCTGGAGGGTGGGGAGCGTCACCTGAGCCTCGGCGTGTGTCAGACTTCAGATCGATGAGTGTCCATTACTGATATTAAAGCCGCCCCTCCCCCCTCCTCCTCTGGCTTTCATGGCCAGGTAAACGTGAGAGGAGTTCCCAGATACTTTTCTACCTTTATTTTTGAATCTCTCCCTCACTTGCATCCGAGAGGGAGAGTGGAGCTGCAAATATTTTACCACAAACGATGCCAAGGAAAGAAGTTTATTCTCTTCGTTTGCCGGGAGGGTGCTTTTTTTCTTATGTGGCATCGAGGATGCTAAAAGGGTTTTATTAATAAAGTTTTTTCTTTTTTCTGTATCTCTGTGTTGTCGCGCGCATGATATATATATATATAGAGAGAGAGAGAGAGAGAGACATACAAAACTCATAAACAGGCACGTATACATACACATATACATGCACATACACATATGTAATAATGATGATTTTTATTGTAATGATGAATTTGTCTTTGACATTCATATAACTTAAAGGAATGAATAATTTTTTCATATAATTAGAAAAATAATAAGAATCATGTCATGCCGACTGGGTGCCATAATTAGTTTGTCGCTGGCCTTCTGCACCCAAGGTTGCGGGTTCAACCCCGGCCCAAGTCGGTGAATTTTCATGATGCAGAAAATCGACAGTGGCTATATCGTATGATTATGCGGCATGTAAAAAATCCCTTGGGGTGCCCGTTTGGCATGCGTGTCCTCGGCAAAATTAAATTCCTAAGTTCAATTTCGCATTGTCAGAGCTCAGGTACCTCCCTCTGGGGAGGAAACTGGGCGTCAAAATTACTTGCGGCAGGTTGTGCCGAAATAAAAAGTGATACCAGTTACATGGGGAAGGAACAAGGTCTGCAAAGGTAAAAAATACCAATACGCAGCCCCATTAGAGAAATAAAATGATATATTTATGAAATTCTAATTCATGATAAAAAAAAACAATTGTTGTATAAATATTCCTTAAAATTCAAGCTATGTTTTTAAATTAAAAAATAATGCGTATTGGAAAAATTAATTGATTAAAATGTTGGCCCTTTTTATTGTTTCATATAGTAAAATAAATGGAACAAAATACCGTATATTACGGCGTATAACGTACACTTTTAGCATAAAAAATATGACTGAAATTTAGCAGGGCGATGCCTATGAAAAGAATGGCTTTAAAAATAAAGAGAAGAGGAGAATAAAAAATTAGATTTCTGCACGTATATAAATACTGCTTATGGGAAATGACATTCCGTATGAGCTTTAATTACTGGATGATATGAAAAGTTCGTCATATTTGTCTTCCATTATATTTTTAGGCACATCATCGAATTCCATTTCACCTTTATCATCAACTGTTAGTCTAATCCATAATTAAATAATCATTTTCCATCCCATTTAGATTGTTAGGTAATCGATATTTTTTTTAATAACTTTTGAATTATGGCAGGTTTAATGACATTCAATGCTTTTATTGTCCACACACACACACATTCACACACTATTTTTATAATTCTTTTTTAACTTCTAATCCTTCTAATACCTCTTTTATTGCGCTTTAGTTCTTAAAATATACCATTGTTCAAAAGCCTGGTGTAGTACTTCGAATGAATGATTTCAAAAAATGATAGCATTGCCCAGGTACAGTTACGGTCTCTTTGTAAGACAACGGGGGGTGCGCGTGTACTGCGAATATACCTAAACATTAAAAAAGGCAGTTTAAAAGTACAGGTGAGCGTAATACGCCGATATATACGGTATATATATTTTCATGAGATTACAAATTAATATCAAAAATTAAAATTTTTAAATTTTGAGTGAGCAAATTTCTACGTGTATATATCCAATGATTAAGTATTTGCTTCATATGAACCAATTACTTGTATAAATTTAATGCATTTGTTTTTATTCTAAAAAACACATTAGCTGGCGTTTATTAAAAGCCTGGTTTGAAATAATATAAAAATTATAAATTTTTTAAAATGTCTTTGGTAAAATTTTGAAGACTATGTGGATGACTAGATATTCATAATTTTTTATAAGATATCAAAATTTATTAATGAGACCTAAATATTAGAAGCAGTGATTTATTCTAATTGCTCAACTATATTTATAGATAAGCAAGAATCAATTTACAATTTACTGCTCAATGTCTTTATTTTCCCTATAAACAACCAAGTTTTTGAATAAAATTGCCAATATTCTTGCCATTAAAAATTATTGTTTACACGTATTATTCCATCAACCAATTTCGTCAATCAGAAAACGTCACCAAATGCCACGATATGCAGCTAATAGGGAAAATCTGTTCCTGAGCATTTTCAAACGCAACAATGTGTCTCACGCATGCTAAAAAAACCTTTTTTATATGTTATACCGTTCCGCGCATTTTCAGACACAATATTTTTGATCATGCATATTTGAAAATAATAACATTATTCATAATTTGTTTCCTTTTGTTTGTTTTCCTTTTTATGCGAAAGAGTATGCACTGGAGTATTTTGAAATATTCAACCTATATAATACGCAATTACCCGAAAGACTACTTGCCTTGACAAAACAACAATCATCGCAGATCTGTCCAACAACCTTTAGATAAGTACTTATGCAAATTATGTGATGAATCTGTGTAGTGTTGTCACCATTTTGAATGTAATTGCGGTGTCGTGGCTGCCTGAATAGTTGTTAGTGCATCTTTCGTTTATTTCAAGTGTATATTTCTTTAAAAAAAACAACATTTAACTCTTCTAAATCTTTGCCAAGTCAGTTCTCGATGTGTTATATCTAATGAGCATGCACGGAAAATTTGTTTTCGCGCATGTGCGGAAATGATAACAGCATTTCGCGACGTTTTTTGATTTGGCGAAATTGATCATTGCTAATACGTAAATACCAAAAAATTAATATAAGCTTATTCAGGTTAAAACCTACCTAATTTAGTGTTTTTAGATAATCAACTTGTAGAAGCCCAGTGGCTGAGTGGTTAGTGCATCTAGCTTCTACACCACAGGTCCGAGGTTCAAACCCCAGACTGGGAAAGGTTGACTCTGTTTTTCATCTCTTCAATGGGTCGATAAAATGAGTACCAAGCTTGCTTGAGCGTCAGACTGACCACCTGACTGGAACATCTGCTCATACACCTCAGGGCCTAAGGTCGCGTATACTGAAGTAGCGCTTGTTCCTCAAGGTATGTCGCGCCACTGAGTTGAGCTTAGATAATCAATTTGTAGAAGATTGAGAGACATAACAAGTTCGTGGTATAAATTCAGACATAAGAAAACAGGACATGATAACCTTTTTATGATGCTCCTCTGTTGACAGAACTTGTTACTTATTGTAACTATTTTATTGACTTTTGTGATCAATAACAAATTTTTCCCGATTTCATTCGTCAATTTTCAATCGATGAATTGATTTTTATATCAGTCACACGTGGGACAACATGAATGTTATTGTCGAACGCCTTAGATAAATATTAAATCGATAGTGTTTGAGCTGACATGCCCACTATAAGTTCAGTTACTGGAAATATATTTAGTGTTTTGCCATAGTTTATAAAATCCAAAAAACTTAAAAGTATACATTTAGTTTTGAGTTGTATGTACAGTTAAAAATGTTAAAATTATACAGCTGTGTAAAAAAAACTTATTTTTTAATTATTTTTTTATAAAAATAAAAGATTTTGAAACTGCAATTAAAATTTTTTTTTCTCGAATTTATCAGAAGTAGTAAAATTCAAATGCTAATATTCTTGATGGATATTGTAGGTATTATTCCACTTCCAGTATATGATTCTTATTTCAGATTATTTATAAACACTTAAAATTTAAATAGCATACCTAATATTAAAGTCTAAACTCATGCTAGAAGAAATTATTATAGAATTGCTAATAGTTATAACTTTACTTTTTCAACTGCAATGACTTTTTTGTCTCAATGAATTTTAATGCATTAATGACTTCCAAAAACCTTCACAAAAAGGGTGATATACCCCCTACACATAAATATATATTTATGTATATATACATATATATATATATATATATATATATATATATATATATATATACTGTTTTTTTTTCTTCTTCTTGTGCTAACACGTCCATTTTTTCATCAGTATGCGCGGAACTTAGGTATAAGATGTATGTCTGTGCACTTACTCTGGGATTCATTATACATGTAAGTTTTATATCCTAATTTTTTCCATAGAATTTTTTCTTATTATTCCTCTGTATGACAGAAACATTATTGTTCTCTTTTATAATTTCATTTTACTTTATTGTCTGGTTTATCGTTCACGTATTTTAGGAATAGGCTTAGCTTTTCAAAAGGGCTCTGTTTTTATTCTATTATGTCGAAAACTTCTGCTGTACGCTGAAGGTGGACCCATAAAGCATTGATTAACCCTAAATCGCTGGCCTAATTCAGAGACAGCTCTAGAAATCATAATAGGTCGCCATTTTAGTCTAAGGACTAATTTTGTATCTATATTTGTTGTGTCTCTTGAACTCCAATTTCTTTCTTCTTTGGCATAGTAGGTCTTACAACTTTTCCACTTGGTATCTTATTTTATTTATTATACTATTTATACATATATATATATATATATATATATATATATATATATATATATATATATATATATATATATATTAGTTAATATTCTCTACTATAGATAGATGAATCATCAGTAATCACTATAGCTGAAGCATACGAAAAAAACCAGAAATAAACCAGATATTAGAATTTAGAAAAGATATATAAGAAATTATGAAATTAACGGAATTTTACACACACACATACATATATATATATATATATATATATATATATATATATATATATGACATGGTTAAGGGTAAGATTTTTTGTAATTAACTATTGATCATTTGGCCCAGAGGAGAAGTGAGTGTAGAAGATTTTGGATGAATGAGGAATAATTTTGTTGTATGGTAGTCCAGTTTGTTGTACATATAAAAACAGACACAAATATGAATGACCCAATAAAGAACAGAAAAATAAAAACTAGCTGCGTACTACATGACAAGAACAAGGAGTGGGATGAATTTTCCAGAGTCTCGGGCTTTTATTTGAAGCGGCAACCACAAGTTTCAAAACTCATATGATTTCCGTGGACGGAGCTTGTTATGAATAAGTATAAGAATCAATTTAGAATTAGAATAATGAATATAGAATTAGGATCAATCATGTTAATTGGATGCCAATGTATTTCGACTTACCGCGACTGTTGCTTCCATGCTGGACTTCCTAAAAACCTTTTTTATAGAAGCTTGAGGAAAACATAATTGGTTACGATGAGTCATTGAGAAACACGCAAAGAATTTTTCCAGTCTATATTTTACAAAAAAAACACACACAAGCACACCATTACATGTAGGAAAACATTGCACAACACAATCACAACAAAACCGATGCTTCCATCACACACGAATACGAATCGAATGGCATTTTTCCCGCCAATAACAAATGCTTCTAGAGTAAAAAAAGTCCCAGTTCGTGGCGCCATCTCTGGACGGTGAAAGAAGTCAACTTTTCTTAACATCCTCCGGGGGGCGAGAAGATGTAGTCGACGGTGGTAGGGGTAAGACTGCAACTTGAGGGACTAGTCTTGTCATGACTCCACTTGAAGTCTGGATAGTGACGACACGACTTATTCCATCAGCTCCAGGATGTGTGGCCACAATCCGTCCGGGAGTCCACCTGGTGCTGAAAGAGGCTGGATTTTTGATGAGGACGAGGGATCCTACCGTTAGGTTTTTCTGGCCCTGCATCCATTTGGTTCGGGACTGCAGGGTGTTGAGGTAGGAGAGCTGCCGGCGAGACCAGAACATCCTTTTCAACTTCATCAGAAGAGACCACCTAGAATGAATACTCAAAGATTGGTTAGTCAGACTGTGATCAGGGAGTTCGAGCAAGGGACACCCGATAAGAAAGTGTCCGGGTGTTAACACCTGGAGATCCTTAGGGTCTGATGATAGAGGATAAAGAGGACGTGAATTTATGCACGCTTCGATTTGGCACAATATTGTATCTAACTCTTCAAAGTTCCGCACAGCCGCCTTTAACGTTTTGAGCAAATGTTGCTTTGTGAGTTTGACTGATGCCTCCCACACACACCTCCGAAATTCGGTGCATATAGAGGGATGAAGTGCCACTGAATGTTCTTGCTTGACGAATAGTCCTGGACATTAGAGTTGTGAAATAATTGAAACAAGTCCTTTAAGTAAGCTGAAGCACCAACCGTTGTCAGAATAAATGTCTGATGGATAGCCACGGCGTGAAACAAATCGACGCAGTGCTGACAGAAATGCTGCTGCTGATAGCGAAGATACGAGTTCAAGGTGCACCGCTTTAGTACACATGCATATGAAGAGGCAGATGTAAGACTTGAAGTTGTTCGCCTTGCGAGTATGTTGGCACTTTGTCGTGATAGGTCCAGCAAAGTCAATTCCTACTTTTTCAAAAGCACGACAAGGGTTGATTCGTTCTATTGGTAGATCCACCCATCATTTGAGAGACAGGTTTTGCCACAAGTTTAAAACAGTCTATGCAGTTGCGCAGTTCTTTCTTGACAGCTGATTTACCATGCGGGATCCAAAATTGTTGACGAATGAGGGATAAAACTAGTTCCTGTCCAGCATGGAAATTGACTCTATGAAAATGTCTAATGACTAAACTTGTAAAATGATGCTCTTTTGGTATGAGCATAGGATGCTTTTGTTCAAATTTAAGAGTTTGTTGGAGACGAAGACGTCCTCCGACATGAAGAATTTCCTCAGAATCAAGGAATACATTCAAAGACTGAAGTTTGCTAGATTTGGGAAGAGGCTTGTTACATTTCAAGAGAGTAAGTTCTGTATGGTATTCTCCATTTTGTAACAATTTGACTACCTTTTTTATTGAAGTTTCTAATTCATGTGTGTATAAAGGCCCAGTAACTTTGGACACTGATTTGGAATTATGGTAGAATCTGAATATCCCCATGCAACAGTCCTAACTACTTTCATGTATGAGGAAAACTTATCCAAGAAACTAAGAGAATAATCAACACCAGTTGAAAGAACAGCAGAGTCACTTAATGATTCAGACTGATCAATAGGAACAAGTGAAACAGGTTGTTCAGAGAAAGGAATAAAAGAATTGGAAGAAGGGTGGAATTCATGAAGCCATTTTGGACCAGCTACCCACTCTGAATTTTCAAGAAGTTGTTTCGGGTAGAGGCCTCTTGTTGCCCGATCTGCCGGGTTTAATTTTCCCGGAATGTGATGCCAAGATTCTTTTGAGGTTAGTGCGTGAATTTTCCCTACCCTGTGTTGCACAAATTGATTTCCTTTTACAGGTGGATTATTTATCCAACTCAGTGTAATTGTTGAGCCACACCATAAAAATGTATCGTGAGTAATGTTAAGAGATTTCTTAAATATATCTAGAAGTTCAGCCAGAAGCAGAGCACCACAAAGCTCCAATTTAGGCAATGATATTGTTTGTACAGGTGCCACACAAGTTTTTGAAGCCATTAAGAATAAGTGTGGCGAATCAGAAACAACACTTAAGTATATTACGGCTGAATATGCCTTTGAGGAGGCGTCACAGAACCCGTGAATTTCACAGTGTTTAGCATTTTGTGTTTGAACATACCTGGGAACTTTTATTTGTTTGAGGCATGAAATTTCTGCTTGAAACCGATTCCATCTATTAAGAATGTCTGATGATATCTCATCATCCCAGTCAAGCCCTGCCTTCCACAGGTCTTGAAGAATAATCTTTAAAATTATAGTTGAGGGAGAGACAAACCCCAGAGGATCAAAGATGCGTGCGATGATTGATAGCATCTGTCTCTTGGTGGATACCTGGTCTGATAAGACTGCTCTTACTTTAAACGAATCCTCGTTTAAATCCCAGAATAAGCCAAGAATTTTCTGGGTGGACTCATCATCAAATGAATGTGAGAAAATATTTGTTTTTAGAGTGTTTGGCAAGTCTGACAAGACTTCTGGATGAGTGCACGACCATTTCCGCAGCTCAAATCCACCGGCTGACATCAAATTTTGCAGTTCGTGAACAATTTTCTTAGCCGAGTCCAATGAGTCGGCACCGGCTAACAAATCATCAACATAGAAATTATCTTTTGCGAGCTTAGCTGCCTGTGAAAAACGATGTTTTTCATCATCACATAATTGTTTCAATGTTCGGATGGCAAGAAATGGGGCACAAGATGTACCAAAGGAAACTATTTAATTTGAAAGTCTCCAATGGTTCCTCTGGAGACTTCCTCTAAAATATTTGTTGAAATCATATATCATCTTGTGATATTAATACCTGTCCATACATTTTTGCAATGTCAGCAGAAAAAGCAATTGGGAAGAATCTGAATTTAAGTAAAGTTAGAAAAATATCTGACTAGTTTTTTACCAGTCAGCAGAATGTCATTCAAAGAATTTCCATTTGTACTTTTGAATGAGCCGTCAAACACCACCCTTAATCTGGTTGTGGAACTATTATCATTAATCACACCATGATGTGGTAAGAAATAATGTGGAGATTTTACATCTGATGCGAGAGGAGTCATGTGACCAAGGTTTTGGTATTCCTCCATAAATTCTGTGTATTGTTCCTTTAATTGATTATTAGAGTGAAGTTTTCTTTCAAGAGAACAGAATTGTTTTAATGCACCCTCTTTACTATCTCCAATACTTGAATCATCTCTAAATGGCAGTTTGAGAATATATCTACCATCAGCATTACGAATATGAGAATTTACGAATATAGACTCACATAGCTCATCCTCATCCTTTGACGAAATGTCCTTAGGAACAGATTCAAGTTCCCAAAATTGTTTCAAATAATGGTCTATGTTTAAAAGAGTGTGACAGATTAGGGATGAATTTTGATTATATTGTGTGTTTATGATACCTGATACTAAATGACCTAATTTTGTTGGCAATGCTGATGGTGTACCTTTGGGTCCCATTATAGGAGTCCCTGAAATTAATGTCATAAAAACATCAGCACCTAGAAGAATGTCTATTTCATTTTCAATATAAAACGTTGGATCAGCAAGAGTTAGATCTTTGATATGAGGCCACTCATGATATTTAATTGGAAAATTTGGCATAGCTGAAGTGACTTTCGATACTAACAAAGTTTTTACTTGAAATTTATCAGAGGAAACACAAGAAGAAAATTCAAAATTTGTTGAATATAATGAAGTTTCAGCAAATGTTTCATTTACACCTACTAATTTATGATTGGTGTGTTTTAATGGCAATTTTAAGCGATCAGCACATTGCTTGGAAATCAACGAATTTTGAGAAGCATTGTCTATCAAAGCATGGCAAGTTATTTGTTCATCATGTGTAGATTTAACATTTATTAATGCCGTGGACAACAATACGTGACCTTCTGCCGATTGTGTGCAATTGTTAGACACTGTCACAACAGAATTTGCTTGAGTATCTGCTGAAGGACTGACTGAATATATCAGAACAGTTTTTGCAAGAGAATCCTATTCTACATGTGTGTCAAGCTTGTGGTTACTCCTCAAACAATTGGTACATAAATTATTGTTCTGTACCACTTGCCATCTTTCATTTACATTCATAGAATTAAAAGTTGGACATTTGAATAATGCATGGCTTTGATAACATAGAATGCAATTGTTACCTTTAACAACATCTGGTTTTATACCTGATTTTACTTGGTTACATTTGACAACAGTAGTATTTACATTTGATTTGTTAAATGAATTTAATGGTTTAACATTACTTTTCTTAATGTCAGGTTTTACTAATTTTAACTCATTCAGACCACGAGCTTCCCTTTCAATGAAAACTCTGAATTCCTCAAGAGTAGGAATTTTATTATTTTCCAAAGATAATTCCCACCGTTGACTAATACATGCATCCACTTTTGAAATGAGAAAATTTATTATGATCAACTCTGTTAATGAATTTGTTTCTAAATCCAAAGTTTTCAAATTTCGAATGACTTCATTGTAAATATCTATTATTTCCAAAAGCAATTTTGAAGTATTTGCCCTGGAAATCTTAATACTAAATAGCTTATTTATTTGGCTAAGAGCTAATTGTCGTTTGTTTTCATACCGACTGCACAGTATATCCCAACAATTCTTAAGATTGTCCACAGTAATTGCAAAACCCCGAATTAATTTGGCTGCATCCCCGCGAACAGAAGCCTGTAGATATTGCAATTTTTCAAGATCACTTATTGATTTGTTATCTAGAATAGAAGACTTAAATAACTCTTTGAATGAAATCCAGTTCTCGCAATTTCCATAAAAATGCGGAACTTCAAGCTTTGGTAGATTAACTACTGAAGACTTTACATGAATACTACTATTTACTTCCTCAACCTGAGATTTTTCTTCAAGGTCAACAACCCAATGGAATAGTATATATTTATATTTCATATAAATATCAAATGATTCATCACTTTCATGAGTTGACAATTCACTGAATATTTCAGTTAATCTAGTTTCGTATTGCAACACTTGTGTTTTTAAAACACGTATGCGTGATTTATTATCATCGCATTCATTTATCCTACTTCCAAAAGCTTTTAATTCTTTTATAATTAAATCAAATTTACCCATATTTTTCGATTGTTTTGGAGCCATGATTTATGAATGAAATTTTAAAATGCTTATAAAAATGGAATTTTAAAATTCTACACAAAATATACAACTGTACCACAATAACAAATGCCAACACAATGCAAATACAAACTATCAAAAATGTTTATACAAAATAGAATAAACGAATAAATCTAGAATCAAATAATAAATAATATCAATCAAAATGTATAAGAATACTTCAAGAATTTGTAACAGAGTAAATGCACTAGAATAAGAATATGGAATATGAAACAAATAATTAAAATAACAAAGAATAAATCACATCAACAACTCTGAACTCGACGGACCACATGTTATGAATAAGAATAAGAATCGATTCAGAATTAGAATAATGAATATAGAATTAGGATCAATCATGTTAATTGGATGCCAATGTATTTCGACTTACCGCGACTGTTGCTTCCATGCTGGACTCCCTAAAAACCTTTTTTATAGAAGCTTGAGGAAAAAATAATTGGTTACGATGAGTCATTGAGAAACACGCAAAGAATTTTTCCAGTCTATATTTTACAAAAAAAAACACAAGCACACCATTACATGTAGGAAAACATTGCACAACACAATCACAACAAAACCGATGCTTCCATCACACACGAATACGAATCGAATGGCATTTTTCCCGCCAATAACAAATGCTTCTAGAATAAAAAAGTCCCAGTTCGTGACGCCATCTCTGGACGGTGAAAGGAGTCAACTTTTCTTAACAGAGCTTATGATTGGTGGAAAAATTTCATACAATGATGCTTATGTAAGATTATTTTAAACTCCCTGAGATTCAAATTTCTAAAGGGTACAATTACGATTAAATCCCGTCAGATGGTAAAGCCAATAATTTATTTATGCGTGAGTCCCGAAGAATCAGAATCATTACAAATTAAAAGTATTTTAAGATGAAACTAAAAGGAATTATCCCCCATCTATATATATAAAGATATATATATCTTTATATATATATATATATATATATATATATATATCTTTATATATATATACATATATATATATATATATATATATATATTTATATTTATATATATATATACATTTATATATATATATATATATATATATATATATATATATATATATATATATATATATATATATATATATATATATACATGACAGGCCCCAGGCCTGCTGGTTAAATGAGGAGGGCATCATCTTCACAATATTCCTTTATTACGCTTTCATCATATATAATCTAACATGGCGGACCTTTGCCGCGCAACCGGGTGTTACCAAATACAACATCGCAGCGAGGAGACACCAGCCAAGTCCTTTCTTAGTATGCGTTCGCCTTCGTCAGCGCTCGTTGCTCCTTTTAACAGGCTTGTTTACTCATAAATCCTTACGCGATGGTAAAGAGTTCGCTCTATTTTCATTTATTACTTCCTTAATTTTGAACCTAAACTTTTCAAACCTGACATACATATATATATATATATATATATATCTTTATATATATATACATATATATATATATATATATAACTGTTTCATTTGATTATTTTAATGATAAATCATTTGTATAAAATTTGATTTATGCAACAGAATATCATCCAAAACCTTATATTAGTATCAGGGCATTTATGGGGTACAATAAATTCAAATGAGTATCCATAATTTAGGAGAAATCAACCTTTTCTACAATTCGCATACTTAGTTCAACTTCTGACTAGTAATATTTTCAAATTCTAACTGACCTAAAATGCCCTATTACTAAAGAATAATAATCCTAATGAAAAAAATCATTCAAAAATATTACGACTAAAATGACTTTTTGTAATGGCCTATCAAACATCAGTGCTATCACTTCATTTACCTCATAATGATTTATTCAATACTGTTGCATTACAACGAAAAATCTCTCTCATCAATCGTTATTCTATTACAACCGTATTTTGATGTTTACGATTGCTAGCTACCCCTCATACCCACTTACTAACCCCACACCCACTTCAATCTAAAGACGTATTTAATTTATTAGACAACATTTCTTTAAACGAGACCAATTTCTTAATACCCATCGCTAAGTGGAAATATACAAACGACGCTGACTGCCATAGACACTTCAGAACCGTTTCCTTGCAAGGTTTTGATTATCCCCTAGCATTCTCGATGAAAAGCCCCATCCACTTTTAACTGCGTCTGTCAAATGACGGTGACGGCTCCTTCCTATATTGATCTACCCCCCTCAATTCCATTCCCCCTTTCAGAGTTCTAACCCCCTCCCCTTTTCTCTCGAGGGAAGAATAGTGACAACGCACTTGATTACACTACTTTCTTGCCTGCGCCTATTCTTCGCATTGGTCGGCTCCATACATCATGGTTGGCGTTCGCTCAATCCCCGCTCGCATAGAAAACTTACTCTTTCAGGCGGCGTTTTTATTCTGCTCCAGCTCTTTTCGGAGGATGGAGAGAGAGGGGGAGGAGGGATTTATTCCGAGCTGCATCCCTCCACCCGATTGCTCTCCATCCTCCTCTCGTTTCCCCCTTTCGATTCTTTTTCCGACTTTCTTATACGCGAGGCCGGGATAAAGTAACTGTCGGATTTTAGATCACTAGCATCGTAAAAAGAGAAGAAGGAGCAGAAAAAAAAGGAGACACATAGAAAGAGAACGCGAAAAGCGTCTCTCGCTTGCTTTTGTACTCTGGCTACGCCGTACCAGATTTAATTCTTAACAGGGGGATTCTTAGGTAGAGAATATTTTTATCTTTGTTTTATTATTGTTATTTTTTGAATACATAGCGTGATTAGAGAATAAGTATTGCTGTTACACACTCGCTAGAATTTGGCTCGAGTGCGCAAGCCGATATATGGCGTTCTTTTATTTTGTCGATTTGGAAACCGGATTATTTGTACTAACACTTTTAAAAGTATACAATAGGAATTCTTAATTCAAAAAGATGAGTTTTTAAAATCACTTATTTGTAATAAAACTTCGCATTGGATCTAATGAATTATCATTGAGAGAAAACTATTTGGTTGAATTAATTGGTGGGAATTTTGTATTTAGTATTCATGTGTTTTTTCTTACTTTCTAGAAAATTTCCATTTTTATATTGTAAATACTCCCTTAACAAGAGTTTTTTTTGTCTTTTTGAATTCGTCGTGAGATTGAAAGTAAGTATTGATGTTATGCTTGTAGGTATTCATCTTTAGTAGAACGTTTATATGTTCCTGTTTTGTTGAGTTTAATGTATATCTTATAGTTTATGTTCAGATGTAATTAATATCTTAAAAAAATATGTAAAATATAATAAACAATGAATCAGATAAAAATATGAAAAAATGATGTATCAGAAGCAACTTTTTCTGTTTTGAATACATTTAGACTTTATTTGATTTTTATATATATACGTAATTTTTTTTATGTAACTCAACTAGTTTTTCCTATTATTTGATGTATTTACTAAAACAATTTAAAATGTCTTGTGATTTATCTTTAAGATTTGATTATGAGTAACAGTAAAGGTTCTTCGTGATTAATATATTAATCAAAACAAAAAATAAAGAAATAATCAAACCACAGCGCAACCTCATAGTCTGCTTTCGTGTTAAGATTAATGTCTTCAAGGATAATAATTTAAAAAACCAAATTCATTCATATGTATTATGCTACAAAATTTCAGGAAATATCTTTTTCACCCAAAATAAAATTCGTAAGCAGTATCAGATCTGAATTTTTGTTTGCTAGACTCTTTAGAATGTAAAATTTAAATTTCTAAATATAAATATATTGCAAATGAAAAGGATTTACATAGAATCATTTGTGGTTTAACTCATTTGATTCAACAACGAATAAAAAAAAGTATTTAGAAAATAATACACCTCACTTAGGATTTTTAAAAATATTACTTCCCTCTTAACACAATTTTTTCCCAAATATAAGTCTGTCACGGTATCTCCTCCTCATGTTGGATGAGGTACAGATCACGCTCTTTAAATTGATTCCCAGGGTATCCGAAACCAACAGGGATTGAGAAGCTACTAAATTGGACATGGAATGAGAAGAGAGAGAAATGGGTATTAGCAATAATTTACTTTTATTAAGTTAAATACTGGAAATGAGTACGCGATATGTGTACAAGGCAAGCTAAAGAATAAGAATCAATTGGGACTTATCTGAAATAAGATGCAACCTCTCAGACCTGATAAATAAAAATCCTCCGAGATCTTGTAACTCACAAAGGCTACGCAAATATGAATCAGGCACTGGTTATCTGACTATATGGTCCCCCCCTTAACATCTATTATATTTCTCTATAAACTTCTATATTATATTATCTATTTCCCTGACTATATTTATACTGTTTGTTTTAGCTGAAAGTACGAATTTGGCTGAACGCAGGAAAACTAAAGTTAGGGAGGATAGACCTCTTGGATAGCCCATTGTTACATTCCTTCTTGCAATTTAGTTTCAAAATATTTCCTATTAAATTCATCTAAAACTTTTTTCAGGAATTTATCCATTTTATAACATTGTGACAATAATGTTAGTACACATACAATAAAATGAAATAAAAACTAAGAATTCTACGATATATACTTCATTATTACGTACTTTTTATAAATGCCCGTGTTATTAAAAATGTGATACTTGTAGCAGAAAAATGAAATTCTACCCCATTATGAGGAAACTTGATTCCATATCTGTCAAATGAGTCTACCCTTTTCATACAGATTCGGTTTCTAGACACAGATGCATCCATTGATTAAATAGAGTATGGGGGGAGGGGCTATTCATGTTCTAACAATGGATCTTTTGTACTTTATCGATTAACAAAATTATTTCTTTACTTTATGTGTAGTATTTCCTATATCGAGTCTTAGAATTCATGCTAACCTGATTGATCTGTGAACAACTCATTTTATCTTATAAAGAATTGAAAACTCAAAAGCGCTAAAATTAGTTTTTAGAAATTACAGCAATATGAACACATAAACAGTAATGATAGCAGTCCATTCCGAAAAAAATAAACAGCACTAAAATTATTAAAAATATCTGAACTACGACTCAGTTGTAAAAGTTACATATTTGAAAGAAAACATAGCTTCACGGAGTGAAAAAAACCGATTCGAAAAATTCATTTAAAACCATAAGAATGGAAATTTTCTTCCCTGCTCTTTTGAATTCATCATTAAAATCAAAATTCCAGGAAAAATTTCTTTCGAATTCGAATCCAAATTTCCCGTATAGGTTTGATTGGCAAAAAGTCTAGCAAGCTTGTTGGACAAAGATGGAAGTAGTCCGTAAGCATTTTATACGTATAGGACCTGACATTGTCTTGTTGAAAAATGGCCTCGGGATGACATGCTATGAAGGGTAACGAAACAGCTACAGACTATCATCAACATATCGCTTAAGCTATTAAAAATGTATGCGGGGTGCTTAAGAGTGACCTGCTGTCATAATAGATAGTCCTCGCCAGATATAATGGTTGTGTTTCTCTTTAAAACAAAGATAATTTTTGACCTCTGGCCCCTTCCACATGGATCTGAAGGTCACCTACTCTAAAGCTAAAGTGAGATTCATCGCTGAGCACTATGGCATCAATCTTCTGGCAGGCATGATAATAGACTTCTTCATTCTAGACCGTTCTGCTGATGTTGCAGGTTTAGAGGCAGACGCCTCTGAAATGCTACTCTAAGTGTAACCACGCCATAACCGAGTGCTGTAAGATGGTTGATGGTATCCACGGTTTGTATGGAAAAGACTGTTGGCAATTGTGACATTTGGGAAGTTAAGGTCAGTCGTTAAATCAACCTTTCTTGCACCTTGGCTTTCTAGGGTCTTCACTGCGCTGGTGAGAGCCTTGTAGCAACTTTTGTTCCCAATTCCTTTGCACATCCAAATCCATGCGTTGTAAAGAACGGTCTATTACTCGGTATGATCTCCCATCTTCTTGCATTCTGACTATTTAGTCGCATTCAGAGTTATCCAGTCTAAAAGATATTTGACAACGTCATAGCGGAATTATTAGTTGCGTCTTTAAGGAAGTGCCATGCCAACTACGAAACAAATAAACCGTCTTCTATTATTATTTGTTATATGTAATGCTTGTAACAATAGAAAGGCATGCTGTTACTTAAGTTGATAATTAGCTTTGAAAATTTAGTTCTTTGCAAGTTTGGCTTGAAGAAATTCACCTTCGAAATTTCATTATGATAGAGTTATTTAAGGGTATTTATTTTTCTGAAAAAGAGTAGTTGAAAAGTATTGACAAAATAATAATTAATTATCCAAGAAATTAATATCTGGTTAAATTCTAATTTCATGTATATCATATAATAGATGAAAAGAGTAAATGTTTTTAAACCCAGTATTATCCCCTCAAACATAAATTTAAAGCCCTTTTGCTCTTACAAATCACACAATCTATACTACACAAAGTTTCTACAAATTATCATCATATGTTTTAGTTCATTATTTATTTAATTTATATCATTTCTGTGAGCGCAAAAATTCAGTTTTTCACCAAACGATCTGTCAAAATATGTAAACGTCGTTTTTTTATGACCATGGACAAAATTATGTGCCTCATGTTTATTTATCACCGATTGAATTCTTAGTATTGTTTATATTACGAGGGAATTTACAATACTAGATCCATTTTAAAGTGTTTTATCTTTCTACCATGTCTTTACTATTCTCTTAAGATTGTTTTTCTAGATTTTTTTAACATATATTTTTGGACAATCATTTGATGAATATTAATTAAGGGCATGTGTTATTGAAAGTTCCCTCTCTATAAATACGATTTCTATACAACACTCGCAATGCTTTGAGCAAAATAGGGTTTCAATAACTGGACTTTCATTGCTTTAAATCCTAATTAAGTACTCATTAACAAATTCTTCATTTAAGCAACATTTTCTTACATTAGCATAAAAATATATTCAATTAAAAGTTTTGGAACAAATCAACATTAGCAAGGCTATTAAAAAACCATTCAATTACTTTCCCCCATTACATTCATAAACTTTGCATTGTGATTCAGATTACTTGCTTTTCAAGAGTAATATTTAAATGATGAACAGCGACCGTCATTTATCATACAAATTCAAATATTATTAATTTATGAGGAACATTATACATTAATATCGACATCCACGACTCAATTAGAACCCCAAACTAGAGAAGAGGCCACCCACCGCTTTAAAGACAAAGCCAATCAATTTCGTTTGCACAGTATAGTCTCACTTATGGATGAGATTCTGCAGTTAATAATTTCCCGTATCCCTTTGAGCTCTGGCTTTTCATAAAGATACATAAACCCCCTAAAGGCAACCGCTTCTATTCAAACACTCAAGCCACCGGCACTTTGAAATCTCGTTAATTTATATTACGCGGAGAGGATTTGTTTCACTGAGTTTGCGTTGTTTCGCAAAATGGGCATGCAATCTAATGTTTTCTGTGTTATTCGAGCAGATACTCAGAGTTTTAGAAAGTACACCCTTACTCTTCTACACTCTTTTCTTCCCTTTCCGTTTTCTTTTTCCCTCTATATTTTGCTTAGCTTATCACATGTTGTTACAATGTTGCGAGATATTTTCTTTTTGCAGTTTTTTTTCTCTATCTGTTCAATTAAATTATAAGTTCAATTTAACTGTGCTAGGTTTTTGAGGTTGCATTTTTCCCATTACAGATGAAGATTTATAATAAAATTAAGCATGCAAGCAGATAATTTATTGTCTGCTGCTCCTGCAGGCGAGTTTTCCATTATTTTTTTAAGGAAGTATTCGATGTGCCTTCTTTTTACTTCCATATGTTGCTGTTTTCATTTCGAATCCGTTTCAGAGCAATATTAGTCCCTTTCAAACTAAGACATCATTTTAAAGGAACAGTTTTACATTCATCTGATTGAAATGGGAACATAGAAAGAACTCACTAACAAACATTTACAGAAATATTTGTGAATATTTTTTTAAAAAGTGATGTATCCATTTGGAAAGAATTAAGTCGCAACAAAGATATATGTTTTTATACTTATGGCTTAACAATTAAAATTCCTTATAACACAGCTATTTGAAATTTAAAGTAATTTTTCATTTCCAATAGAAATTCTTGAGACTCCGAAACATAAACAAATTATAAATCTAAAACTTGAAAATTACTTTTTAAGCCATTATAATTATCTGAGATAGGATGAAGTGAAACATGCACGGACAGCATGTCCTAAAACATTCCAAAGATTTTCTATGAGAAGTGAGGGAATATTAACGTCACACTATTCAGCTTTTCTAGGGCTTTTGGGGACGGACCTCGTAATTTTGAACCATGGTCAAGTAACGAAGTCGACACTTGAGCTGGCACTTCTTCTCCTAACTTCCACACCACAACGTGGCAGCGGTAGCCGAGTGGTATAGGTATCGGATCGTGGCTGGTTTTGTCACGATTTCGAGCCCAGTACCACTAAAGACCCACCAGGGGGGCAGCGATGCACGCTAAATCTGTCGAGAATTTAAACGTCCTCCCGTTGCTGTGGTAGTTAAGAGAGGGGGTGCCAGCTCAGGTATCGTCCACGTCACTTGACCATGGTTCAAAATTACGTGGTCCGTCACCTGAACAGTGTGACGTTAATATTTACTCACTCACTCTCTCCGCGCCACAACAACGGGAAGACGTTAGAGTTTCGATCGATTTAACGTCAGCGGTTCTCGGCTCGAACCCGTGTCACGATGGCCATGAGTCCGTTACCTTGATCACTAGGTTACCGTGGCCACAAGATTTTCAATGACACTAAGGTCGAAGAGAATTCACCCACCAGATCATATCAAAAACATCCACACTCTCCATTTACTCATTCCGTGATTTTAGCTCAATGTGCATGGACTATTCTTATCTATAATGAGTAAATTAAGACCAGCTGCTGCAGCATAGTCTCAAAATTAGGTCAAGAACTTCATCTCAAGAGCTGGATACGATATCTCATTGTAATTTCAATTACACCAGGAAGCTGAGATCTCTGAATGCGGGACGCTCGAAAATGTTTATGTTCTAATTGCATATTTGCTCATTCCAAATCTTGACACGCTTATCAGTTGATACCGGGATAAATATGGAACGAACAGGACGTTGCACCAGCTTCAGACAATTGAACGGACATACTCTCAACAACATTTTAATCTTGCACGCGTATTACACGGTTAAAGAAGCCCAATCACAAGATCTCGAGAGTAACTGTGCGTACTTTTATGTAATTTTCGACCAATATTATCTTACCAAATGACTCTTCAAACGTGTATGTAACAGTTGTTGAAGACTCTAGAAAAGGGGTCAGCTGACAATGGCATGCGGTACAATTCTCAGTGGCATTGTGTACTACTCTAAAAATTTGTTAATTTTTTTTGAGTGGATGGAAGTTGATAAATTTGGAATGCACCTTATTTGCCAAACACCTTAAAAATCATGGACATTAATAGAATTACGAAATAACCTGGAAGATTAGAAAAGATAAATTTATGGAATTATTTTGCAAATTATTGAATGTCATTGCTGGGAAGATTTATTTGTTTGAAGAAAAAAATTGCATATACTCTATTTTCCGCTTTTGGCTCAACATATCTAAGTAAAAATTATTCCCTCATATGAAAAGTATTTCGAGTCCGCAAAAAGAAATTATGTAACAGCTGAATGCTCAAAATCGCATTAAATTTGAAAGTTAAATTACACCACTGATTTTGCGGTATGAAAGTAGAGCGGAGCAAGCACTAGGTTTATTTTATGCTGTTTATTTATTTATCTTGAAGCATTATGTTAAAATGATGCAATATTAATGTATAATAACACTGTAAATATCTATATTATTGACCTACATTCTCTAACTCTGCATGCATTATCACGGGAATCGAATTGTTTAAAAATTGCCCTACCGTGTCGTACGTGGAATCATATTGGTAGATTGGTTTGGCCCACACAACAGCTAAAAGGTTGCCGATTCTACTCTAGAAAATTCTGCTTGGAAATATTACATTTGAAGAAAACAAAGCCCCCAAATACCACCAATCTTACATTGTTGAAAGATATAATTATAGATAATGAGGAATCATGGTCTGGGATGGAATTGGACGAACTCTGACTGCTAAGAAATATCGGGACTATGTCCTTTCTCCAAATCTCATCACATAGTAATGCAATAGACGATACATTGCTCCCAATTTCTTCCGTTAGGTTTGCTAAGGAATATGTTGAGGCTCAAGTCGAGAAACGAATGGAAAAGTAAGTCCAAGATCAGTCCCTGGACTTTAATCCGACAGACACCTTTGAGATTACTTTAGCAGAGAGGTGACTTCCGTAAGAGCTTCTCCGAGATCGTTAAATAAGCTGGATTAAGGATTGCTCTATGTATGAGCAGTTCCATCCTTTGCAAAGTTAACTTTATTTTTGCAACAAGAAAATTCCTTGCCCCCAATGCATTAGAAATGGAGGTAAATTTCTTATAACTCATTTATTTAACTTCTTTTACATAATTCTGTGATTTTTTTTATCAAATAATGAAACAGAGGAGATTTAATACTTTATTTATAAATTAGACTCGACACTAAAACTGTGTAAAGTTCAACCAATTTAAACACAATTCTGTTAAATTTAATGTTTTTATGTTCATTTTTTCTAGTTAAGCAAGCAATATAATTTTATTTTAACTTTGGTGGACAGGTATATTAATAAGCATATGTAAAAAGATATTCACACAAGGCTAGCTGAAATCACGAACGATAAAAATGTAGAACTGTTCATACGAAAAACCCTGTGTCGAGTTCAATTAGTAATTTAATTTTTTTAATTCTTTAAAAAAAAAGATTTAAAATAAAAAGGATTTGTGTAACACTTCTTTCAAGTATACTAATTATGATATCGGTATCTATGTTAGTATTCGAATAAACATTTCTTGTTTCGAATTTTTTAAAGCTTTTTAGACATTTTAATTCCATGTAAAATAATTTTTAAAAGCTGTATTTATATTTTGCTTCGAAACAATAAGCGAGTGGCAACACTAAGCCACAAGATGAAGATCTTTTAATTGGTTACTATGACAATCATTAGTCCCGGAAGACTAATGGGCTCAATTCATCTGACGTCATAGTCACATGATAGGAAAAGCCACGTGATTCTAGCCAATCAATTCAAAAACTCATGCGGTTATAGTAACACGATAAATACTATTTTGTGCTTCCAGCTAACCAGTTCACGAGCTCCGGTGTTGCCAAGTTTTGCTCCTTGAACAAACTTTCTCTTAAAAAGTACATATGTACACAGTGTTTTTTTCCAGGTATAGAAGTTTAAGTTGGCATTACTTTCCAAGATGGCAACCGATTTAGCAGCTGTCAAGTGATTTATTCTCAGTTTGGTTTGGCAATTCATCATGAATAGACTCACGCCTGAACAATGCTTTCAAATTGTGCAATTTTATTTCGAAAATATTGGTCGATTTTCATAAGCGAATTTTGTTTAGCGATGAAGCGCACTTCTGGTTGAATGGCTACGTCAACAAACAAAACTGCCGTATTTGGAGTGAAGCTAATCCACAAGTGTATGTCGAAACACCGTTACATCCAGAAAAACTGACTGTTTGGTGCGCTTTATGGGCTGGTGGAATCCTTCTTCAAAAACGATGAAGGCCACAACGTTACAGTCAATGGTGATCGGTATAGAGCCATGATTACTAACTTTTCCATTCCTGAATTGAACAATCATGATGTCCAGGAGCTGTGGTTCCAACAAGACGGCGCAACATGTCACACAGCTTGTGCCACAATCGATTTATTGAAAGACACGTTTGGTGACCGCCTAATTTCACGTTTTGGACCTGTGAATTGGCCTCCATGATCTTGTGATTTAACACCGCTAGACTATTTTCTGTGGGGCTATGTAAAGTCATTGGTCTATGCGGATAAGCCACAAACGCTTGACCATTTGGAAGACAACATTTGCCGTGTTATTGCCGATATACGGCCACAAATTTTGGAAAAAGTCATCGAAAATTGGACGTCCAGATTGGACTACATCCGAGCCAGCCGTGGCAGTGCTATGCCAGAAATCATATTTAAAATGTAATGCCACAAGATTATCTTTCGAATAAAAAAATTCATGTCAATCGAATAATACATCGTTGTTTTATTGTAATTTAAAGTTCTATACCTCTCAAAAAACACCCTTTATACAAAATGCATTTATTTAAAAGTATAAGAATAAAAAACGGAAATTTTTTTAATTTAAAAAATCTTTTTGAAGAAATTTTTTTTCCTGACATTTAAACATCTTTACCCAAATATGAAATTTGAAATTTTATTGAACAAGTACATTTAGTTTAATGTTTATTTTGAATTCAATGGGGAACACGTGTTTGTCTTTAGCATGTGGCGTCATGAATTGAGCCCATTGTTTATTAACGTCAAACTTTGAAGATATATAAGGGATATTGACGTCCGAAATTTTGAGCCACAGTTAAGAACAGTAAAGTTATGTAAAATAAACTACTTATTTAAAAATTATTAGTGTCTATATGTTTTGAATTTTCTTGAAACAAGCAACAAGAGTGTTCCATTGCTTCTATTTAATGTAAACGGAGATTATTTCTCCTCCCCCTACATTGCAATTGACAAAACTGAATAAATCTCGCATCGTGGCCCTGAGAGAACAAGGTCCAGAAAAGAATTCTAACACTCATCAAACAAAATAAAAGCACAGCAACAATCGCATCCGAGCTGCTCACGAGAGCTTTATTAAATAATGCACATTACACGAAGAAAAGGTGAATTAAAAGAGAACAGAGCGAGGGATACAAAAAAAAAGACTCAAAAGTAAGCGAGGAAAAGATAATCTTAGTCTTTCGTTCAAACGTTGCTTATTTTGCAAACCTTTTCTACTGTCGCTTATCTGATTTCTTAATTCGATTACATCAGCGCAAAAAGTAAGAAAAAGGAAAGATAATATTCCGAGGCCCAGGAGACTATTTCTTCGCACGTAACTGAATGTTGTTATTCTATTTTTAAGAGGGGGTGGATTTAATTTTAATTCCAGTGGAACGATGTTTAAGTCGTGAATAATGTTGCTCTGGGGATTTGTCAAGCAGAAAATAAAGTAATTTAATTCTAAAAATCAAAAGTACGCTGCACTGTCAAATTGTATTTGTCATATAATCTTATTAAATTTTAATGCTTAGTGAGTTCACAGTAAAAATAGTTTTTGTCCCTTTTAATTGCTTTTAAAGAATGGAATTTATGTTTTTATTTAAATTGATGCTTTCAACGTTTTACTATTCATATTATTATATGAGAGCTTTATTTCCTTACTTTAAAGGCTTTGTTTGCAAGAGCTTAAATAGTGTATTATGTTTAAGAGATCCATTTTATTTAAAAGTACTTTATTTCGATGTACTTTTTTAATAAATAATTTACAAATATATATTAAGTTGATTTTAATAAAAATTTACATATTTAGCAATAAATTACTTTAGTTTTTTTCCGTCTTATATACGTGATTTATCTATATTACTGTAATAGTTTATTTAATATATTAATAAAAGAACTATTTTTATGTGGTTTCTTACAACTTTAAGTTGTTGGATTTCACTTTTAAAAAAATAGCTTTTTAAAACCTTATATTAATCATGACATGTTTAAAATCTACATACAATCTCGGCAAATTGAAGGAATTAAGGTTTTAGAAAAATAATAGTTTAGTATGTAAAGGGTGTTTTTTTAGAGGTATAGAACTTTAAATTGCAATAAAACAACGATGTATTATTCGATTGACATGAATTTTTTTTATTCGAAAGATAATCTTGTGGCATTACATTTTAAATATGATTTCTGGCATAGAACTGCCACGGCTGGCTCGGATGTAGTCCAATCTAGACGTCCAATTTTCGATGACTTTTTCCAACATTTGTGGCCGTATATCGGCAATAACACAGCGAATGTTGTCTTCCAAATGGTCAAGCGTTTGTGGCTTATCCGTATAGACCAATGACTTTACATAGCCCCACAGAAAATAGTCTAGCGGTGTTAAATCACAAGATCTTGGAGGCCAATTCACAGGTCCAAAACGTGAAAGTAGGCGGTCATCAAACATGTCTTTCAATAAATCGATTGTGGCACGAGCTGTGTGACATGTTGCGCCGTCTTGTTGGAACCACAGCTCCTGGACATCATGATTGTTCAATTCAGGAATGAAAAAGTTAGTAATCATGGCTCTATACCGATCACCATTGACTGTAACGTTGTGGCCTTCATCGTTTTTGAAGAAGTACGGACCAATGATTCCACCAGCCCATAAAGCGCACCAAAGAGTCAGTTTTTCTGGATGTAACGGTGTTTCGACATACACTTGTGGATTAGCTTCACTCCAAATGCGGCAGTTTTTGTTTGTTGACGTAGCCATTCAACCAGAAGTGCGCTTCATCGCTAAACAAAATTCGCTTATGAAAATCGGGAACAACGGCAATCTCGTTTTGGGCCCATTCGACGAATCTACGCCTTGCTTGATGATCGTTTTGATGAATTGCCAAACCAAACTGAGAATAAATCACTTGAAGCTGTTAAATCGGTCGCCATCTTGGAAAGTAATGCCAACTTAAACTTCTATACCTGGAAAAAAACACTCTTTATAATTGCAATAATTCAATTTAATCTCTTCTATTTTCAAAATACAATATTCATTTTAGAGTTTAAATTCAAATATACTTGAAATATTCCTTTAAATATTCTGAAGCTTAGATTTTGTAAAGAAATGGCCAGTATTTGATATTTTTGTTATTCCGTCGTTCAAAATTTATAGTTATGTTTAATGATGCTGTTATGCAACACGCTGCATATTAAGCAATTATTAAAGAGCACAGTACCCAAAAGAAAATATTGAACTAATTCTAAAAGAATTTTTAATCATAAATATAAAAAAAGATGTTTTAAAGCTTTTTTAATTTATTTATTGTGAATACCTTTTTTATACAAGCAACCGCATATGGAGTGCATAAATGGAAACAAACACAAAATTCTTCCTTTGAGTTGATATTTTAAAGGGACACAGTACGATTCAATTGACAAAAATCGGTCAAAAAATCAAATCTAATTTTTTTTAGTCTAAATTATTTTTTATATACTTTTCTACAAACTCACAAAATTTGAAAGCCCTAAGTTTATAAAACGCAGAGTTATGATAACTTGTACGTTTGTTTTTATTTTCACATTCCAATGGCAAATCAAAACTTTAAACTGACTTATCTCAGAAAGATAAAAATAACTAGTCTGTCTTCATTTAAAATGCTAAAGCTTTTTTTTTTATATTGTACTTAATACTTGGAAATTTTTTCACTTGTTGCTAATAATTCGTGGAATAAAAGTTGGTATGCATTTTTCAATCAAAGCAAAACTTACTTTTTAAAAAATAATTGAAGATAGAACTTACACATTTTTAAAGAGTTTTCAATAACCATTCATAAAAAGAAGTATTTTACGAATACCAATCTTTATATCACAAAACCTATACCAACTTTTGTTATGTATAATTTAACGTACTTGTAAATCAAATTTCATAAATGTACGTCAACTTTTGTAGGAAGAGAGTAGCATTTTAAAATCACTCCATAAGTTTCAAGTTTTTCCCTTAAAAAATTAAATGGTTAGCTTTTTATGAAATTTTGAGCACAAAATTTGCTTAACATCATACATACGCATATTAGTCAAACAAAAAAAATTATGAAAAACATTAAATTAAAAGATTTTGTGTAAATCGTACCATGTCGGCCATGTTAAGTCGTATAAAATCAATTAATAATTAGAAAAGATTTAGTTATAGAGAAAAGCATTTCGACAACTCTTTCTATATACAGAGTGTTTTTTTTCCAGGTATAGAAGTTTAAGTTGGCATTACTTTCCAAGATGGCAACCGATTTAACAGCTGTCGAGTGATTTATTCTCAGTTTGGTTTGGCAATTCATCAAAACGATCATCAAACAAGGCGTAGATTCGTCGAATGGGCCCAAAACGAGATGGCCGTTGTTCCCGCTTTTCATAAGCGAATTTTGTTCAGCGATGAAGCGCACTTCTGGTTAAATGGCTACGTCAACAAACAAAACTGCCGCATTTGGAGTGTAGTTAATCCACAAGTGTATGTCGAAACACCGTTACATCCAGAAAAACTGACTGTTTGGTGCGCTTTATGGGCTGGTGGAATCCTTCTTCAAAAACGATGAAGGCCACAACGTTACAGTCAATGGTGATCGGTATAGAGCCATGATTACTAACTTTTTCATTCCTGAATTGAACAATCATGATGTCCAGGAGCTGTGGTTCCAACAAGACGGCGCAACATGTCACACAGCTCGTGCCACAATCGATTTATTGAAAGACACGTTGGGTGACCGCCTAATTTCACGTTTTGGACCTGTGAGTTGGCCTCCAATATCCTGTGATTTAACACCTCTAGACTATTTTTTGTGGGGCTATGTGAAGTCATTGGTCTATGCGGATAAACCACAAACGCTTGACCATTTGGAAGACAACATTCGCCGTGTTATTGCCGATATACGGCCACAAATGTTGGAAAAAGTCATCGAAAATTGGACGTCCAGATTGGACTACATCCGAGCCAGCCGTGGCAGTCATATGCCAGAAATCATACTTAAAATGTAATGCCACAAGATTATCTTTCGAATAAAAAAAATTCATGTCAATCGAATAATACATCGTTGTTTTATTGCAATTTAAAGTTCTATACCTCTCAGAAAAATACCCTTTATATATAATTGCGTGCATAACTTTCTACAAATTACTTGAACAAATGACAATTTAGAAAATGGTGGTTGTAAACTGATATTTGTACGCGTTCTACATTTTGTATTAAATTTAATTCCAAGCCGGGTGCATGCCACTTTTAATCATTAACCTTTCTGGAAGAAAAGATTATGATGAGTGTGTTGTACTCTTAGGATTTGATGTAGAGATGATTAATCTCTTAATAAGATATTGTCAATATTAAAATTAACTGATTTATGAATGGTAAGTAATATTCTAAAAAATTACTATCCAAAGACATCTTAAGTAATAAAATAAATAATGAAAGGAATTGTTCATTATATTTAAAACAGACTGTATCATCATAACTAAAGGAGATCTAAAAAAATGTACTAAGCAATAAGATAAATTTTTTCAAACAATTTTTACGTTATTAAAAGATAAAACTATATGTTGGCTATTTACGTAAAAGGCTAAGATGCATTAGAAAGGCAGCATATGTTTATATATTTTGTGGATCATTTCCGAATAAAGAAAATTGGTGAAAATGAAAATCAATTGTATCTAAAAACTATATATATCCTGACATACAACGGTTAAGATACTACATGTTTTTCAAATATCACAAGAACAAATTTGCTGTAATAGTAAAATTCATAATTTAGATCAATTTATAACAAAAAGTTATGCAAAAAATGATAACCATCACTGGACATTTAGAGAGAGGTGGGAGAAAATGTACAGAAATCAAACTTCCGCAACCTCGTGCATACGTTTTGTGATTGATCTTCAAAGGTTAGAGCAGTGATTCCCAGGGCTCTATATCGACCCCCAGGGGTCTATGACGACTTGCAAGGGGTCAACGTCAGCGGAAAAGTAATTTGGGGTCCATGAGGCGTAAATAGGGATCTACGATAGTGGCTTCAATTAAACCAGATTATGACTTTGATTTTAAAAGTAAATTTAATCAAGTGTATACCACATTTAATTAACAGATATATTTATTAAAATTAATATGAGATTGATTTGATTTTCCGGCAGTAGCATAAATTTTATTAAAACAAAGACCATTATTCGATTGTTTCTTGCCAGAATTAAGCTAAAGGGGTGTAATATTGGACGTTATAAATTTTTCCAGAATTTCAATTTGTCACAGACAATCTGCCAGGAAAATGACGTTTTAGCCTACTGTCAACATTTAAATGCCGTTTATTCAGATTTTGAAACTAGATTTGACAATGATTTGACTATAGTAATTCCGCAGCAGGCAATGAATTCATATAGTCACATCGAAAAAGGAATGTCAACTTACGAGAGGAACTGATAGGAATAGACACTAACGATGATCTTGAAGTAAAGTTTAGAAACTGATGTCAGCATTTTTGGCTTACAGAGGTATTCCTATTATTTATCCCAAATTATGGAATGTCGTGAGACCAGATCATCCATCCCATTAAAAGCATTTATTTGTTGCTCAGTTAGTTTATGTAACAAAAATTTTAAGTATTAATTAAATTTTAATTTAATTAATTAACAGGTGCTTCTTAAGTTTTAAACACTGTACTTTATTGCAGTTCGAAATTTGAATATTTTAAAGTAAGTAGCTCTATACCAGCAGTAAAAAGAAAAAAAACCCAACAACTTAAGTTTATCAACTTAAGTTGTTGGGGTTTTTTTTGAAATTTGCAAAAATTCAATATTAGGTAAGTAGGGGTAGTAGGTACCGAAAAACAAGTCAAGGGCTCTGTGAGATGAAAAAGTTTGGGAACCTTTGGTTTAGAGCGACGGTTCTTAAACTGTGGTCCCTACAGGGAGCCCACGAAGGTCTCTCGTTTGATGTTAAAATTTCCCTCATTTACAAACTGAGGAAGACCTCGTGGAAAACATGTGTCATCCTAGACTAGATTTCTAAGTTGTCCCCAATGAAAAAAATCTCAAATGCTACTTTTTTGTTTCCAATTACACATAGTCAGTACAAAATAATTTTTTTAATTAAATGTTTATTGTTCTCTTAAAGGAAAAAAGATATTAAAAAAGTTTGTATAAGTAGCAGAGGCAATCTTAGAATTATTGAGGAACCTTTAAATCACCCAGTCATGCGTCAGAAGTCAGGGAAGGGTGTTCAAAACTTGGAGGTCCATGACGCCTAGTAGGGGGCAGGGCGATTGAAAGCTTAAGAACCACTGGTTTAGAATAATGCCGTTGTCATTACCCAGGAGAATCAAGAAATATCTAAGAGAATTCTCTTACTCGATTCATTAATAAGGCGGGTAGTTCAATGGATGGAAATAGGGTTATCATGAGCTAATTCTGCTAGATGTGTCACAGTGTGGTCCAACGACTGTAGGATCGCTTAACATAGGTCAAGAAGAATACAGTCATTCACTGGCTACTACACCTGTGAAAGATCATTTTCTAGCTGCTTCGGCCCGAAGGATGAGAATCTCTACTATTCCTCACCACATGCAGATCATTTTGTTATATTAGGAACAAAACTCTCCAAGACTACCAGCTGTGTATCGACCTCTGAATTGATAGCAGTGATCTTTCCTTTTATGAAGGGCAAAGGAACACATTTTCTGTACCTTACAGCAATGAGCTTCTGTACTCTTCACAGATTTCATGTTAATACTGGACAGCAATTAAAGGCATCTTCTGATCTGGAGGAAGCAATATACCAAATACAACTAATCCAACGTTGTTGTGAGCCACTGTCAAAGTGTTGGTTTAGTAATTGTTTGAGCAGAGGTACCTTTCGGTGGGACCTCTGATTGTTGTTGACTCAAGGAGAGATCTTTGATCCATGTATGCAACCATAGGCTGTGGCTATTGGGACTTAATTCATTATGTTGGATGATAATATACTATCTCAATGATCTATGCTTGTTGAAGAATCTGTTAAAGATCATAGCTTGGGGTGAATGAAATGGCATGCTCAGTCTTCAGAACTGAATTTTATAAATGATATTTGGGACTACCTAGATATATAGAAACACTGCAGGTTTAAGTCCTCGCCTAAGGTCATTACATGGATTGGAATATGCGTTATCTGTGTCTGCTCTTGTTTCTAATTTTAAGTGTTTCCCTCCTAAGAGTCCAACAACTTAGTTTAAAGCATAAAAAGTAGACGCCGCTAATGCATTGCATTTATGATTCGGCACGTTTCTTATTAGAACACATTTTTGTGTAATGCTTACATCAAATTTTTCCACACAAAATTGCGATATACTGATTTCTCCAAGTATTAACTTTTCTGCAAAGAGTGCCGTTTTTGTCGTAAATCGTATTTGTGCTAAACTTATAGAAAAATTGTTTAATGCACATTTCCTCTGAATGATTGCCTCTTTGTTTTCAAATTAGACTCAAAAAGCGGCCTTTTTTAGCTTTTGGTGGGCAGTGTATATAGAGCGTTCGAGTTTATCTTTAAAAGCACTAAACTTAAAGAAGACACTTTTAAATTCATGATTACAATTTTAAAAGTATACAATATCAAAAAGCTTAACTTAATCGTAACTTTCTTGGTGGATCAATGTCTAACTCTTCAAGTGTCCCTCAGTATTATATAATTGTTTTAGGCGGCCAATTGCTTTAATAGTAGATTTTGTGCAATCACTGAATTTTTTAACTCCTGATTAATTCAAAATAAAAGTTATTTTGCCAGTGGAAGGAATTACTTTATAAACAATAGGTAAAATCTATAGCGATAAAAATAAACAGATTATTTATCAAAATATGACTAACAAGCTAATTACTCTACATTGGTGGACTAAAGTTAAGAAAAAGTTTATTTTTCTAGTTCAACGTTGTACAAAAATGCTCCAAACAGGCACAATAATAATATAAAATCTCTAAGACGTCAAGGCACGAGCAAAAAAAAATTCCAATGAAGAAACTCAGAAGACAAAAAAAACTTTATTCACAAATTAGCTTCAAGAACAGTTGGATAGAAGATCAAAAGATTTTGGTGATAGGTAACTAGAAAAATAACTCTAGACAGTTGATAAGAAATTCTTTAATAGGTGATTTAATATTACCCTTTACGTGTGAGATTAGCATCATTTGCTTCTGATGAGTTCAAAGTTTTAAAGAACTGATGAGACATTGATGCTTATTCCTCTTGCAATACCAGTCAAAGATCTGGAACCATTGGTGGCATTTGGTAACGTCTGACAAACGTTTCTTTAATGCTCCACACATGTTCCATTGAAATTAGATTCGAAGCCCTTACCTACCAATCCATGTGTTGAATAATGTAACTTTCCAATAGCTCTTTGATAGCCACCACAGTACGATAAGGTGTTATATATTTGACTATGAATAGACATATTGAAGACCCATGGCACATCTTCTAAGAAAGATAAGACGTGAAGAAGGATAATATGGGTACCATCAACAGAAATTGTTTGAAAAATTCAAAAGTCATTACCGGCACCAAGATGATACTTCCGGGGCCGTGGGTAGCCTAGTGGTTAGAGCATCGGACTCCAGACTGGAAGGCCTGGGTTCGATGCCCGATGCCACCAAATACCCTCCGGGTACACACGGAGTACGTGCTCGTTAAATCAGTGAGTCCGAAGTCTTGTGGGCTGAGTCACGAGCCCCGGGACTGGAGAATATTTCCCTCCCCTTTAGTTCAATGCAGAAATTGGGGAGGTGGAGATAGGTGGTGTCGCCATCTATCGTCCCTTCGGGGAATTTCACCGAGGTAAATCGTACTGTCACCTGTATGGTGCTCAACAGGCCAAACAGGCCAACAACAGGCGTACTTCTAGCCCCTTGCCACGATGAATTTCGTGGACCTCGATCTGACTACGTCAGACAGGTGGCATTAAAAACAACAACAACAGATGATACTTTCTCGAACAAGAACTCTACTACTTCCAAATCGGTTCATTCAATGATGTTGGGGGAGTTATTACGTGTTCCCACTCTGTACAGATTCCCACGAGCCAGATTGAATTTTCTTTAATCCATAAGGAATATTCAATACCATTGCTGTCCAATTCTTGAGTTTCTTCCACCTCAGCATTCACAAATCCTAATGAAACAGGCACTAATTATACGCACCGTTCTGGTCATGGTATCCATAAACCACAATTGTGTAGCCACCTGGACGCGATAAAACGTTACATCGATCGTCCAGTTGTTTGTTCATGTCTTACTATTATTTCCACTGAATGTCCTCTGTCCCTCCTCGCCTGTAGAATGATAAACCAGTCGTCTCTTGCCGAGGTTGCTTGTGGATGATCTATATTATCCCATATGGCAGCTGTTCTTGAAGTGATGCAATGCTATTCAAACGTTAAATAATGGGATTGATCCCGAAATCCTCAGATATACTAGTTACACTTTAAAAAATTCATTGATATTCCACATAATTTGACTTATAGAAAAGTCATTCAGAAAACGTCTGATTGCATATTAGACATATCCTACTGGAACAGCAACTGAACGTCGTTTAAGGTATCCGACTATGTCCGGAACCGTGATTATACGAAAGTGTATAAATGGATAATGTTTATGATATTTATTGTCACTTAGATTAGAAAATGTATAAAAAATTACTTTAAAAATAGTATTACAATAAAAAAATTATTTAAGTACAATATTTTGACAAAAAATGAACATAGAATGACCCATTTTCAAAATATTCTCCTTTCACGAAAAATGCTTCTATTATAATAATATTTGGCCTGTATATAGCTCGGACCTCTGTACTGAGGCTCAACTGGAATTTTTGGAATATAAAACTTAGAAGTGGGTTAATCCAAGTTTTACGACAACAGAGGGAGAAAATTTTAGGAAAAAAACGCCGATAATTATTTCAATTGGTTGTAACTCTGAAAATAATGGAAATGTTTCAAAAATCATATTTAAACCTCTGTACAGAGGTCTGAGCAGGCAAAATATTATTAGAATAGAAGCTCATTTCACAAATGGAGAACATTTTATACATGTATTCTAATCTAAGTGACACTAATTATCATAAAAATTATCCATTTATGCGCTTTTTAAAATCACTGTTCCAAACGTAGTCGGATACCTTAAACTGATGTACTTCAATCAATAGCTTTCACAAAAATCTTGAGCGTGTACTATACAACTGTTTTTAACACCCTTTCGATACTCGAACATGTACGTCATACTGCATGTATGCACATTCGCAACCGTACCTAGTTGGTCTTCTGATCAGTGACGTAACGAAGAATACTAGCCCTCCCCCCGGCAAAATCAGGTTTTGGGCCCCCTAGAACACCTGGTCACCCCGCAATGCGGGGGCTGCACGTTACATCACTGCTTCTGACAATATTTCGGTCCTGCCTCTTTCACTGATTTACTAATTTATCAGATTCATTCTTAATTTTTCAAGCAGTGTATAATCAAAACTAAAAAAAAAATGTTTCTTATTCGCTGTTTATGCCCGACGTATCGATATAAAATGTGACGGAAGTGAGTTAATTTATAAAATTTGGAAAAATTAATAAATAAGCAATCTTGAGAAAGAGAATATAAAAGCATAATTCAAAATTATTATTTGTTTCTCTGCCTTAACTGTTACACGAATGATTTCAAAATATCTCAAACAGTTATTTTCTCCGTTCTAGAAAATTTATTTATTTAAAACATTCTGCACTGATAGAGAAGCCTTAATCCTCACTTCTCAGTAGACATTCCGGAATATTTTTACTTCGGGCATGTAACGGCACGTGATTAAGAGACGACATCCCTGCCAGTTGCTCCGACCCTGCGCGCCTTGGGAAATCATCTCCACGGCGCACTTAAAGGCGCACACCAACGAAGCGCGAGGGCTCCACAAACAGAGCCCTGCGGCTGGGCCCTTCCCTCCCCGTTCTGTTGACATCTGTGTCGGCGTGGCTGGGCCCTGGGGAACGCCGAAGTTCACTGGAACATCGCGTGCCTGCTCTCCCTCTTCACTGCCGAGCACGCGGCTGTGCATTGCAGGAAAGTCGAGTAATTGGATGAGTAAAATAGAGAGGGCGAAATTTTAATCAAACAACCACAGAGCGTTTTCGCTCCGATGTACTTTTCCATTATCGTTCGTGGAAACATTCGTGAATACACTCTCTCTTGAAGCGGCTGGATATCTAATAATTTTTCCTGCATATTCGCATTTTTAGATTTGCTTAGGAAAAGACCTTTCCTCGTGAATAGATATATTTCTCCTCCAGATTGGGTAGACGAACTGCATCGTGCGGAGGGGAAAGCTTTTCTAGAGGAATTATAGCGAGTTTTGTGTTGAAGATAGAGCTCCTCTTTAATGAGCATTTTTGTTATTATGAGTTTAGGAGGCAGCTTGCATCTATGGTTACCTAAAGAAATAACGGAAAATTCTCTTTATTTAGTATCGATATTATTTGTAAATCTTCTTAGCAGGTGGTTTTTACAGATAGTTCAGTACATTACGTTTTAATAGTTAACCTCAAAGGTAGTAATATACTTTTAGAAATCAATCAATTGCAGCAATTTTTAGCACACATTGAATGTTAAATGTTTTGTCAAATACGGATTCAAAACTTCGAATACGAAAAATGTTAATAAGCTAGTAACTATCAATAACTTGGAATAAATGTAGTTTAATGAACGAAATTTGTCACTTTTTAAGTTGCTATATGTTTAATATTCCTTAAATAAACTATTGATTGTGTTGATCTCTATTCAAATGGTTTATTCAAACAATATAGATAAAAAATATCTCTAACATAGAGCGAATGGCCCATACAGCCTCCTCCTTTTCTTTGTTCGTACATTCTCTTGGGTAAACAATAATACACACCTTATAATTTAAATAGATCTACATGAACCATAATAATTAGCTTTGCTAAATCATGATAAAATAAGGATCTTAGTTAAAATAATAAGAAAGAATTATTTTACTAAAATATAATTTATTGAAAAATAACAAAATTTTATAATAAATAACATAAGATGTTATTGCATAGAAACTATATCGATGAAGAATTTTAAGGAGATACTTCTTCCAATTGTTATAAGACAAACAATTACAGTGAAAATTAATTATAACTGTGAAGTATGGTGCTATGACCTTAATACTGATTTTAAATCATTAAATGCAATAATAAAACTAATGTATTGAAAACTCTATTATCATTAGATTTATAATAAGTTAACTATATACAACTGTAGAATATGAAAAGAAATAAATAAAGGTCAAATGAAAATTGATAAGTATCAAAAAGTGGCAGAAACTTATTTTAAAATATTTCAATTGAAAACAATAAAAATAGAAGAAACAGAAAAAAAAGTTTGAGGATTGAAGCTAGTTTCATTAAATGCAAAAATATAGTTTATATTTTAATTTCTAATTTTGAAATTGTGTCTATAAGAATGTATATTTTCGTGAACTTTTTTGCGTACAAAATGTGACGTTTGATTATTTATTCCCATTGCATTATAAAGCTACAGGAGAGTTACTGATGATGGACTTATTAACTCTAATTTATAATCAAGTAACAAGGCCGATATCTGCTCTTTGGTACTCCCATTCCTCAAACTTCCCCACTACATCAACGCGAGGACTTTATAAAGTTATGAAATATGTGAAACATTAAAATTAAACATTTCCTTATGTTCGATTTAAATTGAAATTAAATCAGCGTTTCTCAAACTGTGGGGTCCACCCCCTCTAGGGAGGCGTGATAACCCTACCAAGGGAGCACGAGCATATCGAAAAGTCAAAAATAAAAGATTTAAAATAATTATCAATTTTCTGAAACGAAGCAAAACAAAATACATTTTGACATAATAAAAAATAAAGTACACATTCACGCTGAAGTAAGATATTTATAAATGTATTAGTACGGCACAAAAAGTATTTGGTAATTAATTCATCAATACTAAATTGAAAGCAGGTTCAGTAATTACTAGTGACTTTCATGGGTTTGTCGTATACAAAATTATATACAAAATTTAATACGTATCTTGATAATTTATACAGTTTATATTTAAAGTCGCATTGTATCTTTAGCGTCCAAGTGCATTATTATTGCATTCAATACATGGTTGTTGTATGAGGGAGAAGAGGGCGATGAAAATTGTAACTGAAAACAAGTTGGTCGCAATATTAAAAGTTTGAGAAGCACAGATTTAAATGGATTGGGAATGATTTCTGCTTACAAAAATATACATACATTTATGAAATATATATTGATATAATCAAGTAATTGAAAACCTGATATATGTATACTTGTGCACGTTCAGTGTTGAGCATACATAAAGAAATGGTTAGACGGTAAAAAGTATTTATACAATATTATGATACTATATATTAAGGTTAATGAAAAGGCTAATTTCTTTACTAAGTCTGCAAGGAAAATGTGGTATTGATTTCTCAAATGATATTTCCAAATCCTTTTACAAGAAAAAAAATTGAAACAAATGCTAAAAATCTCTGGAACAATGTGTAGTCCTAATCAGTCCACTCTTTACTGGAAAAGACTCTCTTAAAAATTCTTTTTACAAGTTTTAAAATAAACTAATTTCTTTCTCGTATTAGTAATTTAAAAGTGGACATCAAAAGATTTATCCTGTGTCTTTTTAAATTTTGGGATTGTAATGTTGGTTATGAACATCTTACAATTTTTTGTTCAAGGTTAAAGATATTGCCTGAAAGTCAAACAGAAACCATTGTGAAAAAATCAACTGATCGACTTTTTTCCTGTTTACTTCAAATAAAAATACGTTCACATGATTTTGTAACTTTATTGGATTATCTTTGTCATTTCATTGATTTATTCTTCATTTGTAATTTTTGCTTTGTAATTTGTCAATTAATTTCTTTGTTTTCCTTCTATAAGCCCTGTGTGAAAACTGTAAGACACAGGAATGATTTCATTCGTTTTCAATTTAAGAAATAGCAAAATGTACCAATATAAACATAACTAACAATTGTACATCCAATTGATTTAAAAACTACACATCCAACGTTTTTTTAAAAAAGGAAGAGAATATTTAACGTGTTAAGAAATGTAGAAATATGTGATGGAACAAAGTATCATATAAATTATTTTATAATTTTCATAAAGTTATTTCTCGTGGATCAATCAATCAATATAAATGACAAAGAGAAATTGAAGAATCTTCTAATTATTTTTGAAATATTAACATGATATAAGATGATTATACAGAATAACAAGTCCTTTTTAGAACAAAAAAGAAAAGAAAATACTAATCAAAAATCTAAAAAGTATCAAATAAATACATTACTAAAGCATTAAATGTAAAGAAAAAGACCCATGAATGATTTTATAAATAGCTTGTTGAGTTAAGTACCCTCCGTACACCTGACGGCGGACCAACCTTCATTGCTGCAATTGTAAAACTGTAATTTACATGCATTATGTAGCTCTATTTTTTATTTCAAGTCTTTGTAAAAAGGGAAAAAAATAAATTTCAAGTATCTTCACATCGTCACATTTTAATTTGAACTTCAATTTTTACAAGTTGTGGTTTTGCTCCATTCCATTTGTAGAGATGTATATAATTGCTTTTATTAACTACACTTTACGTATAAATAAATTTATTACAGCATCATGAAAAACTTTTTACATAGAAAGAGAAAATATCGTAAAGTTTAATCAACACTTTCCTTGTGCGGCATCAACAAGCTATTCTTGTTTCATTTGGTAGTATGCGTGCATTAAAGTGCCAATTATTGGTTCTTAATCTATTCAGTATTAATCAATGAATATCCTATGAAATTTTAGATAAATATTTTTACTTCATTTTTTATGTTACTTCATTGAAAAACTAATTCTAACTATACGAATTCTTAAAAATAAAGTATCTGCGTAAAACTAAGATAGTATTCTAAAGCCTTATAAGTCATCCGCTATAGTTTCAAAACTTTTTCATCCAAACCAAAAAAAATCATCTATTGATATTCTTTATGACACAAGTTTTTGCATTTACTGCATTTTCTCGTTAGTGTCTTCAATAAAGTTTTTTAAATGAAAGCCAACAGCTCAGCATGAATAGTTGTGCTATTTTTCACAGAAGCAATTAAGTGTGTCATCCTGGGGCTTTCATTAATACCCTGACAGAAGCAATTCGGTGGCAATACGTCACTCAATTCACTTCACTTGTTTTCCTGCTGAGAGGAAGAAAAGTAATCCAAGAACGCCCTTATTTCTATGACGTAAAGCACCACGGGTTACATTTTAAGATCATGCTTCTCCGTGATAGATTGAGTGGCAATGTGTTTTTCCAGTAGTAAAGAGTTCTTATTTGTTTTTTTATTCTAATTTTTTGCAGTCAGTTTGTTGACGAGGGAAATATTTTTTTTTTGCTTATTTGTTTTGATCCTTTACTTTTTAGCATTTATAATATCTAAAATTTAATTTTTAAAAAAATTTTTAAGTAAGCAATTCAACTTGGAACTTTAGAATGCCAATACACTGCAGGTATGATTTTACTATAACTTACAAATGAAAGTGTTTTTAGAAAAGTAGGGTATGTTGTAGGTATGAAAACATGTGATACATGACAAAATATTTCCTGTGGGTAATAAATGAGAAATAAAAAAAATTAAATAATATATGATATTTACTTATATTTCCTTAATTTATTGACAGATGTTATTTAAGGTAATTCAGCATCGAACAATGAATTCAGAGGATGTGATTAACAATAAAAAAATTGAATTTCGAGTTGAAATATGTGATTTTTTTTCAATGTAATTTACTGACTCAAAAGTGAATCTATTCTTCAAAATGATTCTAAAGAATAAAAAAAATAAACAAATATATATTTGAAATTATTTTTGTACAGCAATATACCACCAATATATTTGACTCTAATGACTGAAAATATGATGGAATTTTTCACAAATAAACTAAAAAATTAATTTGCAATTAACTTTTTTTCCAGACAACTAAAATAATAAATAATAAATAATTGTTTATAAATACTTATTCAAAAACTTTAGAGTTCCTTCCTTTATAAAGTTTAAAGAATTCAAGAGTAACTAGGAATTTAAAAATTCATTTTAAACATTATTATAGTTACATTTATGGCACTGAAACATCTATAAAATAGTTTATTAATATATTTTGGGAAACTTTTGAAAATTGAAAAACTAAACTCGTAGTCATTTTTAACTCTCAGTTTGGTCCCTGATCTTGTTTTTTGTGTGGGTGAACAAAGCCTGAAACCATCTCGTAGTTTTTTTTTACTTGAATTTCTTTTAAAATGTTGAAAAAATTATTTATCAAATTTCTGTTATCACGAGCAGTTTTTAAAAACAGAAAAAAGATAATTTGCATACAAAATTGTTAATGGAAAGAGTAATGTTTCAAAATAATATTCTTTGATAACTAGTACTTAATTTGAAAAACCGTTATTAAATGTACTTTCTATAATTTTAGTTTTTCAGGTAAATAAGATATATTAAAATTATAGGCTAAAATATTTTTACGTTAAACTAAAAATGAATAATTAAAAAATTGTTCTAGAATATTTTTGTTAGCATAATTTCAACCCTTTCAAAAATTATCTATTTATACACAGAAGTACATTCTCATCATTAAACATTCGAAATTATTAAACTAATCCTAAATCATACGTATTTGCTTACCACTATTATTATACAATGCCACAAAAAAGTACCCGACATAATTTATAAATCTCTTAAGTTATTTAATTTGTAGACAGAACTATATTCTACACATATTTGTTTTACGCATCGTTAAAGCGAAATAGTGAGTCAATTTGATCACTAATTTACAGAGTCAACTGGACGATGAGCCTCTTATCGATTCACATTTCTAGTCAGAGCCGAAATCCATTACTACAAGTTAATTGAATTAGATTGCATTCAACAAGCTGCTACTTTCTCAGTGGCTCTCAGAAGAAAAAAAATTAAAATAAAATAACCTACGAATATTACAACACTTAAGTTAAAAAACATGGCATCAATGAATTATATTTTATTTCGATCACAATATATGTACTGTAAATTCCGACGTATAACACGCACTTTTAAGGTATCCGACTACTTGCGACAACTTTTTTTTAAATAATGGTGATATGGAGATTTTTTATGGTTTTTAGATTTATTTAGTACATTTTAAGAAAAAAAAGGCTATAATTAAGAAGAGAAAAAAAATTATTGCTACTAAAATGAGAAAAATGGGTAAAAACTGACAAATAATTACATAAACGGGGCCCGCATTGTACAAATAGTAAATGAACAAATTCTCAATTTTTCAATTTTGATGTATTACTTTGCTATTCCTTTTTTAAATGACCATCAGAATAAGTGATATTTTAATTTTTACAAAAAAACTAGAGCACTTTATCTTAGTTATTATATGAAATTGCTTAAAAAACAGTGATTATATTCCCATAAAAGACTGTAAATATTTTGTAATAAAACAGTGATTGATAGATTTGAAGGTTAAAACAATTCTACTGTTACACAAAACGAACCCAAAAATTTCAGCAAATTATTTCCAAAACGTTTTGAGCAATCGCTGTCCCCGTTTGAGTTTTTCGGAAAAAAAAACGCATTTTTTAATGCTTGACATCTTATGTAAAGTTATAGCATCTGTTTTTACTAAAACACCTGTAGTTTTTGTTCTAGTGAATGGAGAATAAAAATCTTAGTATTTTTATGAAGCTAATAAGATGACCTATAAAATATAATCATAAAATAATTAGTCTATTTTTCAAAAAAAATCATCATTTTAGGGTAGTCGGATATCTGAGCGTTATACGCCTGGTTTAAAGATGTGTGCTTTAAAAATAGAGAAAAAAAGAGATGAGCATAACAAAAAATTAGACTCTTTTATATATTATATATCGAGATATCGTTTATTTAAAAGAAATGACATTTTCCTTGTGAAATTAAAGGCTTGTAGCTGTACAAGTATACTATTTTTTCGAATGCTTGGGGATTACCTGCAATAAATAACTTCAAACTATATGAGTACTGCACACCTACGTTTCAGATTTCTCCGTAGGGCACGTTATACGGCGAATATACCTAAAAATTAAAAAATGCAGCTTGGAAGAATAGGTGCGCGTTATACACCAGATTTTACGGTAAGTTACAATTTCTAAAATTGTTCCCCTCGTATCCAATACAGTAATACCCCAAACTGACATAATAGATGGCACTGAGTGATAGCTGCGTAAATAAAATTAGCGTAAATCGGGGTATAATTTTGCATATAAATTATTTTTAATTGGGGCCAGAGAGGAAAGAAAATAATAATTTAGAAAAGAAAAATGTTTAATAAGATCTTAAATAACACAAATACAAAATCGCAAACCAAAGTTATTTTGATGTAGAATACGGCAGAATTTAAAGATAGCATTTTTTACAGCGTCCAGAATTAGATTAGTACTTCTTATAACTAACTGTTCCGATCGTGGATTTCGTTACATTAAACTTCTTTGCTAATTCATAAATGCTTATTTTTGTATCGATGTCTTTAATAATGTTAAGTTTGTATTCCAAGGATAAAGTTTTTCTTTTCTTGTTTGGTGCAGAAGAACCGGCTTTATTTCGCATTTGGTTCCTACGTTTTGAATAGATACATAGAAATAACAAACACGATATAACAATTATAACAAGTAATAAACATACACAGCATAGATAAGAAATAAATAACATAAAATAAATTACTATGGCTAAGCGTCGATTTCGCGTGATACGTCCGAACATGTGCATTAGCTGAACAGGAAGTTGGGAGTGAGTAATCAAGTTGTGTAGCGCTCCAACAAAAGACAAATTGAAGAGATTAGAAAATCGCGTAACTCCGGGTTTGCGTAAGTCGAGGTAATGTATCTATTATCTGCTTTCGTAATACTTGTTGAGTTGAAATAAACCAAAACAAACATTTCTCTCTTTTTAATAAATAAATTCTACACTTATTTACAAAAGTTATACTCAAATAATTCTAATGGAATCTCTTAAAGGGCATTGAGTATTTTAAGTAAAAATTTGAATAAAGGAGATATTTCTTTCATCACATTACCTTTTTATAAATAATTTAAAATGAACAATAAATAGAAGCATTTTCAATAGCTTTGAAGCTATTTTAAATTTTAAAAAATTAATTAATATTTTTGTTATACGTAGATGCAAAAAAGAGGAAATATTTCTAAAAAATATGTATCAACTACAATAGTTCAGAATATTTTTATGTAAAAAAACAATTAATATATAAATAAATTTAAGTCAATTCCCACTTCGATCAACAAAGAAAAGTTTTATTTTAGCAACTTTTTATTAAATAGTTACAATTAATATAAATATGTATATATATATAGGACAGAATCAAAACATTAAGTGGAAATTAATTTTTATCAATTATCATTAAAGTATCGTATTGTCATCCGAAACAATCGTGTACATAAAATTTCAGTTCAACTGAATGCACGTGAAAAAAAACGTTTTCAAGTTTTGACACAAGTCACCAAAATGGTCGCTAAATCGCCAACGTGGTTGCATTTGTAATTCTTTGAATAATTAGTTTTAATCAATTAATTTTTATTAATTCTAATTAAATTATTGTATTACCATCCAAAATAATCATGTATATAAAATTTCAGCTCAATGGAGCACTTTAAAATGTATTTTATTAACAATTGAAAATTCCACCAAGATATATAAATAAATAAACAAATAAATATATAGAGAGTGTGACCTAATAGTAGGAATTGAAAAATATAATTGTTTTAACATATAACAAAAGTAAGGAACCATACATTCTTAATTTTTATACCATAACTAGGTAGATTCTTTAAATTTAGTTTTATTCATTATTTATTCGAAGGTTCAATTATTCTCAAAAGAATAGGTTAACTTATCACATTATTATTTTTTATTTCATAGTTAAAAATATTTAATAAATTTATAAAATAATTTACTTTTATATTCCCAGTTTTTTATTATGTTTAGTCAAAAATTGAAAGGGACATTTTTTGAAAGCATATTACTGACTCAAAGCTTCAATTAAATTTTTAAATAATCAAAATTTTGTGCAAAACTTTTTAACCTGAAGTGTTTAAATTATGCCATTTATATATATTTTTTATTTATTTAAAATTCTTTAAAAAAAATTACTTTAATTTAATTATATTTTTAATAAATTTAACAAAACAATTTTGTTTCATTATTTAAGTACTAAAAATGATAATATTTTAATGAAGCAAATATGAGATGAACTTGTAATTCGACTAATTTTAAGGAAAAATTTTCTTTTAAACATTTTTATATTAAATAAAATTTCCATACAACATTTTAAGATTCAATTTGTTAAAACTTTAAAATTGACTATTCCTGCATATTATTTCTGATTCATCATTATTTATGAATAAATGATATGTAATGATTCAATTTTATTACTTATAAAAATATCCTGACCGAACTAAAAAAGGATAAAAATATTAGTGAACCAAGCTGTTAGGAATTGTTCACTTATATGAAACTTATGAAGTAAATAAGCCTCAAGAGTAAGTTCGATATTGTCACATAAATATTATTTAATTTTTTTACTGAGTGCGCGATTATTAGATGTTAATTTACAATATATTTCTTATTCATGCAAACTTTTAAAAATTTTGCTTTAATTTTAAGAAAAGCATTTCGTAGTTTCTCTACCACCATCTATCATTCAACCCAAAAACGAAGCTGACATTTTATCAGAGAATTTAAAGGATGCTGTTTAATAAAAGATACAAGTTTTTCAAAAACTTTCAGCGTCTAATTTTTAATAAATGGGAGGCTACAATAAACAGACAAAAAAAAGCTTACTTTAATAAATTGTATTGTAACTCACATCAATTATGGTCCTCAAATCATTCAAATACAAATTAATATAATTTTACTCCTTCAAAATCAGGACACGTTTCAATATTTTAGTAATTTATTTATTGTACAACTAAAATGAAAAAAAAAACTTTAGGGTGTTTCTTAACTTGAAGCAGTTACTTTTTAAGGTAACTGACAGCGTTCGGAACCATGATTTTGAAAAAGTGTACAACGGATAATATTTTTTTTTTTATGTTTAGTGTCAGTTGAATAAGAATATACTTTAATGCTTTAAGAATACTTTTACAAAAATAAATTATTTAAACGCAATTTTTAAGGGAAAAAAATTATTAATGAATGACATATTTTCAAACCTATAATGAAAAATGTTTCTATAATAACAATATTTTGCCTACATATAACTAAGACTTCTCTCTACAGAGCATGAATTAGGAATTTTGAAAACTTTACATTATTTTCATATCATGGAGTTAAGATCAATTGAAATAATGAAGTGGATTTTTTCAGAAAAACTAACTATCTGCCCTGATAATAAAATATGAATAAATCCACTTCTTAATTATATATTTCAAAAATTTTAGTTCAACCCCGGTATAGAATTTCTAGCTAAGTATAGGCAAAATATTACTATAGAAACACTGGCGTTGTTAGTTCTGAGTGGACCCTGTATTAAAACTCCTTCGGAGCCCCTTTTTAGGTATGAGAACCCTGTTAGTGGGACTGTAGTTACAGATGTTGGCGGCCCCTTATCACTGATACGGTGGTAGCTACGCCCCTGTACAGAAGCCTTTTCCTTAGAAGGAGAATATTTGGAAAAAATGTCATTCTTACTTCGTTTTTTTTTTTTTTTTATGCAGGAAAACAGATTTTAAGTACTTTCTATCTTGTAATAATGTCCATAAAACAATTTTATATGTATATTCTATTTAATCCCTTAAGTGCCCCGGATGTGTATACTCGTCCTTCCATAGGAGGACTTTTTGTACTGTGCTGCTCTGTTTATAATTAGTCCCACGGCTTTGGAATACAGTAAAATATGGCTGGCATTGACCATACTTCTACAGAATTTACTTATTTCAGAAAAGAGGTGGGGAAGGAATTAGAAAGGGTATGTTCCAAGAACGATGGAATTCATAGCTAAGGAGTTTTTCTTGTTTTTACGTTTGAGTGTGCTCTTTTTTTCTATTCTTTATTTGCTGTCATTTTTTCTTTCAGTGTATGATAGGAGCTTTTTAATTTTTTGTACGAATGCAATGAATTTGATACTGGTTTATGTGTTCAAACATTTTTCAGAGTATATCACAGAACAGATAAGTTATAAATTATTTTTTAGTATACTGTTGACTCTAGAGATAAAATTTCGTATTTTCATTTTGTTACTTTACCCTTTTCTTTCTTTTTTAAAGTGAAAGTAAACAAATTTTTCGAAGGAAAAACACGCGCCTTTTCTTTTCCCTCAATAAACCACGTAACACCGAGTGCCTGTGAGAAAAACGGTGACACTGTGAGGGGGGGAGGAGTGAATTTCGTAACTTTTTGTCGGCAGTTAAAGTGTTAACTGACACTAAGTATATAAAAGAACGTAGTCACCTTAAATACCCGCATCTATATTTCTACTGTGGGGTGAGTGAGAGAGTTATAAAGAGTGTTTTTTTTTCAGGTATAGAAGTTTAAGTTGGCATTACTTTCCAAGATGGCGACCGATTTAACAGCTGTCAAGTGATTTATTCTCAGTTTGATTTAGCAATTCATCAAAACGATCATCAAGCAAGGCGTAGATTCGTCGAATGGGCCCAAAACGAGATTGCCGTTGTTCCCAATTTTAATAAGCGAACTTTGTTTAGCGATGAAGCGTACTTCTGGTTGAATGGCTACGTCAAAAAACAAAACTGCCGCATTTGGAGTGAAGCTAATCCTCAAGTGTATGTCGAAACACCGTTACATCCAGAAAAACAGACTGTTTGGTGTGCTTTATGGGCTGGTGGAATCCTTCTTCAAAAACGATGAAGGCCACAACGTTACAGTCAATGGTGACCGGTATAGAGCCATGATTACTAACTTTTTCATTCCTGAATTAAACAATCATGATGTCCAGGAGCTGTGGTTCCAACAAGACGGCGCAATATGTCACACAGCTCGTGCCACAATCGATTTATTGAAAGACACGTTTGGTGACCGCCTAATTTCACGTTTTGGACCTGTGAATTGGCCTCCAAGATTTTGTGATTTAACACCGCTATGGGGCTATGTAAAGTCATTGGTCTATGCGGATAAGCCACAAACGCTTGACCATTTGGAAGACAACATTCACCGCATTATTGCCGATATACGGCCACAAATGTTGGAAAAAGTCATCGAAAATTGGACGTCCAGATTGGACTACATCCGAGCCAGCCGTGGCAGTCCTATGCCAGAAATTATATTTAAAATGTAATGCCACAAGATTATCTTTCGAATAAAAAAAAATTCATGTCAATCGAATAATACATCGTTGTTTTATTGCAATTTAAAGTTCTATACATCTAAAAAAACACCCTTTATTAACGTCGTACTAAAAATCAGTCCGATGGTATTGGCAACAGACCTCATAATTTTTAATCAATGGTCAAATAATGAGGAAGATCCCTGAGCTTGTTTCTCCCCTCTACTGACGTCCACAACTCGCCAACGGGAAAGCTTCAAGCCTTGCCAGATTTAAATTGCATCGGCCCTCTCTACACAGAAGGTCTTCAGCGGCTCAGGCTCGAACCATTGACACACCAGCTACGACTCTGTGACCTTGACCACTAGGCTAACGCAGTTACGTTTGTTAAAAGGGAAAAAAACTCTTCAATTAGCAAGAAGTAAAATGGTATTCGTTTTAATTATAACAGCCATGCCATTGTCATTTGCCTTAGTAAAAAAACGAATTAATTTTAACGAATTTAAACAATTCATTTACTCATGCATAGAAATACCAAATCCCAACTTAATTCGAAGACTCTTCATTATTCACCATCTATCCCTCCATTCCAAAGCAGGAAAAAGAATTCAGCCTCTTGTAGCAGTTTCTCCGATTCATCAGCCGGAGCGATGGTGAATGGGTTAGGGACAGAAGGAGCAATCTTCCCTTCACCCTTCAGTGGTAAACGAATAAAAGGGTGTGAGGTCAGCTTCCCTGATTCAATTGATGAAGACTTTCACACTCTGCAAATCCTTCCCCCAACCCTTGCCTCAGATACTATTCGACAGCAGCAGCTGCGATTTGCCATTGAAAGGCCAGTAACTGGCAAAGAGTCCTATTAGAGTAGACAGAAGGGTTTTGTTTTAACACGACTTTTCTACTCTGGTTAGGAACCGAAAAAAGACTTTGAAGGAGAAAATAAGTTTTGGGAACTTAACGGAAAAAAAACCCGAAAACTTTTCATTGTTAGGGTTAAATTTATATCTTTGATTTTCACATCTGTAAATATCTGACTTCTTATTTCTTATTCATTTTATTTATTCGTAACTAAACGTATATACCGTAAAATCCGTAGTATAATGCTCACCTATGTTTTCAAGCTGAATTTTGGCAGCTTGAAAGCCAAACTAATTTTTAGGAACATTCGTCGCACAACTCGCATCTCCCTTTGTACGAAGAAGCCTGAAGTATACGTGTGCAATGCTCCTATGTTTTGAAATACTTTATTCGATGCATTTTTTCAAGTTTTACATAAGACAGTACATTTCTTGAACTACAACCCTTTAAGTTCATGAAGAATGTTATTTAACCGCCCATCCGGTATAGTGCTAGTGACGCTGACTGCAGCGCTGTAGGGTCTGGGTTTGAATCCCGGAGAAGGCATGGATGATTGTAAATGTATAGTGCCTTCGTGGCATGGGTTACTGTTAATAGTCGTCGAGCCGCAAGTTCTCTCATGAGGTAGGAGGAAGGAGAAGAGAAGTGGGAGGCATCTGACCAACCCCAAGGTGTTCTTCCTCAAAATCGGGGTGGAACCGAGCTAAATCGTACTGTCACCTGCATGGTGCTCAAAGCAACGGATAACGACAGGCGTAAAAATCTAGTTCTCAGCCACGATGAATTTCGAGGTCCTTTATCTGATGTTACTGTCTAACAAGTGGCATAAGCAACGGCAACAGAATGTTATTTGTAGTGTCGTGAGCCCTTAAAATTATTTCATGACTTAGTAGCGCGAGGGCTCTCACAGCTTTTTGCCGAAAGGCATTTTATTCCAAATTAAATAAACGAAACATTAAATACAGTAGAAAATGTTCACTCTCCACAGCCTTTCACTGGAGAAAAGTTCTAGCCCCATTAAGGTTTAAAGATTTTGAGATAATCGTTTCCGAAGTACGGATGTCCCCGCAATCCCTTTCGCTGATGTGTGGTCCAAAGTCTCTTCAATCAAGTGGTTGCTTCCCAAATTTCGGCACCCTGTCTTTCGAAAGTTACTCCTGTTTCTACCTCTTGGTCCTTGAGGTGCGGCTGTCCTCGCAACCTCTATCGATTGTCTTCGTAGAGGAAAAGAAAACTGATATGGAAGTTAGTGCAGAAGATTCAAGAAAATCGAGCAGGTTCACGTTAACTTGAGAGCGAACCCTTTATGGGAGAGTGGATGAATTAAAAGTATTTTATTAACGATTGAAAATTTGAGCAAGATGTACATACATATATATATATATATATATATATATATATATATATATATACAGTGGCGCACACAAGGGGGGTCCTGGGGGTCTGGACCCAAAGCCCTTGATTTTTTCCGATTGATTATAGTTCTAAGTTTATAGTACGCAAAATTTAATTAAGTATTTGTTATTAATGATTAATTTTATTAATTAATGCTAATTATTTTTTTAATAATTTTTTTTTTGCTGTGTTTTGTTCCCGAATATCGACAAAATCAAAATTAGCATGATACAAGAATGGTGAACTTTCGACCCCGGACCCCCCCCCCTCTTGAAAAAATTTTGTGTGCGCTACTGTATATATATATATATATATATATATATGAAAAAACGAAAAATAATAGCAATGCGATAAAAATAAATAACGTCTGTTTGATAAAGCAAATTATACATCGTCTAAGAAACACGAGATAATATATTATGCATGAATTGTAAATATTGAATGTTTCTGTTACGAGCTGAAGCCTTTGTGTGGTTTTACGTTAGGTTTTATGAATAAACAAATACATACAGTGTAACACTAAACAAAACCTTGAAAAAATCTTTAGCATTCGAAAGCACATATATCGTTTAAAATTATCACATCTAATTGATCGTTTTTATTAGGTCGTAATACGTAACATGGTACGTCACGGTACTAGGCAGTATATAATAAGTTATATAATATTAAAGTATATAGTAAAGTAGACGTCACAGTAAATTCGTGAACCGTCAAAAAGTAATTAAGATAAAAAGTTTTACTTTTATTTTACTAAGTGCCTTTTTATTTACTAAGTTCCTCTGTTTCAGTAATTTTGTAAAATTAATTTTTTTTGTTTCATTTCGTATTGCACTAGAAAAATAGCCGGAAAAAAGATTCAATTAATTTCAAATTTTGGGTAGAAATATTCAACCTTTAACACAACTGCAAAGTTTATTTCTTACATGTATAATAGTTAAGCTCAGAAAATTCTCTTACATTGTCTGAATGCAAACAAAAGAAAGAAATTAGATTGATAGAAATAATATCATGCATTTTAGATCAGAAATTTCAAATCGTATGGATAGAAACAAACTGCTTAAAATTTAAAAAGTTTGGTACTCGAACACAGTTATATAATATTAAAGTTAACAATATATAAGGTTTCTATTTATAGTACGAAAACTGTTATTTTTTTTCTTTAAGAGATTAAACGATTAGAATAAGTATCTGTGTGTGTGTGTTTATTGTAAGAACTTATTGAAATGTGTTTACTTTACTCTCTCTCTCTCACACACACACATACACATAAAGAGTCTTAGATTTAAAATAGAATTTCCGTTAAGCTTTTGTACGGACTAAAAAGTTTAAAACTAAAGTACTGTTTTCTTTATGTAACTGGGTTTCAAAATTACGAGGTTCGTCGCCAATAGCTATCGTGCAGATTTTATATGTGACGTTGAAACACATTAAATCAGTCGAATAAATTGCACGAATTGAAATACAAGAACTTTTTTAGTTATTTTTAATCTTTTGATAGGGGCTTATTTGTCAAATCTTAGCTTATATGCCAAAAGGAATGTAAAAAAACCATGAATAATATATACAATGGTGCGCAAAATATAAGTAACAGGGTTTTTTTTTGTTTTGCTATAACTCCACGAGAAATCATCTGAGAAACATGAAATTCAGAAATGGGAAACAGTATTGTGTGCTTAAGCGATGACGAAAGCATAGTTGCGTGAAAACGAATACAACTTAAATAGTATAGAAATAGATTGAAAAGGCTTTAATGAAATCATAGTATCGTTACACATAATTGCCTGTTCAAGATAAAGAACAACTAACAGATGTTCCTTAGTATAGAATATGCCCTCCTCTTACTTCAATAATTTTGCTTCGCACCGTCTCTCCTTACTCAACACCAGATTGTTTAACAATTCTTGAGGCAAGAGTGCCCATTCCTCAATAAGCATCTGTTTCAGTTGTTGGGTGCTCGCCGAGAATGTAATCAAGCCTCAAGGTGTCTCCCCAAGGCATATTCTACATGTTCTATGGGATTTAAATCAGGAGAGAACGCGGACCAATCCATGCGAGTGATATCTTCACTTTCCAGTAGCTTCTGAACATCAATAATCCGGCGTGGCCATGCATTGTCATCCATAAAAACGAAGTTTGATCCAATAGCACCTCGAAACAGACGCACATGAGGAAGGATCCCCTCCTTACAATAGCGATCTCCGATGACAGAACCTCTGATGAAAACGTGAAGCTCCGTCCACCCAATTAACATAATGCCTCCTCAGACAACAATTCCAGGATCCCCGTAGCCGTCTCCTTCCGTGATGTTACTGAGATGAAAAACTGTCCCGCGCGTTCTCTCTCCAAATCAGCTGGCATTGGGAATCGCTTGTGGCACTGAAACGACTCTCATTTGTAAAAAGAACGTGACGCCATCGATGAAATATCCAGTTTTTATGCTCCTTACACCACTCTAAATGGTACCGCAGATGGTTAACTTTCAAAGGAATGTAGCGTTTAGAATGGAGAGTAAATATGCCACATTTGTGAGGACGTCCGGCCAAAGTAAAACCGCAACACATCGCCATGTTGCTGTACACAATTGTTGAGAAATGGCGTTTTTGATGACTGGTGTTGGGCTTTCCCCCTGTAAGACGATATATCAGTCATTCGCTGCAAAGTTTTTTCCTAGGGGCGGCCACCGCCAACCTTTCTAACAGCTCTACCTTTGGTTCGAAAGGCTTTCCAAGCGCGCGAAACGACACTTTTAATAATAGCGAACTGGTCAAACTACGCCCTTCTTCCGGCTTTCCAACCATTCTCCCTCGAGGGAAGTAATCCAAGGAATTTCTTCTAGCCATATTTCACGAAAGAACTCCCTAAAGACCGCAGCGAATGTCTTTAATTGCTAAAGACATTCGCTGCAAGTGCCAGCGTAATTTCCCGTTCTTCGCCTTTTATTGTAATCTTGAGCTACGCTTGCCGACCGCACACGTTCACCTCACGTCACCTATGGCGCTTCATTCCTGATATATGCATACGCCTTACACCTTTCTAATGAGCTGCGTGTTCATTGCACTGATCGCAATAACCCCTTCTGCAATTTCATGGCTATCTGCCTAGAATTTACATTGTTGCTTAAGTTTTGGTATGCCAATGTAGATTCATATCAAGTAAATTTTTGAAATAATTGCGAAGGTTCCTTTTTCTTACATACACGCGTGGTCCCTAGATAATTTCTTTCTAATTTTTTTTAAGGCAACAAAAATAAAAAAAAAAAAGTATTTAAAATGTAGTTTATTTTTAATACAATGTTCATGTATGCACAATATACAGAAACTTAAAAGCAATTGAAGCTAATTTGAGTTATTCTTTCTGCTTTATTTCAAATTATTGAGACAACTATACACATATATGAATAAATACAAATACATTCCATGTTAGAAATTTCTCAAAATCAGAAATTTCGATTTTCTTATACCAATTAGTATTTTGTCAAGATATGTAGATCAATTTTAAGAACTTCTATACGTTATGATATCGTATCTAGAAGATACTCTTAAAATGACCGTGGTTCAAATGGACAATATGAGCCTTTTTCATCCTAAGAAAGGGATGGCAAAACCAATAGCACGCGTGTTATTGATGGCACGTGACACAATATTTTGGGTACGCCACCGATCAACGGTCTACATTTTTAGTTCAAAAATTATATTATTCAAGAAAATCAAACAGGAAAAACAATATCAAAGATTAAATGTACATGAGAAACTAGACAAAAAAAAATTGAAGAACTTTTTCCATAATTGATTCTTCAATCAAGGAATTTCAGTGAGATTTTCTCTGTTCAAAGAATTATCAGAAACGCTCCGGGTTTATTATGTACCCTGAAGTGATTTCATTCGATAAACTGAACTTGTCCCAGTTCGATTGGTTGGAAATTGAAGAATTCGAAATGCAACTGGGTTTCTATATATAGTGTAGTGCAATATAGATTCAAAATTTATTGAAACAAGAAAAAAAGTTGAATTCATTGAAACAAAAGATTAACAAGCAAAATAAGTAAAAAGGCAAGTAACGTAATTTTTGGATACATCGAATTCGATTCCCAGACATTTAACTGTTTGAATAAGCACAGGTTCATGTTATTTTAACCATATTTTCATCTGCCTACGCCTGTGAGAATTATTATTTTCTGAAATGAATAACATTGAGGTATCCGACTACGTTCGGAACCGTGATTTTCAAAAAGGCGCATAAAGGATAATTTTCATGATATTTAGTGCCATTAGATTAAAAAAAAAAATATATGCATAAAATTGTTTTAAGGACATTTTGACAAAAAAAAACATTTATTTAAATATAATATTTTGGCAAAAAAAGTAACTTAGAATAATCTTTTTTTCAAATGTTCTCCTTTTGGGAAAAAGGATTCTACACTGCTGGACAATTTCTAAGGACGGATCACAAATTGCTATGTAGCATAACATTAAGCTGAGACGAGAGGCCTAGTAGGATAAAAATATGAGTTGCACACTGTTCAGACATTAGAATAAAGAATATTTATTGTTCTGAAAAGTACAAAAGCTGTGAAACATCTGAAAGAAAAAAGAATGTTCATTTGATCTGCGTACGGAGAAATGGAACTAAAACTAAATAGAACTAAAATGCATCTTAAAGTCAGCAGGCACCTTAAAGAAAGGTATCAGTACGGGATATGTCCACCGTGGAGTGTGATGCAACATTCCACACGTCGTACCATACTTTGCACAACATTATCCAGCAGCTGTTGAGGCAATTTATCCCATTCCTCTGTGAAAAAACAAATTTATCACCGACAGCACCATGGAAAAGACGAACATGAGGAAGTAGAACTTCATCAATGTATCGTTGGCCCGTCATAGTCCCATTCGCAACCACATGTAGGCGCGTGCGGCCATTGATCATGATGCCGGCCCACACCATGATACTGCATGTCGGATATCGGTCCTTTTCCTGGATATTTTCTGGACGATAAGCAGTACCACTCTCGCGCCAGATCAGTTGGCGTCTACAATCCGATGACAGACTGAACCTACTCTCATCTGAGAATAGTACGCATGCCCAGTCCTGTTCAGTCCAATTGTGATGCTCACGACACCATTGCAAACGGGCAGTACGGTGCTGTCTGGTCAATGGGACACACACAACAGGTCTGCGTGCGTATAGTCCTTTTTCCCCTCAAACGTCTGGCAACAGTTTTTCGGGAGATCTGCCTGTGGCAGCAAGAAACTGATTTGCCACCTGCTGAGCTGTGGTGCGCCTGTTCCTTTTGCTGATAGGACGATATATCTGTCTTCTGCAGGCGTCGTACTTCTAACACGACCTCTCCCTCGTGTCGTCTACTACACATTCTAGTAGTTTTAAATGACTTCACAGCCGTGAAACAACGCTGTGAGCGATGTCGAACTCCCTGGCAACATCTGTTATTTTTCGCCCTTCTTCGATCTTTCCAATAATTCGGCCATGCATAAAATCATCTATGTGATGTCGGGAAGACATGCCAAAAATTTTAAGTTCGTCTATTATTAATCTTTCCTGTAAAACTTTGACTTGAAACAACAACAACTGTCCACACGCGTCAAAACCTTTAAAGCTCTTATGAACGCTATCACGTGATGAACAGACGTGGAAAAAAATTTGCATACTTATACTTCTTACTAATATCCCGCACTTATTCTAATTTTCCACATTTTGCTTCCTTTCATTTTGTGGTTGCTATGGATGATAGTGTTATCCATCCTTAGCAATTGTCCAGCAGTGTATTATGATAATATTTTGCCTGTATATAGCTCAAGCCTCTGTACAGAGGCTCAACTAGAATTTTTGAAATGTATAACGAAGAAGTGGATTTATTCACATTTTACGACAATAGAGGGGAGCAATTTTAAGAAAAAAAACGCCCATAATTATTTCAATGGGTGGTAACTCTGAAAATAATGTGAATTTCTCAAAAATTCTAGTTGAACCTCTGTAGAGAGGTCTTAACTATATACAGACGAAATATTATTGTAATAGAACCATTTTTCACAAAAGGAGAACATTTGGAAAAAAGATTATTCAAAGTTAATTTTTGCCAAAATATTATGTTTAAATAAATTTTTTTTGTCAAAATGTCCTTAAAAAACAATCCTATGCATGTTATTCTAATCTGAGTGATACTAAATATCACGAAAATTAATCCATTTATGCGCTTTTTTAAAATCACGGTTCCCAACGTAGTCGGATTCCTGAAAGACTCGCTTAGAAATCGTTTCGCGGAGGACTCCAATTCAGCAAGCATTCTGCCAGAACTAACATCTTACAGTCCTAATATAAGTTACTTGTCATCTCATCTGCAACAACAACAGAAGTCACACTAATGTTACTTAAATTTAAATACACATATAAATAAAACATTTTCTTCTAAACAGAGCAAAATGTAATTTTCATACTAAATAAAAGAGTTTTGTGTTGTTCGTATTTAGTTTTATTATTTTCCCAATAATCACAAGCCAAAATTATTTGACGGCACGTCTATACTTTATTAAGCATTTCTTTAGGAAAAATAAGCACGTTTATCCATTATGTTTCTGTCCTGGGCCAACGTCATTCATAGTGATAAGAGATAAGGTAAAAAAATAAGCAGTTACTCTCACTGACCATATCGGATACGTTTAATTAGGGAATGTATGTTACACAGGCTAGAAAATAAGAGGATGATGAAAAGACATGTGTTACATTTGGGAATATCTCAGATGAAGAGACAAGGCTAACAAAAGATGATTAACAGATCGACAGTAGTGACAGGAATTTTGAGGTCTTGAACCAAACGTCTGCGACAGTTATGAATGTGTATGGTGCAAACCAAACTGTTACATCGATGTGCTGATTTGAAGAATTAATTACAAAGGCTGATATTTTTCATAAAACGAAAAATGGACGAAGAATCTCCGGATTTGTCTACTTCATTTACGAGCGTCATCCAGAAAATAAAGACTATTTAGTTATACAAAAAAGAAACATAATATTTATTTGGAATAAAAACCATTCCGTTACGTATCTGAAACTTACTCCACTTCTATGTGTAATCTCCTTGTGCATTTAAACGCTTGTCATATCTGTTTGTGAGCTTCAGAATTCCCAAGGGATACTCTTCTGACGGCTGGGTGATGTGGTCAGTTCGTCGCTGCCTTTTTGCACCCTAGGTTGCGCGTTCGACCCCGGTCCAAGCCAGTAGATTTTCATGATGCAGAAAATCACTAGCGGCCCTGTCGTATAATTATACGGTATGTAAAAGATCCCTAGAGTGTCTCTTTGGCTTGGGTGCTCTCGGCAAAATTAAATCCTAGTGCAGATTCACATCGTCAGAGCTTAGGTGTATCCCTCTGTGGAGGAAAGTGGGGGTCAAAAATCCTACAGTGATTGGTATCCACTATAGGTGCCGCATTAAATAGAGATACCAGCTCTCATAGAATGTATTAGGTCTGCAATGATAAAACACCAATCCGCATCTCTTTCGAAATAAAAAGAACTCTTCTGCCGACAATGTATTAAGTGATCCCTGTCAGCAACATTGACATTCTTGACTCGATATCACACAGGGAGAAATATCTTTCTTGACCAGATTGTGACTGGTGAGGAGACTTGGGTGTCTCGCATCACCAAAGAGTCAAGAATCCTTCATCACCTAAAATTCGGGAAAATTTAAAAACTCTCTCAAAAACGTAAAGTCATGGCACCGACTTTTGCTATCGTATAGGTGTTTGTTTGGTGGATTTCATTGCAAAAGGCACTGTAGTCAATACAAATCATTATTGTGAGACTCTTAAGACTATGGCGAGTCATCCAAAACAGGAGGCAAGGAATGTTCTCTGGTGGAATCGTGCTTCTTCACGACAATGGTTACCCACATACTACTAATGCAACTCAAGAATTTCTGGATCAGATCGAATGGGAATTTTTTGATCATCCGTCCTATAGGCCGGATTCCCTAACAATTAACCTAACTAACGGCTTTCTCCTAACAATTACCATCTTTTTCTTAATCTGAAAGAATTTTTTTGTTTGGTAAACGTTTTGGGAGGTATGAGAAGTTGGTAAAGTAGTGACATCTTGGTTTAATGTATGGATGATAAAAGAGTATAATATGGGAAATTTGAAGCTCCTGAAGAAACACAACAAAGGCTTATAAGTAGGAGGCAACTATATAGAGAACTGAAGGAAACTTTTTAGATATTTAACCCCTTGCTTCTAGCTCCCGCAATATCACGGGGGGGGGGAATTTCCATCTCTATATTCCTCGTACCCGTGATATTTTCGGGCTGATCGAAAGTAACACGCTAAAAATATTAAAACTATCTGTTTCTTATGCCCGCAACCATGCTCATTTCTCACCAGAAGGCAGTACCAGATTATTAGTAGCGTGTTTAGAGTTTATTTAGATGTTAGCACACAATCAAGCATTATATTAGCAATATGTTTTTGTCACCTTATCTCAATTACTTAGTTCCGCTCTTCGTGAATAGATGTGGGTTGCTTTCTGTAATATATATATATATATATATATATATATATATATATATATATATATACATATTTATATACACATAAAATTTATATACATATATATTTATATACATATATATACATATATACATATATATATATATACATATACATATATATATACATATACATATATATATATATATACATATATATATATACATATACATATATATATACATATACATATATATATATATATATATATATATATATACACTCTGTCGCAAAAAATATATGCACCCAGAAGAAATTGAGCTACATTCACGAAATTTGGTATGCATGTAGTGTATATGAAAATAAACAAATGATTAAAAATTCAGAACAAAATATCATTTTATTAAGCGGTTACAGCTTGCAAAAGGTTAAAAATCAGTAAGTAGTAAAGCCACCTCTGGCAGCTATACAAGCCGAAATTCGGCGTGGCATCGATTCAATTAGATCACTTATGACCCCCCCTGTGGAAGATCCTGCCATAGTCTTTGCATCTGCGCAGTTAATTCTCCTGTATCTCGGGACGGCTGCAGTTTGCCTTCCCAGCGCGTTCCAGACATGCTCTATTGGCGAAAGATCTGGTGACCTGGCAGGCCATGGTAGGACGTCATATCCTTGAAGACATTGTTGGGAGAGTCGCGCAGTATGTGGACGAGCATTATCCTGTTGATAAATGGCACCTGGGCGACTTGATAGCATGGGTAGCACAATCGGCGTTAAAATATCGTCCACGTATCTGCGAGCTGTCAAAGTGCCTTGAAGGACCACTAAAGATGATCGTGTGTCCCAAGAAATTGCTCCCACACTGTCACACCTTGTGAAATTGCTGTATGCCGCTCTCGACAATAAATGCCGGATCGGATCGCTGGCCGGTGCGCCTCCAGACACGTGTGCGGTGGTCATCAGCACTGAGACTGAATCGGGATTCATCACTGAAGATGACACGTCTCCAGTCTGTCACACTCCAAGTTGCCCGAGGTCGGCAAAAATCCAGTCGACACTGCCTATAATGTGGGGTCAGTGGTAAGCGTCTTAGCGGACGTCGGCTCCTCAAGCCAACTTCGGTCAGTCGTCTCCTTATGGTTTCTCTTGATGGCACTGGATGTCTGGAAGGAGGTAAGTGGCGTTGAATCGATGCTAGCGACGTTGTTGGTGCCGAAGTGGCCACTCTTCTGATTGCACGATCCTCGCGATCATTTGTGTTCCTGGGACGTCCTGACCCTCCGCGACGGTACACTCTACCTTCTGTGATCCACTGTTGCCAACACCGAGCAACTACCATATCGCTCCGACCGAGGTGGCGGCCGATACGTCTATTCGACCAACCTGCTTCTCTGAGGCCTATTATACGGCCCCTATCAAAGTCCGTCAGCTGCTCGTACTGCCGCCGGTTACGTCTTAGAGGCATCCTAAGTCTCAATATCGTCTATCAAAGTTATCAGATTCGTTTGGATAGCCGTATGGCGCTCGTACTCATGCTTTTAAACTCTCCCAGTTGCGCAACTAATATGCGCATAGCACACTTAGCCTTGTCTCATTGGCTTCGAAATTTTAATCATTTGCATATCTCTTACCAGACTACATTCTTGCCGAGTTTCGTGATTGTAGCTTGATTTCTTCTGGGTGCATATATTTTTTTGCGACAGAGTGTATATATATATATATTGTAAACATTATGGAGTTAGTTTGGAAGGGTATCGTATTGTACTTTAAGTAAAAAGCGATCTGAGAGTGATTCTGAACTAACTGATTGTTTTGAAAGTTCGGTTAGTGAACCTGAGAGCATTGATGATGGTACTGTACTGTTACCTGTGATATATTGGCCTTTTTATCTCATACTTAAGAATTTACATCACAAGAAAAAATTACTATTGTGTTTTTACATTACAAGTCTAATAAAATTCTCCTTTAAGGGGACTTGGTACCCTTTGAGCAAACTTCTTTATTTACGTATTTAAAAATTATATTTTAGCATTTTATACAATGTTTCTATTCAAGAAAATGTTACCAGATGAAAATTTTCATATATTATTTCACACAATTTTAAAAAATTTTAATTTTTGAAGAAAATTGGGAAAATTTTAAAATCCTACTCCTTTTGTAAAAATTAATTTTTTGACATGAAATTTTTTTATAATATTCTTATGGATGTTCTAAACAACTTTAGGGATCGATTTTAGAATAACTTCATTAATTTTCGAGAAAAAAAATAAAATGTTGATATACAGGCTAAAAATCAACGAAAAAGCCAACATGTCTTACATTTTATTTTTTTTTTAAATTATTCAGTTTATAGCAAAACGGATCCCTAATTTTATTACATGCTTTATTTTTAACACGCAGAGAAGAAATGGAAGTGATTGGTAAATAATTGCCGAAGGAGTAGCATTTTGAATGCACTAAGGTTTCGAAAAACACAAACTGAGAAAAACCAGTTTAAAGTTTATAATTCTGAAAAAATAATTATTATAAGCTTAATTAAACTTAAAATACCACTTTAACATATTAGTTATACGTTTTTCTTTAAAATAATTGCATTTTCATATGTTTTCAACTCACACATTTTTATAAATGATCAACTTTTAGAGAGTACTATATAATTGCACAAGAAAATTCAAGAAAAACGTTAACAAAAAATTTTTCTGTCACGACAGAAGTTTTAGCTGTTTTTCTTCTTATAATATTAAAGTATTACATTTGTAAGAAAAATATATCAGGAATAAGAACTGAAATTATAAAATTATTAATATAAAATACCTTAATTTAAAAATTTTACATGCACACATTTCACGAGGAAGAAAAATTACATTATTGGATTGCCTCGGAAATATTCTGCTTTTAATACTACACATTCTTTTTTATAGTTATTATTTCTATTTATAAAATAGATTTTTTTTATCATAACGCATTTTTTAACTTTTTTTCTTAAAAAGGGGGTGTGGCTGAATTGCCTAATTTGTTTTCAAATGAAGTTTTATTCAACTTCTAACTTTCCGACATGCACAAGTGATATATCAATCGACATATAATAATGCAAAGAATAAGATTAAATGAAAATAAAAAAAAACTATAGATTTGTGATTTTTAGGGTACCAAGTCATCTTAATGTTTAAAACATTCTCCTTTAATTTTTAGTTTTTCTTTTTGCTGGAAAACCAACTTTCAGTTATAATAAACCTAAATGTTGGCTTTTCTTAAAAAATTCATTTTTTGTATTTCAAGCTAAAAATTTACTCAAAATTTAAAAATAAGTATATACATTAAACATACACTTAGTTTTATTTAATTTGCTTGAATAAAAAAATAGTAGGCACTTTTAAGACCGTTTTCTTCAAAATTATCCGACCCTTAAGGGGGAATTGTTTTTCCAAATAAATATTGAGTTTTTCATTTTGTGTAGCTAAACGTTCGTTATTTTTGGATGACTCTTACATTATCCCCGAATGAAAATAATACACATATATCAAATGTAATAAACATACGCGAGTGATAAATTCTCAGTTTTGATTCACTTGCTTGATACTTTTTTTCATTTTGCAATATTTATCCATTTTTTAACCAATGTTACTTCTTATTTTTCATCAAATGCATTGGAAAAGGTATTCTTTAGTTTATGCCAACAATTAAAATAAATTCCCAATCTTAGAGATCCTTTTGTGTGTATCCAGTTGAAACAAAACCAGATGAATACTCATGTTTTCCTCTCTGCGGTTCCGGCACATACCCTGCTTCTATTAAAGGATGAAATTCCATTCCTCAGAAATAGACTTCCATTCCCCTTCTGTTGACCCAGCTCTCATTTCTTTTGATCCCATTTCATATCGAGGATGGAAAAGTCGAGACAAAGCCTTTCGCTCATAAAACAAAGACGAAAAAATAAAAGGGGAAAGATAAAAATGATTTTTTTTTTGCCCCGTAATTCGTAGTACACCGAAAAGGGAAAGAAAGCACTCCTTTTAATGTGTACGTCGCGATTCATTTTTTTTCGGTACCACCTCCAGAACAATTTGTCCAGAGTGAGAAACCGTCCCATGATTTGAGAGAGGAGCGTTGAGTTGTTTGCTCAACATCCTCGAGACTCCCTGGGGGCAGATACACAATCCACCTGTTTTCCCAACAAACCACCGAAGCGGATACAAGCCCCCTCCTTTTCCTTTTAGGCCCCCTCCCCTTTTTGCTTCAACCTCGGGGGTCTGACCTACCGCCATTTAAGTAATTAGGATCCGTTACTACCCTTCCCCCTTTACTTTTTTTTTCTCTTCTTCCCTTAGACTAGATGGATTGCAGGTCCAGTCTGTTCATTCAGGAAGGGGGAGGAGGTTCCATCAGAGTAATTGATTTCAGTCGGGAGGGGGTTGCGGGGTACTTTGGGAGGGATAAAGCAGCGGCGTAAAAAGGTGTGCGTAATGTTGTCTGATTTGCATACCGGTTTTTGACGTTCATTGCGCCCATTTGCTTTTTATTGGAGTAGGAATCAATTGATGGGTTTTTAGGGTGAGGAAGTTTTGTAAGGGTTTTAGATTCTTTCGATTGATAAAACTGAAATAGAATGATGACAAATAAGTGGGGCTATTTTTAGAGAATCGATTGTAAGAAAAAAATTGGTATTGTGGTACAGATAGCATTACTTTATCTTGATATGGATGTATTCATAAATATATCTCATAAGAAATAAAATGTAGATTTAGTTCAAGAATATCTGATACACTATTGTGTGATTATAAGTTTAAATTATTTTATCTTTTAATATCGTTACGTGTTTTTAAAATGGAATTTCTCTCTCATGACTCCAAAATCAAATACATCATACTTAAGAAAAAGCATAATTTTTAATTTTTATTCCAAATTGAAAATACTAGAGAAGTGTATATCTTAGATTTTCCTTATTGGAAGATTGCGAAATGTGTTTCGTATTAAAATGAATAAATTGATTATAGGAGTTTAATTGAACGAGAAAACGATAAAGAATAAGGCGCTGTGATGTGTATTTATACCCAAATTCCAGATTATTGAGACGCATTTTATCCCGTTCCATACGCCAGTCCTTCCTTTGAATGAATTTATTACTTCCATTTATTTTTATTTTAGATCATATCGATCTACAACTTTTGCGACTTATGACCATCTGCTATTGCGACCACAAAATTAAATAAATATAAATAACATATATATAAAAGATAACTACCGTATTTTTACTCGAATCTAAGACGCGCCATTTTTCCATAGTTAATACTACTGAAAATTCGGCTCTGCTTAGAAACGAAGGCAAAGCATTTTTTTGGATGGGGTATATATTGATTTCCACCCTTTTCAAAAGGAAAAATGTAGCCGTCCATTCTGGCCACTTGCATGGATGACTTATCATATTCCACAGTTTATCTCTAGTAATTAGTCTATCGCTGTCTACTCGTATTTAGAAAACTTTTTTTGTGTATACGCTTACTTTAATCACCTAAACATCAAAGATATCGGTAATAACATCAACACGATTTCACTATGACGCAAGTATTAGTTCCACTGAAAATTTGACACGGACGAAAGAAATATACGTCGATGGAATAAACAAAATGATATAATTTTTGCTTGTAAATGTTCAACAGTCTTTAATATTTTTTAAAATTATTTTATAATACATTCTTTAAAAAAATGTTGCATAACAAAGGCATTGGATGGCATGGAATACAGCACCGTGTGGGAAAAGGGCGACACCGGCACCTATTCCAAAGTCAGCTGTGACAATGGGAGTGACGAATCATTTTCGAAACATCATATTGATAGTTAGATTAGTTATAGAATCGTGTAGGTTTTTGAAAATTTTTAATACTGGTCAAATAAAATTAACTATCAACTTCTTATTATTTCTCATTAATTTTTTTTTAATTTCTTAAGTATCGGATATCGGTGAGCCTTTTACACATTTTTTTTTTATTTTTCTCAAAAACAAGTAGAGAATTGGGGGCGCGGCTTAGAATCGATGATAACATTTTTTTACTAAAACATTTTGAGAATCAGGGGTGCTGCTTAGAATCAATGGCGGCTTAGATTCGGTTAAATGCGGTATATTTTTCTTCAAAGGACACACAATTGAGAACACATCGTATATTTTTCACATTATGTATAACACTTATCCGAACATAAATTAATGTTTGTATTTGATGTACAATTTTTATAAATCATATTTAAAAGAAAAAAGTCGAGGTAACCAAATAGTCATGGTCATGAGCTCTTAACCTGTATTATTTCTTGCAAATCATGAGTTTTATTCCTGTTAAGTCAAAAGATTCTGGTATAAATGAGCTTATGCGCGTTAAATTTTTTAATGCTCAAAGGCCTCACTTTGAAGTGATGGGGATGTTTGTGTGTGGAAAGTGGGGTACTAGAGCTCAGACTCCTCCTCGCCACAGCCCAGTTTCAAAACTAAGAGGTTCGTCACCAATATTCCTCATGTTGCTTTGAAGCACAACATTCAATAATACAATCAATCAATCATTCAAAATAGTATATATTGCAATCACTATTGATTGCTTTTTTTCCTGTGTCCCTTATTGAATTTTCTTCTTCCTTAGAATTATTCGTTTTCTGGGCGTTCCTGCTTTGTTTGAAAAAAAACGGATGTATGCTTTAGCTATATGTTAAATTAGATTTTCAACTAAATTTCTTCTAGCCTGTCGTTGGCGCGGTGTGGAAGAGTGGTGCGCAGTGAGCCAACTCCCGATTTGTCCTTATTCCTTGATTGTGGCTCTGAATTAGAAGATCTGTCATGAATAGCCCCCTTTTATCAGGACAGATAACTGATTGATTGGAAAATTTATATTTGTGAAAGATATATGAGCTGATGACTCTTATTAAATATTTATCAGTTAGTTTCCTTAGGGGGAAAACCAATGAAGAGATAAAGAAATATTATTGAAGAATCAATGTGGAGCTTGATTTTATAAATGGGGGAAGCATATTTAGCACTTAAAAATGCATTTTTACGAATAAAAAGGGTGTCATCAATCCCAACTTTAATAAATTCGTTTGATTTTAATACACCTATCTGTATGTCACTTGCGGAGCTAGTTCTGAGGGAGCCTTGTATGAAAATGTCTTCGGGGCTCTTTTCTAGATATGGGAACCCTGCTAGTAGGAATGTAGTGACACATATTGGGGCCTTTGTAGCTTGGGAGCTCCGTATCATTGATACGGCAGATATGGTGGTAGCTACGCCCCTGCTGTATATGCAAACTTTAATATCTATAAAAAAATTAACAAAAACACTCATTTCCTATTTTAACAATTATAGATGCGCATTCAGAAGGCATTGCAATACATTGGATGAAATATCGAGTATATTTCCCATAAACTTCATATATTTTAAAACAGTATTTAATAGAAAAGAAGAAGAATTGAATTACAAAATATAATTTTCTCCATGTACCCTTTAAGTCAGAATATGGCATTAATATCAGCAGTTTTTAAGAAAATATTTTGATCTTGAATCACATATTCCTTGAGACCTCTTATGAGTGAGCCGAAGACACTCATAAACCAAGTCTCGAAAAAATGGTTGTATTTTAAAATTACAAAGTTATGTCATTTCAAACGCTCTTTCGTTTTCAAAATTAACTCAAATACATGACACACTCCTCACAACTCTTCCATCACGAAACGCTTCTCACTTTGAACCTGCATCCGCACCAACTAGTATTTAATCTCGAAATTACCCCTAAAGTAGAGAATAAAGATCCCTCACTTTGTCGGTACAAAAAAAGAGCACTTCTCTTGAGATTTTACCCTGTCTTTAACGCGTGGAAATGTTACTGCTGAGCATTTATCCTCTCCCATCGCAGCTGAGGTCTGAAATCGGGTCCACTCTTTATGGCCCGTAATCGTCTGCCCGTCCTCTCCTCCTTTAGGGTGTCGTAATCCACCCCCCGCGGACGATCAGAGCAAACAGTTCTGGGGGATTAAAATAAATGTCCACCGTCTCTGCGGGTCAGGGCCCTGGAGACCAGTGGATCGTCGTCGGAGAGATTTTCAGCCAACAGAGATGCCAAGTTGTGACACGAGTCAGAGAAAAATGGTGGGAGCGGGGTGTTCTTTGAAGTAGTTCTTTTTCGGGAACAAATGCTGTTAATAGTGTTAGTTTAAAACGAAAAGCGAAGGCCTAATTTTATATCAGTCTTCGGTTAATTTTTTAAAAAATCACGTTTTATGAATAAAATTAAGAGATTTTGAAAAGCTAAAATCTTATTTTTTTGAAAATTTGAGAATTTTTACAATTTTAAATTGCATAGATTTTGACCTTTCTAAAAATACCTTACTGTAACCTCCAGGGTAATTAGAAGCTCTTAAAACCTATTATTTTAAATAATCGTTGAAACTGGGCCACGCCCATTTGAATGGTGAAAAATGTAAACAAAGTACTTCGTTTTGATTAAAAGTTGAACGTCTGATATAAACTGAAACATGTATCTTTTATTGTAAATTGAGTCTTTTATTTTTTTATTTCCTTGCCGATTAAAAGTCTCACTGTATACATTAAAATCAATTTACCTCAAAATGCAAATTTTGATGTTCGATGTACCTTTTCTGAGAAACTACTGTTCACAGGTATGTAAATTTTTATGGTATATTTATAAGGACGGCTAATATATACTGAAATGAGCTTATTGTAAAAAAAACTCAAAAATTCGTTTTTTACAAATTTTTTTATGTGAAAAATGGGTCACATTTCACTATGTTTGATAAAATATTTTATAAATTAGGAAAAAAGTTCAAATTTAGCTAAAACTCATTTCAGTATAATAAAAAAGGTACTTTAATTGTATGAAAAATTTCAAACAGGTACATATAACAGATTTTGAGAAAGGTACATCGAAAACAGCCAATTTAACATTGTCAGTATTGTGGTTTTTTCTCCCCTTAAAGACTATATGGATGTATGCGAAAAAGTAATTTACGATAGATAGTCTTGTTATTTATTGGGGGGAACATGGAACAAAAATTAATATAGAGCTTTAATTATTTATTTTCGCTCGATAGCGTTTAATTGCAAGCCAGTTTGAGATTTTTTGAGAGTTAGTGAGTGTTTATTAACGTAGTACTATAAAACAACACGAGGACAATTCGCAAGGGACCTCGCAATTTTGAACCATGGTCAAAAGAACCAGACTCTTACAAGCAAAATTTCGCTGCGCTCTAACTTGAGTACTTTGATCCATTAGCAGTGATTCCCAAGGTAGTCTATGACGACCTGAAAGGGATCCATTTCAGTGAAAAAGTAACTTGTGGGTCCATGAGATGTAAATGGGGGGGGTCTAAAATAGTGGCTTTCATTAAACCAAATAGAATCAAAGAATTTAGTCAAATGTAAGTCAATTTTACCTATTTATTAACTAAATTTAATGAGGTTAATTTGCAGCTACAAGATGACTGCATAAATTTTATTAAAACAGGGACCATAATTTCAGTGTTTCGTGCCAGAATTAAGCTAAAGGAGTAAAATATTAGATGTCGAAAGTTTTCCCAGTTTCTCAATTGTCACATACAATCAACCAGGAAAAAAGACGTTTTAAATTACGTTCAACATTTAAATGCCCTATTTTGAATTTAGATTTGAGAAGGCTTTGACTATGGTAACAGCACAGTACGAAATGAATTTATATGGTAATATTGAAAAAAGATATCAGATTACAAGAATTAGGCATTAGGAATGGGAACTAACGAAGATCTCTTGAAGTAAAGTTTAGAAACGGATGTAAGCAATTGGGGCTATAAAAATATATACTTGTTATTTATCTCCCTCTGCCAAAAAGGAAAGTTTTTAATTTCTTTTCCGCTTGAGAAGGAGTTTCACCGCGTTTGCCTATCTCCAAAACAAAAAAAGAAGAAAAGACTGGACACCATTACCAGGGAAGATATTTAGAGTTAAAACCAACAGGATTGAGAGAGAGAGAGATGCCAAGTATTAAAAACTTTTTATTGAATCCGCAGATTCATCCCTCCCACTTTAACGTGTATCGATTCCTTTACACGGCGAGTCTTCAGTGGCACTAGGGATCGAATTAAAATAACGCGCCCACCACGAGTCCGTGACCATGACCATTAGGTTATCGCGGCCACCTTGAGATGTTTTAAAGTAAAAAAAAATTTTAATGGTATTCATTACGGTACATTGTTTGACAATGTATAGAAGTTACTTAAAAAAATTGCTTTCTTGTTTCTTCGCATCATTAACATGTACACTTTCAGCATTCTTTTTATAATACTCAAACATTGTTTGTCAAGTAAACATAAAATAAAACTCAACATATCAACCATGTTAGATAATTGCTAGTGAGATGAAGTCATGTAATCTGAAACGTAAGGAATATTTTTGTATCTAAAGAGAATTTACTTTATGTATATATTTATATATATATTTGTCCTATTACATATATATATATATGATGGAACAAAAATATTCCCTTGTTTGGTTCCATTTTAGTACATTTAAATGCTGAACGCTGTAAATATTGGTTACTTTTAATGATGCAAGGTTATTTCGATACAAATTGGTATAGTAATATTGAATGCAATAATAATAGTTTGGGATTTTTTTTAAAAAAGTTAATTATGTTTAGAAAATTATTCTGGAATTTTCCCAATAATCAGTAATTAAAAGCGAAGTTAAATTTGCTTTTCTTTGGTTTTACTCAATCATTGTAAGTGTTTTAGTGACATTCATCATTTTATTTTTTGAGTATGCTCAATTTTAATCATCATTAATCAGGTAAGAACACTAGTATCTCATCTCTTTTTAAATAAAGAAAATTGAGAACCTATGGATTCAATATTGCTTACAGTATAATCAATAGATAAAAGAATCAATATAAAATACAGGGAAACTAACGGGGTTTTCTTATGGTCTTTTAATATTAAGGAATAAAAATCAAATTTGTAATATTGTTGCAAACTGAAAAATGATCCAACATTTTTTATATATCATGCCTTCATAATTATATAGAAGGAGCATGTATTTTATTAAGCTTTTTCAATTCCTACTATTAGCTTACACTCTCTCTATATTTATATATATATCGTGTCCAAACTTTCAATCTTTGATAAAATACTTTCTATTCATCCAACCAAGTTCGAATACATTTTTTTAAACTTGTAGTGCATGACACTTGATGTTAATACAGTTTTTACAAATATTGATTAAATTTTATTTTTTAGTTTTAAATTTATTCTGCGTTATTTCCGTCGTAGTTACAATTGGCTGCAACAGATGGCTCCAGTACGTTTTTCTAACAAAGTAAGAATTGACGTTAAAAAAAATTTATATTACTTGTTTATGTTTGAATAATTTAGTGTAACTGAAATTTTCCACTGTGTCAAGATTCAAAGTCCTTCTGTTGGTGGGGTGTGGAAATTAGGAGAGTGGGGTGCTAGCTCAAGCGTCACCCTCGTCATTTGATCACAGATTAAAATAATCAGGTTTTTCGCTAATAAACTTTGTGTTGTTTCATTCACAGTACGACGGGAATTAAAATCCCAAATTAGGTTTAAATCAGTGATATCATTTTATATATAAAATAAGTTACCCCTATTTCATCTTTTATTTTATAATATTCACTGATTTTCAATCTTACAACTTAGAGAGTAGGAAAAACTCTCAATTAAAAAAATGTGAGTTTTTTAGGAACACAATACATAAAACGAATGAATAAATGTCCGAACTGCTATGATTATTAATAAATTTTTCTATTTGAAAATCTTATTCGTGTTAGATTAAAATTAAACGAAGACAGAAACTACTGATCAATTACATTTGCATGACATTTTTATAAAAATTTTATTCAAACCTTTTTAAAGTTACGGATCACGTTCGGAACCATGAATTTAAAAAGCGTATGAATAAATAATTATTTCAATATTGAGTGTCACTTGAATTGAAATATACAAATAAAATTCGTTTAGGAGAATATGATCACAATAAAAAATTATTTAAATTCAATTTTTTGGCAAAAAAAGAGAGGGAAAAATGACACATTTTCAAAATATTCCCCTTTAATGGAAAATGCTTCTACAATAGTATTTTGTCTATACACACACGTATATATATATATATATATATATATATATATATATATATATATATATTATAGTTAAGACTTACCTACAGAGGCTCAACTAGGATTTTCAAGATATATAATTTGGAAGTAGATTTATTCATATTTTAATATATCAAGGTAGATAAATTTGAATAAAAACATCTTTTATTATATTAATTGATAGTAACTCTGAAAATATTGTGAATTTTTTAAAACATTTAAGTTCGTGCTCTACAGAGAAGTCCCAGCTATGTGCAGGCAAAATATTATTATAGAAGCCTTTTACATAAACGGAAAATATTTTGAAAATCTCATTTTCCTTCCTTTTATGTCTAAAAATTGCATTTAAATAATTTGTTATTGTAATAAGGTTCTTAAAATAGTTTTTATTTTCATATTCTAATTCAAGTGATACGAAATACAAAAAAAAAAATATTGATTTATACATTTACTTAATATCACGGTTCCGAACGTTGTCAACAACCTTAATCCTTTCATTTTCATTCAAACTAATTACTTGAAGGCATGAAATATATTATCTGAATTTCTTCAGTCTTCCATTCGATATTATTCAAACTAAAGAAAGAAAGAAAAACATTTTGAAATCCAAAACTAGTATTACGATTCAACTGAAACAAAGATTACTGGGATAGGAAAGGGGCGACTGGAAGCCAAATGTGGTAGTGTGTGCGTCGGCAGTTAATGGGGGGATTATGTCCCAGCGGGTCTGGCGACCCATTAGCCACTCCATCTCCCGTCCGGCCACATAATTAAATTACCAATTCCGATGATGACGACTCCAACAGGACACCTGCCTGGACAACGATCCCCGGCGCGACCGGGGGATCCACTTGCTGACGCAGTTATCCCTCTGAAATGTTAGATCAGGCATCTCGGTAAAATGTCTGCCTGGCTTTTAAAATACCATGGCCTCCGCTTCCAAAATATCTTAAACATTTGGGTTTGTATCAAGAAACATTTCAGTAATTCACAGTCATGGTTAGATGTCAACCCTTCGTCATACATTTTAATAAAATAAATTTACAGTTCTGAAGACATTTAGATATATATATATTTAAAAATATCAGGCAATATTCTTACCTTTCTTCCGTGTTTGTAGTCTGTAAAAAGGCTTGTTTGATTTAAATTACTTATCACAAAACATGTGGAATTTTAATAAAAGATTACTCTGAGGATTTCCGTGGTCTTTAGAATTCATAAAGATAAGATGAAAAAGAACACAAGGAAAGTTTTCTAACTAATAAAATGTATTGTTTATTGTTTTTTTAAAAAATGTTATAGTACTTAAAAATATTGAATAGGTTTTCTCAAATTAATTTTGCTGCATAAAAAGTTTTTACATTTTGTTTTTAAAGTTATTATGTATTGAAATATTTTTACAAGAAGCAATTAGAAATTTTAACTACGCTAAAAAAAATTCCATAAGTTTAAAACTTTTGTGAATTTTTTTCAACAATTTGATCAAATACATTTTGGGAAATCTAAAAAATCATATCAATGACTAATATGGTATGAACATATATCTTTAAAATACCGCTTTGAAATATCTTTTCCCTCAATTATCATTTCGATTGCAATCTTATTTTGCGATATGTCTCTTAAAAATTTCTTATATATATATATATATATATATATATATATATATATATATCATTTTTAATATATATAATTTTTACAGTTCAATTCAATTTAATATTTTTAGAAGAATAATTCTCAATTTAGATTTAGAAGAACACGGCAGTGATAAAATAAAGATTCAGATTTCTATTTGCGTACGTGTTTGTTGTTGTTAAAATACAAATGAGGACGATTTTATGTACATCAATAAATTTCATGCGTGCGTATGTATAGGTGTTTGCATCCAATGGTGTACACAAGGAAAGTTAATGGGTGAACCCCCCCAAATTTATTCATTTTCATCTCATCCTTTTATGATCTTCTTATAATTAAGAAGTCGGTGGCCAAAGAATGTTCTAGCAGCTCAAAAAAAGAAGCAGTGTTTATTCAAACCTAACCATTTATACTTATAGGTTTTTTTACTGCGCAAGCACAATAAATGCCGTAAAACAACTTTTACAGAAAGGTTTCACGGTTGATTAAGGCTGGTTTCAACGAATGTACGAGAGTGAGCAAAACGCGGAGCACATCAGGCTATTATTAAAAATGGCTATTATTCCAAAAAAAAATTTCTTTTTTATTTTAACATGTAAATGGATAGTTCGTTTTACATTACGATGTAAGGGTAAAATGCATTGCGAAAAACGTTTTATACCAGAAAAAATGGATCAACTTAAATAAAAATAAGTATTATGTTAAAATATGCTGCTCTTTATAAAATAACAAAGTCAGAATATAATATTAATGTTGGAGTAGTTTTATATTTGAAAAAATATTCCCCCAACTTCAAGTCCTATTCTTTAACATTACATGAAGAAAACTTTAAATCAGAGATTCCAAAACGACTTGCAATATCAGTCCCTTTTAAGGAAATAATTTTCATCATGTACACAATTACATTTTTCTCTATGATATATTGAATAAAATACATTCAAATCTAATAATTGTACAAAGAACTTAAAGATAACAATTTAACTAAGAATTTGAATATAAAACTAAAAGCTGTTTGATTTTATCATGAATATTAGATTTATATGGTATAATGGTTTGTTAGATTTATGATTTTTTTATATCAAATCATCCCGCTTTAGATGTGTGGATCATACTTCCCTAAGCAAATATATATTAAATCTATGCATATTAAAATGGGGATCGCATTATCCAATCCTTACAAATTAAATAAAATTTTATAACAGGGAAAAATTATCATCAATTTCTAATAGACCCCTGGAATACTATAGGTACTTTTTTCATTTTCATAGGGTTCATTTCATAAATTTTCAACGGGTTTCATTTAGAATCCGTTGTGAATCCTAGATTAAATTATACGCTGTCAAAAATTCCTAGCTTTCCTCGACGCTCGATCATTAATATGAGTGTGATAAGCAGATAAGTATTAAATCTTCAAATAATTTTAATTAGATATTAGCATTTGATATAAAATATTTCCCTTTTTTGTAAAAGTTTAATGTTTATTTTTAAGAAATGTAATTTTGTCAGTAGTTTATTATATAGAGGGACATTATTCTACAATTTGAAACTTACAATGCAATGTTAAACATTTTGTATTAATTGTTTCTTTAAAAAAACAAAAGTGGTGCTATACAATACCTTTGTAATAACATCCGTAAATATATATGAGGCTAAGTGTTAAATCCTTCATGTTCTTAGTTCCTAAAAAGCAATGAAACTTTTGCTCTAGATTTATGCTTAATACTACAAGAGAGCTTGTAGACAAAGCTGAAATAATAAGCATTAGTGAAATTTATTATTTCTTTCAGGGTGATTTTATTCCATCTTATTATTTTGCAGAAGAATCTATCGATTAAAATTCTTCTAAAAGGTAAACATTTGTTTCTTCAAGTTTGGGGAAATAGATTATGAACTGAATAGAACTGCATCTTTCAATTCTTCTCTAAGGGAATCGAGAAGATGTGTTAAACTTTAAAGAAATTGTGAGTCAAGTTGATGTAGTCCCTGACGCTAAATTAAAAAAAAATAGTACACGATTTGTCTAGATTTGGATTTAGACATCTATAGAAAAGTTTCTCTTGCATCTCCATACCCTGTTCGTAATAAATTTGTCTTTTATCCAATCCAAGTGTTGTACCATTTTGGAATCTTAATTGAAGGGGGGAATTTTCAAAATAACTTGCCTGGGGTAGTATGTTATGTTTTTCTTTTTATGAAGAGTCAAAGTTAGGTGACATCATTTTTTTTAGCCTTGACTTCAACAAACTACGTCATTTTTAATTCAACCAGCAAAGACTTTTGCTCTACTTGTGATCTCAATTAATAGCATGACTATGTAAGATTATGTTAGTAGAAGAATCACTGGAAAGTTGCGAAATTTGTGTGGTCACAGTACTTAATCATGTAATGGAGGATGTCAGTCGTTTTTGTCATATTTTCAAAAATACGATAGTCATCATTTAACTAAGTGATATGACTTTTTGTTTTTGTTTTTCCCGAAACTGATGTTATTATCATTTTCACCCAGTGCCCATTTGATGTTGAGTTTCGGGAAAACCTGTTTATCATACTTCAAAATGATTCAAGCAAGTTTAAATAATCATTGCATATTGTCAGGAATCTTTTCATATTCTCAATAATACATATACAAATACGTTTTTTTCGGTTGAATGGAGCCCTTTTATGTTCTTGTTAAAAAGCAGATTCGAAAAAATATCTCAGTATAATTAATAGTTTTACAAAGCATGTTTTAAATTTTTCAAAATCTTAGAATAAAATGTAAGACATTTCTCTCTCTCTCTCTCTCTATCTCTCTATCTCTATCTTCATACAGAAACCAAGAAAATGTATAAGTGGAATTAATCCGCCAAAAAAAATTGTTACTTTCAAAGACAGATTTAGAAAATATAACTCCCATTTCGCTATAACAATAAGTGAATGATTGTTAGGAAATTGGATTGTAACCTCAACAAATGGATACTTTGTGAGGTTATTTTATTTAAATCTCCTTTCACCTTCGGTTTTGAATTAATAAACGTAATGTTAATCTCTCCTATGGAACTTATATTTAATTTCTAATTGAGGTGATTTTATTAGCATCTTATTATACAGCAATGTGAAGATTTTTGATAATAGTCCTCACAAGTGTGTGTGTGTGTGTGGACGACTGTTAACATTTAATCCAATAACAAGCTTTATCTTAAAAGAACAGGAATTCGATTATATTTGAGAAACTAAAAGATAAAACAAAATTCGAAAAGCTAAAAAAGATTTAGGATTATATATTAATAGGTAAACAAAATTAAAGCATAATGTGGTATAAGTTTCCCCCCAAAATTTAAAATAGTTCTTTTATTATAATATCAGAGATAAATGTTCAAATTGTTATCTTACAGCAAAGAATTACAAAATTTACTGTACTCTTCTCCCACCTTCTTTAAAAACAATCTAAATGTGATTGATTCTTTTCGAATGGTATCACCCATGTTTGGAAATAAAAGTTTTCAATTTGAAAAAAAATGTGTATGTAGAAGTTTAGAGTGTGTGTGAGAGAGATATAGGTGAGTTAAAATAGAATGTTACATTAGCTGAAAACTTATTTATTTGAACATATTTATACGCATTATTTTGTAAAAACTACATTTTTGCTAAATGTTTCGTGCATGATTTCGTGGCAATATGTGTCTCTCTAACAATACTCGCAGCTTAGTTTGGATAAGACTGCCTCATGGGATTTGCTTCATATAGATTAATTAATTTATTTATTGATTAAGGAAACTTTTCATCAAATTCTGACTTCAAAATAAAAAAAATTTAATTAAAAAAAATCAAATATTTCTTTTATATATTTTCCCTTTTAAAAGTGTAAAAACCCTTATTTCATAGAATAACTAAACAATGCAGTTAAAGTATACAAAATTATTGAATTCTACGATTTAACTAGAAGCTGTTAGAATCGTAGCACTTCCGATGAAAACTTTTCTGATTGGTCCAAATACGCGAGTGATGCAAGAATTGCATCATCTTGCTTTAAAATCGTTGTTTCAGCTTGTAAGGCATTCACCCGTGGGGGATGCTTTACTTCTAAGATATCCTCGTGATCTAGGGGTGTGGGAGTGAATGAAGAACCAGGCATTGCCATAATCTTAATATCTCTATATTAAGATCTTAACTTAAACACTATACAATGACAATATTTATATTTTAACTTAGCTAATCTGAGGTGAGAAAACCCACAATACGTATTACCAAATAAGGGCGATCCTGACCACTATAATTACTTTACCGCTTATTCCTAACTTCTGTTTATATACAGTTTCTAATATTTAGTAGATCAGTCCTACATCTATATTCTAGGTAACAGCAACACTCTCGAATTCAAAATGTCTTTTCTTTATCTTGCGTGGAATGGTTATCCACCTTAACTTGAACTTTGGAATATTGGCTTGCTTCAGCTTACGCGTTTAAACTCAGACTAGCATAATCACTTCCCAAAAGGCCACCTCGCTTACGCTAAACTTCTGCTATTTAAAAGGTTCCTAATTTGCATAATCACGCTTCACATCTGGATTTGGTTGGAAAGAATTTACCTTTTTCGGCCCCAAGGAACCCAAAAGGAAAATTAATAGAAAGCCCGATGAACCCGTCACAAGTTCTTTGACAGATGAACTTTTGATCATTTCCCGTTTAAGTGAGTAAACTAAAAATTTGCTATCACACTGAGTCTTGGAGGACTCAAGACCATTACGAATTAAAATCCCTCGAAAAAAAATTGAAATGAATTATTGCATAGGTATGAGCGTGTGTTGTTTATTGTTTGTGTGTGTGTGTGTGTAAAATTAACACAAATCATTTTTATGTATCTACAGATAAATATTGAGGTAATATTGATGTCATTTTTAATAAATAATTTAAGCATAATGAAACACAGGTGAAATATACACTATATTTCTTCTTCTTCACTCGCTCGACAGTCCTAGATGTTGCATTGCCTTCTCCAGAAGTTTTTCCAGGTATCTCTACTTTTGGCAACTGTTTTCCAGTTTTTGACCTTTAAAATATTTAGGTCTTTTTCGATGCAGTCAATTCATCTTAATGGGGGTGTGCCCCGAGGTCTATTTCCCCAGAGCTTTGCCAGAAAGATTTCTTGCAGCAACAATTTTCATTTATATACACTAAGTTTACGCCAACTAATTAAAAAAGTTTCAGTTTCAAAAAAAGTAAACGAGATTTTAGTTCTGACGAGTTTAAAAAGGAAATTTAACCCACAGAAGAGAAAAATATACCGTAAAATCCGGCGTATAACGCGTAGCACCTTATAATGCGCACCTATATTTTCTATTCGCCGTATAACAACCCCCACCCCCTTTTTTTTACAACGAAACATGGAATGTTCGTATGCAATGCTCTTCGGCTTTGAAGTCATTTATTCGAGTTATTATCCTAGGTTTTAGAAAACTAGTATATTTCAAGAACTACAACTGTTTATAAGTTCATGAGATATGTCATTACTTTTAAATAAACAGTATTTCGATCTCTGTAGAGCAGCGTTTCTCAAATTGTGGGGCGCACCCCCTTAGGGGGGGCGTGATACCTCTAGGAGGGGGGTGCGAACATTTTGAAAAGTCGAAAACAAAAGATTATTTTTAAAAATTATTGATTCATTAATAAAAAAACGAAATACATTCTGACAAACTAAAAAAAGTAAAAATAAAAACATTTACACTGATATAATACACTTTTTAATTTATCAGTACTGTGCACAATGTTTTTAATTTAACAATACTAAGCTTAAAACAAGTTTAATAATTACCAGTGACTCCAAGGGCTTGTCATAAAAAAATTATAAGCAAAAACTAACACATATTTTGATAATTTGTACGATTTGTAATTAATCCCTTCCCTGCCGATTACAAGTTACGCGATTCGGTCCCCAATGCCACCGTTTTCCATTTAAGCGCGCATATGTGATGTATTGGGGGAAGGGGGGGAAGAAATGGAATGAATAAGCAAATCCTCTAAATAAGTAAATCCTTCACAAACACTGTCATGGTACTTTTGCTGCATTTCAAAGCCTTCGGAATAATTTTATGGATAGCACAAAAAAGATCGTACTTCGGAAAGATGTAGGCACTTAACGCTTTGGATGAGCGAGACGTTTATATACGTTGATGGTACTTAAGTGCTTAAAGTAGCAATGTAGCTTTGGTGTCAAAGTGTATTATAGAATTAAAGATATTGTTAATGTATAGAGGGGGCGCGATGAAAATTAAATATAAAATATTAAAAGCAAATATTAAAAGTTTGAGAAGCACTGATGTAGAGGTCTAATTTTTTTTTATGCTCGTCTCTATTTTTTAATTTTAATGCTATAATTTTTATATCCGGCGTATAACACGCACCCGTAAATTTCGATCATATTTTTGTGTTAAAAGTGCACTTTATACGCCACATTTTACGGTATCGAATTTTAAACGAAAATGACAATTGACAACACTTCCCATACACTTAACTAAAAACCATCCGAAACACGAATACAATATTGTCAATCGATTATAACCTAAAGAAGTCGATGGACCTCTTTCCCAAGCGAGAGGATCCAAGCAAACCCTCTTCCTTCCCAAGACAACTCCTCTTCACTTGTTTGCAAACTCTTCGCCTGGGGTGAGAGAAAAGATGAACCTAGTTTCCAAACCGCTGAGAACTCAGGGAAGGGGGAGGGTTTAGAAACGAGATTATCCGGAGAGGAGGGGAGAGGTCGTTCGGCTTTAAGTGCCAACGTCAACACTCGACTTGAAGAGGATTTTCCGGAAGGTGTGTTGCCGGGAGGTTGACACAGCGACAAGTGGTCGGAAGGAATCTTGTTACGTGGAGCAACCCCGCCGCAAACCCTCTGTGCCTATAGACAGATCTTATTAAGGTCCATGTGTGGAGTGTTGCAACAAGAAAAGTTTGTGTCGAGGGGACTTGTTATACGACAGGGATTAACCTTCGTTTAAACAGTGTTCATCTTTGTGGGCCAACACTCTATAATATATCAAAGGGAGTTCGAGCAATGTAATTGGAGTTGCTTTGAAAATGGGTGTAGTGTTGTGTGATTAAAAGAGGAAATTTTGCATGTTCCGGGGGGGTGTGTATTGTCTGTGGGGAAGGTGATATTATTTTGGGTTTGAGTCATTGCCCAACTTTTCACAAACAAGATTAGCCCTTTTTTTACATTTGAGAAAATTTGCATAAGTTTTATGTAATAATGGTCGTAGGGAGTAACATATTTAGGAATTTTAGAAAACTCTTTCAAGACAAGTAGGGGAGGAAGGAGTTTTCAATTTCAATTATATTTTAGAGAATTTCGCCGACCACATCTGAAATTAAAGCTTGCAAGAGCAGTATTTTCTTAAAAAAGTGATTGCTTTTATTACGTAAGATATTGTAATTATAAGAATTTGCACTTATTATATATAGAAAACACAATGAACTATGCCTTTCAGAAATACTTGGAAATCTCCTTTGCACTTAAGAAGTATTTAATGCTGATCAGTTTTACTAAAATGTTTCTTATTATAATATAAAAATATACTTTTTCTGAATTAGCGAATTACGAAAAAATATGCCATTTTCAGATTATAAGTCAAAACATGTATTACAGTTTCAAGGCCAAAGCATACAATTACTTCTTTATGTCGCAATCAATAGTTTTCAAAACTTCCCTAGCTAAGATGAATATTTGTAAATGGTGAATATTATTATTAGCTACTCGAGAGCTTTTGGCGACGGACCCATGACAAGTTGGCCACGAGTCTATTACCTTGACCACCAGGCTACCAAGTTCTCATTTGTATAGGTAAGGAATGATATGGAGCCTTTATCTGCGCCAACTGCCTTTATTTTCCCAAGCCTATCTCAATTGTTCCAGAATAGCAATGTTTTATGATTCTTAATTGCGATTGTTTGTAGCAGTGGTGCACACAAGAATAGTTCAAGAGGGGGAGGGGATCCAGGGTCGAAATACCACCGTTCTCGTATTATCCCCTAATACTCCACCAAACATATTCTTTTAATTTTATCGATTGGCGAGTACAAAAAACAATAAAAAATAAATTATTGAATAAATATTTAGCAATAATTAACAAGCTTATTAATAGCAAATATTTAATTAAATTTTACGTAATATATACAAATAATTATAATCAATCGAAAAAAATCCATGGCTATGAACGGGAGGGGGGGTCCGGACCCATGCCCCCTTCTCCCCTAGCCATACATGTTTAAATTAGCAAAATTTTGATAATGCCAAGTTTGTAAAAAAATATTCACATTTCTTATTTGTTGTTTGATTTTGAATAATATAATTGTATAGTTTTGAATAAAAAAAACTGTAGCTATACCACCGAACAGACTTTTTCACAAACAATCCAAATTATCCCCTTATTTTTTAACGACTATGATAAATCAAAAATACATATCATTTTAGAAAGTTTAATTTTATTGAGGAAGAAATCTTCCAGAGATAAAACAACCCTATTATACAAATTTTTAAGTTTTTCGGACGGTGAAATACTTACCAGCGTAAAAAAGCTACATTTAAAAAAATTTAATATTTCGTAAAATTTTAAAATTATTCCTTTTCATTATCAGATCTAGTAAATGATTATTTAAAAAAATATAGACAGTACGTATGTGACGAATCTGTATGGAACCTTTCCACTAATATTCTTAGGCGTCTTTTGGGGGATTATAAATTCGCGTATATATATATATATATATATATATATATATTTCCAATCAACTCCAAAAAGTGAACGGGATATGCAAAATAGATAGGGTATTTAAGTAGAGCGTTGTAAGCTAGCAAGTGAGAAGGCTATTGAGCCAGCAGCAGTAGCCTCAAATTTAGAGGATTCCATTGGATTACGTTAGTGAAGCTTTATTGCTGTTATTCTACGAAAGAACTAGAAAGCTGATATACCAGGCGGTAACTATAAATTATTTACGCTTAAAATGAGCGTTAGTTTAGTAAAATTAGTTAAAGTTAATAAAAGCTGATAATTAGAGTACGTGTATTTCTTGGACCTCCTATTTCGGTAGACCTTATCTGATCTTGCGCATAATTATTGATTAATTTCATAATTCGTAATTTAATTTAATATTAAAGGTAAATCCCTTTTGTTTGACGTAACATAGAAATATTATATGTTATTTGAGTTTCTGAGATTTGAATTGATATAATAAATACAAGTTATTATTATACAAAATGGCTATTAGTGATTCTTTGCCTCAAATTAATCTTGGTGTCCAGGGTGGAACCCAGGGGGGCTCCGCATACGTATAAAGAGCTTATTTTTACATAATTGATAATAAATTTTTATCTCAAATTTCTTGTACATCTCTCTCTCATTCTTAACTTATTATATACTATTTGTAACTAATCGACATCGAAAAAAATTATTATATGCTTTTTCAACTAAATATTTAAAAAAAAACACAGGAAAAATTTTAAAACTCATGACAAAATAGGCATGTTTTTCCTGCACCCGTATAAAAGCAAGCATTTTTCTTTCATTCAAAGTTATCCCCAAATCAATTGTTAAATATAAGAAATATACTGGAATAACATCTATTCCCACTTTCATGTGAACAGAAACTTTCCCTTTGAAACAACCATTAAAAGAGAAATATTTAAAGTCAAATATTGGCCATTTGCACCATTATTATCGATAGTAAAATGGTAAGAAGCTCTCTTGCAGAGATCTCTGTTACACGTTTACCCAAAATGTTTGTCCACGCAACTCAACCTTTGATTGCGGGGAAACATTCTGGGTTTTTTTTCCTCTGGACTGCGAGAGGCATGAAATAAAGTTGTTGTCTCACGCAACGCAAAGGAGACTACCGAAAAAGTAAGAGCGAGGGGGTAAAGTTTTTCCGATTCTGATTCGAAACACAAGATCAACATCACGTCAACCTAGTTGTTGACTCTGTAGAAATCAGTGCGAGGTACTGAAAACTCATTAACGATCCAAAACCCCTCTTTGGTATCGATTAACACGGTTAGATTTCTATTTTGCAGTTTGGTAAATAAAAAAACAAGAAGGGGAGAGCGGAAACTCGGACGATGTTCGTTTTGTGTCGGCTGATACAAGGTAACACTGGAACATGTTGTAAAGTGCGTCTTTTGTAGTGGAAAACATTAGTCTCCAAGTGAAGTGGTGTTTTCAGTTGTGGCTTGTTTCTTGTATGGAAATTGTTTGGATGAATAGAAAATCGGCAATTCTTTTATTTAGCTTTTATGGTGTTCGAATGCCACTTTATTTTCCACCACGTTTGTCAATAAAATATGTATTTATTTTATAACAAAATACAACGTAAGACGGAAAAAAGAGTGTTTTTTAAAGATCAATGAGATTTTTTTTAAAAAAAGAATTTTCCTTCAATTGAAATCTATAAAAGAGAAAAGTGGTCCTTTTTCTACTGAATGGAGTACATTTATGAATTTTTTTATTTCTCGATTTTTGTTACAAATTGATTCTCTTTTTCTCCAACTTTTTAAAATTGTTTGTAAGGAAGAATTTTTTTTTATTCATCACAAACGCTTAGTCGTTATAAACATGCAATTAAATTTGAAGAAATATCGCCTCAGTTTTATAATAAAAATACGCAGAAGCTATATCTTTTTATTCAAAAGAAATATGTAGTCACCTCTTAGTTTCAAAATGCGCTTCGTAATTTTCAATAAATTCATAAATCAAAATTTTTAATTCAAAAGATTCTTACAAACACGCACACACTGTTTTAAGGTTTAAGCCTTTCTAGTGAAATTTATGAATATTACTCGCTATATCCCATAATATAATGACAAACAATGAATTTAAATTGTACCATAACATAAGAGCAGTGAAAAAATTAATATAGTAGGTAACATTTACTATAAAAAAGCTAAGTTAAATCAAACAATAAATCAAATATATTACTCCTAATTTTTATTCTGGACTTTCATATATTTTCGTCATTTTTCAATAATTTCGTTACTGTCTTTTAAACTTGCAGGTAGGATAAGGCTTGAAACTTGTTTTATATATGTTCCTCTTTTCGAAATTCAGAATAATGTAGATTTAGGCACTTTAATGAAGTGAGCTGCTAGGGTTATAGTGTCTCTTATGCTCAGAGGAATATGTCTATGTTTTTCAATTTTTTTCTCCAAAATCCTTGCATTTAAATCCGCAGTTCTGTTTTTAAAACGATCTAACATTAGAACAAGATTCCCCTCGACAGTCACTTTAAGGATCACGTTTGCAAATTCTCAATATGGCCGTCTTGTTTACACTTAAATTGTTTTATAACGTCATTGTACTTTTCTGCAACTTTTCATTTTCTTTTTGAAGAATCTGAACTGGACAATCGTGACTCGATCCTTGCTTGAAAACACTTTTCTTCTAAATTTTGCCATAATTGGATATTTAATTGAAATAAAACAATTGATTTGATAATTAAATTTAATTAGAAAAACAGTTGTTATTGCTAAAGCCACCTGCGTGACAGTGTCAGATCGAGGCCTACGAAACTCATATCGGCAAAGGGTTCGTGGTACGTTTCTCGTTATCCGTAGCTTTGAGCGCCATGCAGGTGATTGTACAATTTGGCTCGAATCTATCCCAATTTTGAGAGAGAACACTCGGGGGATCAGGAGCCTACCACTTCTCTTCTTCTTCCACCAACCTCACGAGAGGACTTGTGGCTCTACCGTTATTTAGAGTACTCCTATGCCACAAAAGCACTTTTTTTTCAATCATCCTTTCCTTCTCCGAGATTCGAACCCAGACCCAACGGCACAGTAGTCAGCGTCACTAACCCCTGTACCGGTTGTGTGATAGAAAAATTCTGAAATACCTCGACTTGCGCCACCTCACTTTACGCGAGTGAGTAAGTGAATGAATATTAACGTGGCACTGTTCAGCTACTCGGGGGCTTTTGTCGACGGGCCACGTAATTTTGAACCATGGTCAAGTGACATGGATGACACCTGAGCTGGCATCCCCTCTCCTAACTACCACACCACACCAAAGGGAGGACGTTTCAGCTCTCGATAGATTTAACGTGCATCGCTGCCCTACACGGGGGGTCTTTAGTGGTAGTGGGATAGAACTCATGACATGCCTGCCATAATCCGATACCTTAACCACCGGGCTACCGCAGCCCTCTCGCTTTACGCGAACCCAGATCTAAGCGATTTTTAAATTTCGTCGATTCATCTTTCATTTGAGAAAAAAAGGGTAAAATTGGTTAACTTGGCAAAATGTGATTGAATAAATTATCTTGCCAGCCAAAATAATTTAGAAGTGGATAGGGATAATGTTCAAGACCTGTTGTATTTCCACAGGTCAGTAGCTACAAATTGATGAGCTCATGGAAATTCTTGAACAAGAACAAGACATTGAAGTTATTGACTTGAAGAACTTGAGTCTTAAGACCCAGTTCAATCAGAAGATTGAATGGCGGTTGGGAATTTGACAGAAGACCTCAGTTTAATTGAAAAAGGGTTACAGATTTTAGAAAATATATTTTTTTATTTCCAATGGCCAGGGTTACAGAAGACCACAACACCACAAGGAGGTAGAAACAAAAACAGACAAAATAAACAAAAATAAAAGTAGTGAGAAAAGTCTATGAACCCAATAAGTCCCTAGCTTGCCAATAAAGGTCGCACAAAGAGGAGCCCTTTATTGGAGACAAGAGGAGCACAAAGGAGCACAAAGAGGAGCACAAAGAGGAGGGCTGGGCAGCGGCGAATGTGGTCAGCACTCATGCCTTCCCAAAAATTGCAGAGCGTGCAGAAAGGGGTCTGTGCAACATGAATTCTATGTAGATATTTCAGGAGACAGTCGCGTCCAGTGGTCAGACGAAATTCTGAAACTTTTTTACGTCTTGGCCACATGGGAAGATCTTTAAGATTATTCCACCAAATCTTATTGAAATTTCTCTCAGCGTATTGTCTTGAAGAGAGATCGTTCAACTTTTTCTTAATTATACTTTCGGCACTGGTAAAAAAGACAGCTTGTGACGAATCTGTACGGCACTTTATCACTAATACTCTTAGGAGTATTTAGGGATTATAAATTCGCGTATATTTACAATCAGCTCTAAAAGAACAAACCGGGATATGCAAACTAGTTCAAGTATTTAAGGAGAATGTTGTAAGTTAACAGCCGGCTATCAAGCCAAGAGTTAGGTTGAAAGTGTTCTAAAGCGATTCAAGTTGATTGTGCTATTAGCGACTCGTTGATCATTTGGCAGTGGTCTGCAATTGGAAAGGAGAGATAGAGAAAGAAAGGTGAGATTTAACTACTAACTAAAATTAGATGAGCGCGGGCGCCGGCGCCGAAGGCGCCTATTCCCAGAAGGATAGGAGAAAAAGAAAGACCATGATGAGAAATTTAAACAAATAACGAAAACCCCCACAAAAACGGGGAGGGAGGACGTTCCCCAAAGCACGAGCGTTCTAACGAAGCAGAGCGCTGGCGGGGGGAGGGGAAGAACGCAGGAAGGAAGACGGGATGACCGAAGGCTGCTGATCAAGTCAGTGAAAAATCACCTCAGAACCCAGAGTGAATGATGCAGTGCAGTGCAGCTAAATCATGTTGTTAAGAGTGTGAAAAGAGTGTTTTTTGTTTTGCTATGGGGGGCGGGTTTCTCCACTTCGTTGAAGAGTATGCATATTTAATTTTAGGATGAGGATACGTAAACAGTGTTTGTGCTTTGATAATTGGATTGTCATGAGATTCAATAGATTTAAAGACATTTCTAGAGAGTTTAGTGATGTAATTAGAAAACGCTCCATATGTAGATCGTTGTGTATCACGTCATTTCGGACGTACCAAGGTGCGTTCGTCATGACGAGGAGTATTTTGTTTTGAATTACTTGAATCTTTTTCATGTGGGTGGCGGCTGCGGCTCCCCATACGGGAGATCCATAAGTTATAACTGGGCGCAAAATCTGCTTGTATAAAATAACTTTATTTTCCAGGGATAGAGGAGACCTCCTCCCAATGAGGGAGATGGCTAAAAGGTGAGATTTAAATCTAGATTATCGGCTTATAAGAGTAAATATATAATAAAGTTAGTGGTAATTTAATGAATGCTAATAATTCAAATTGCGTGTATCTCTCGATCCTCTTATTCCGGTAATCCCGTTCGATATTGAGTTAATAGTTGATTAGTATCATATTTCGTGATTTAATTTAATAGTAAAGTTCAATCATATTGACGTAGACATATCTATTAATCTTTGTAATTAGAAGGTTAATAATTTTTTTAAGTGAATAAATACAATTTGTTATTGTAAAAATGTCTACTGGTCGTTCTTTGCCTTAAATCAATCTTGATGTCCAAGGTGGAATCCAGGGGGATTCTCACAAGCTTTCCTTATTATCTGTTGAATGAAAGCTCCCTTCTTTGCTAGGTGGTCCGTAAACTCGTCACCTGTTACACCGCAGTGTCCAGGGATCCACTGCAAGACGATTTGCTTAGAGTACTCAGACAGACTTTGCAGCAGTTTTTCATAATCACGAATGTTAGAGGAAGCAGGAGGAGAATTTGAGTTCACAGCAAAAATTGCTGCTTTTGAATCACAGAAGACAACAGCCCTAGTAAAGCTATTCAGATGACAATGCAACTGCGCAAGGGCTACTTGAAGGGCAGCAATCTCACCATCAAAAGCGGTTAAGAATTTTCCAGCTGTTAAATAAAAGGAAAAGAGGTGGCAGTACACCCCTGCTCCAGAACTGTCAGAGTCTTTCAAAAGGCTTAAATCAGAGTATAGATATGCTCTCAATCAGGTTCAGGATACATGCAAAGAGCATTTTTTTAAAGGAACAAAAAAAAAAAGCTATGCGCGCGAAAAAAAGTCTTTGCAGACTACTTTGTTAAATTTTATGAAACCTTCTACATCAAAATAGCTCCCATTAGCAATTTTATATCTGTGTGTTATTAAAGATTTTATTAAACATTTTTTTCCTAAACTATTATTTTCTTTCGTCGCCGTCCCCAACTAAATATAATTTTTAAGTATTTATACGCTAAATCGCACCCCGACTTACGCGGTTATCACTCAGTTCCACCTATCGCTTAAGTTCGGGTATTGCTGTAGTTATAATTCGTAATAACTAAATTAGCCTAAAAAAATTTTAAGGTGTTTAAATAAATGACAGATGTCATGGTACATTAATTTTGATTGAAATCTTTATAGTTTTGTGCAACAACATAATTTACAGTTGCTTTTAATTATGATAACCAATCATTTCTTTTTGAATATTCCCTTACTACTATTATTATGGGGCAGAGGAGTAATATTTAAATTAAAAATAAAAGTTCTCATTTTTAACCAAAAAAAAAACTTTTAAAAAAATTTGCTAGAATCCCAATAAAATAATTATCAAATAGTATTCCTCCTCTCTGCAAAAAAAAAGCTAAACATGGAGCACATTTTCAGTCACAAAGAGTCACGATTTTCATGAAAATTGGCTATATTATAATTTATACATCCATCTATAATATAGAGCATTTAAAATTTCAAAATATTCATAAATAATTTTTTTTTAAATTTTAACACGTAAAGGATAGCTTACTTAGCTTTACGGTATATGAGAAAATTGACAAACACATTTTATACCAGTAAGAAACGGATCAACTCAGATGAAAATGAGGAGTGTGATAAAATATGCTACTGTTTATAGGATAGAGAAGCCTAAATATAATATTAATATTTCAGTTCTATTTTATCTGAAAATATATTCTGAATTCAGGTCCTATTCTTTAACATTAAAACAGCCTTAAATTATATGACTATAGTTTTCTACAATATCAAAGATAAATTTATTTTTCTATCTAAAAAACACTTATTATTTTAAATCCTTAACTGTCCCCGGCGTATACATCCATTTCGCTCAGCGGGTGCTCTAAGTGCCCCGGACGTATATATACGTCTTTCCGAAATACGATTCTTTTCTTTACGCTGCTATCATTACAACCAGTCTGAAGGTTTTGGAATGCAATACAATGACCCCTTGACCGTGTTTGCGAAGGATTTACTTATTTCACAGAGAAATTTGCTTGTTAGTGCCTTATCTTCCCCCACCCCAATCACATAAGCACGCCTATATGAAAAACGGTAGCTCTGAAGAGCGAATCGCGTAATTTTTAGTCAGCAATCAAAGGGTTAAAAAGGAACGAGCAAAGCATCAGCTGAGTTTTGCAAAAAATAATAACGTTCTGTAATTGTGTATACGCAAGGGTTTTTTTTAAAAAAATTGTATGTTTGCAAAACCTTGCTTATATTGATATAAATTATCAATCAAATTCCTTAAATACAGTCGAACCACCATATTACGAACTTCTATATTGCGAATTTTTCTATAAAACGAACTTTTTCCTGGAACTAAGAACATTTAACGATTTTCTTCGTAAAATTACCTCCCAATAGTGAAGTGCATTTTCCATTTAACGAACTTTATCTCTTATGATTCGATTTTTTTTTCTTCCTATTGTTGAAGTATTTCTGGACATTTCAAGTTATTATCTCTTTTAACACATTTTGTGGTGGTAATAAGGCTTGAACTGGTTTGATTAGGTGCCTAACTCACCAAGAGCAATGTAATTCTGGGCGTTTCATCTTGGATGAAATCCTTAACCCCCATTGTCTAGTTCACTGAAAGTCCAGGTGTCTAGTTCCCCATTGTCTATCACTAAGAAATATATATATAGAATAAATATATATTAATTTACAAAGAGGTGTGAATAATTACTCTTTTTCAATATATAGTGTTTATGGATTTATTTTATATGATTTATAAAGTACTTTGAAAACTGAGCCTCTATGTAACGAATTTTCCATGTAACGAACTTTTTTCGGGATTTAGCGACTTCATTAAATAGAGGTCCGACCAAATTTCTTTCTAAATTCCCCCCCCCACCTTTTTTTTCTTCGTTTACTGAATATTTCCCGTCGGGAATCGAGTCCTGGTGACACAAAAGGTTTAAATATAGAACCCTCTCATTTTGCTTGTCTCCAACTGGACAAGAAGTCTCAACAAAAGCCGTGCAAAACTATAGCACGCTTCAAGAACTCTCCAGACGACCCAGTCATCCGGAACATTGTACAGATTATAGATCTGCAGTCAATGCCATTAATAAAGAAGGCTTAATAGAGGCGATCCCTTTCAGTGCTTTCCAGCATCCTCTACTCGTCCCTTCTGGTTTCCCACACCAATCGCCTCATTCCTCCACCATCGTCCATCAAACTCTGTTGCCGCCTTTCACTGTTCATACCCCCCTTCTTTCCTTAGGGGGAGGGTGATACAGACACGAGCCCTCTCCCCTCTAGAGCAGATACCGAGATTGCATCCATTCGTTTCATCTCCATCCACCAAGGGGGAGATGGTTGGATTTTGTCAAGGGTACAAATATGAGATATAGATCTAAAAGTTGAATGTGTGGATAATTGTTGATGTTGTGTAATTGAGTTTCCATTAATGATTTAGTCTCTACTTTTTTTAATGGATCGCTTGTACAAATTTCCCGCAAAATGTCATACCAAACTAAAACTAATAATAGGAAAAAAACTAAAATAGGAAATCAATGCCGAAATGCAAGAGTTTCTGCTTTGGAAATGTTTATTAGCTGTGTTTGTGTTTTGTTTGGCAACCAAAAATGCTTTAAAAAAAAAGTGCTACTGAATACAATATTTTATACTTCACATAATATATACTTGTTATATATTATGAACTATATATTGATACTTTGAATCGTTTTGTTCTTCAAAAATTTCATGGTGTTTGAGTTAGTTATAATTTGATACTCCGAAATATAAATGTTTCGTTTTAAATAAGAGAATATAATGCGTCAGTATCGATTAACTACTAGTACAAAACAATCTATTAAATTTATTATATATAAATCGTTTCTGTTGCTGATACACTATTGTAGCTATTTAACATTCATTTTACTCTGAATGATTGGAAGCTTTTGAAAAAACAATTTGAAAGCAACAATTTTAAAACTTGTAGCTTGTTTCCTCTCTTAATATCATTAATGGTTCTTTAGTAAAAACTTTATAATAATATCAGGTGTTTTTCTCTTTACAAATATAATTTGTTCAATCTGTACTAAGTCTGAAAATGCATATCTTTTTTATACTAATGCATGTTATTTGAAACCTTTACTTAGATATTTGCTTAATTTAACATTATGTAAACAATATCGATTTTAATATTCTAGACTCACTTTATTAATTAATATACTATATTTTATACATTCAGTTTATTTTCACTTAATTTTGTTGTCATTCATGCATAATTAGATTGATTTTATGTTCACAAAATCATCACAATTTAAAATTAAATTATTGATGTAAGCTCAACATCTTTTCAGGTATCCAGATTCTTCCAACCTTTGTATTAAAATTCATTTCAACTGGCTTATTAATCAGTACAGTGAAACGCAATATGTATTTTAGCTTCAAATTTAAACTATTATCTTTCTTTTTTTTAAAATATTTTTTTATTTCTTATATGTATGTTAAGGAGAGGGGATTCTTGTGTTGAGTTCAATTCAAATAAGAATTTTTTTTATGATATAATTTTATGACAAGTTTAAATAAGATTTCTTCTCTCTCGGTTCTCTTTATCAGTGTTAAATATATATTATAATGAATAAATAAAATGAAATAAATAAGAAGTACATAATGTATTTGAAGTTTTATAACATATTTTGACATATTAATCGTTCTTTTCCGTTTATAGAGTGTTTCTTTTTAAATACAGAAAATGAATTAAAAATACAAAAAAATTATAAGAGAGTGAGTTCCAAAAAATATTATTTGAAAAAGTCTCTGATTCAACAGTAATTTTAATATTTTATTTATATATTTGAGTAGATGTAAAATATGTATCATTAAGTCGGAGCTTTATATTTAATTGTGTGTAATTGTGAAGCTTTAAAAAATAATTTGGTTTTTGTTACACTGTACAAAGGTTTATAATTTAATTCAACGGAAAACTCTATACGTATTTTTGGAGTATCATTTTTAATCTCAGTTACACATTTGGAGTTCATATATATAGAGGCTCAATCTCCATTTAAATTAATTAAAATTAATGAAGTTACGGGTCTGCTGTTATGAATATTTGACTATATACTGAAAGTTCGCATTGTTAAGTATCCCGCAGAAGTCAATTATTGTGTATCAATTCTTTTCAAAAAAAATTTCGAAAAGAATTTTTTTTAACAATAGTTCTAGTTTCTTTACAAACCGCATCGTAGTGATCAAAATTTCACAACCAAAAAAGTTTTAATTAAAACCATGAAACCAAATTCTTGAAAGAAATGGAATTATCTTGCATTGAAATTAATAAGTAATCTGGCTACTTTATCAACGGCTGCTTGTCTATTTTTACCGTTTAACAGATCAGAGTAACATCATATCACTTAAACTTAAATTAACCAGAAACAATTATCAAAAAGTTTGAACCAAATTCAACTCTAATAAAATCTTAACATCTAACTGTACACACAGGAACGTTCTTTTCTATAAAAACGATCTTGAAAATTACTTTTTGTAAGGTTGCAAATGTTTTGTTTCGTGTATTTTCTTTTAATAAAGAATAACAGAGAACATTTTCAAAGTTTATAAAAAGGATTATATAAAAAAATTCACTTTGAAATTTTTAAGAAGACTAAAGTATTAGGAAATTTATTAATGCTTTTTGAGCTCCTCTAAAATACCTACAAAACGTTGATTCTGATAATCAGAGCCCATGGCTTAGTTATTACGTATAAGTTTTTAGAAAATAACCACGAAAATTCTTGCACTTTCCCTGAAATTCAAAAGTGTTCTAATCTTTTTGGAAAAAGAGCTTTTATTGATTACAACAGTATTGGTTTTGACATGCATTAGTTATGCAATCGCTTATTATTTGAAACTAAAAGTGGAAATCCTGTACAGTTGTTTTCTCAGTAATAAGACAAGCCCAGGCGGCATTAAAATATATTTTACAAGAGCAAATAAAATTAAGCTTAGTAAAATTCGCATAGTGCGTATTAAACTGGTCTTCTGATCTAAACAGTGCCTTCGAAAATTCAAAAGAATTCGAAGTTTTAGAATTCGCACAATTCTTCCATCTCTCTTCCTTTCTTTTTCTAAGTAAGCGAGGGCTTTTAGTTGCGCCTCCCTTTTGTTTATGTGCGTTCTGTAAAGCGCCTTCTTTTTTCGAAAGTCGTATCCCTAAAAGCAAATAACAAACAACAGCGTAGAGGAATCGCGTTTAGAAAAGAAAGAAGAAAAAAAATCCCAACCCATTCATTTTCGCAGCACCCTGGAAGAAGAAAGTTTTTGTTTTGCGAGACATTTTTATAGAACCTTCCAGTTTTTATAACTTTGGTCCATTTCTAGAGGGGGTTTTAACGTCCTGGACTCATCTCTTTTTCTCCAATTGCTTTCTTCTCCGAGGAATTTACTTTTCTTGCTTTTATTTCAGCCATCTTTTTTTAGAGCTAGTTTTCTGTGGGATTTGGAAGACGCGGACCATCTGCGAGTAGGATATACAAGGGTTGGGGGAGGAAAAATTTTGCGCTGTTTTGTTCTTTTTTTCTTGTTGTTTACTTTTTTTGCTTTTCATTTTTTTAATCTAAAATGGTATTGAATTCTTTTTTTAAAAAAAATGTTCATTTTCAACTTCAAAAGTTTCGATTGTAATTAAGACGCGGGTATGAATTTAAGTTTCTCGGAAAAACTTCTGAAGAAAGTTTTTAGAAGTTTGATAGCTGCTTTGTCAAACCCTGCGTTATCAACCGATGATGAGAGGAAAAAGAATTTAATCAAAATTTTTAAAAAAAGTTTGATACTAAATAGTTTTAAGCTTGATTGTTATCTGAATGTACTTTAGTTTAAAGATAATATGTCTAGAAAAGAGTAAACTCGCCAGAAGAATATAAAGTTGAAAATCGTTTTCTATTTTAGAAAAGCATTGCATTAAACAAAATTGCATTGAACAAAAATTGCATCGAAAAAAATCTCGAAAACAATAATTTTTGTCCGTAAATTCTATCTTTGATTTTGGAGAATTCAGCTGTAACTACGTACTTGAAACAAAACGATCAAATAAAAAGGACGAAAAAAATATGCATATCTGTCACTTATAACATGAAAAATAAAGCTAAAATAACTTGAAACATGTTTTTAAAAAAAAAAAAATAATTGGCCAAGACTTTTAAAGAAAATACTATCGGTTAGATTTTTTTATGTTGCTGTATGTAAATCAGCTATGCTAATTTTTTTTAAAAAAATGCAGTAGTAATCATATGAAAAATGGATCCACTGCTATGATACATGACAAAATCCAATTTATATAACTCATGTAAGATCCAATAAGAAAATACTCAATGACTTAAAAGATTTTAAAGTTAAAATTTGATTATTCAAATGAATTCCACAGCGGGCCAGTAAGAAAAGAACACGATTTTTAAAATTTTATTGATACTTGTGAATTGTAGATAAAAAAACAAACACCCGATCCTTCTTGGAAGGAAAAAAATTACATACTATGGATAACACTTTCAGTATTATTTAATTGTGTAACACATTGCAGAAACTTTTGACGTATATAAAATCGTATATTTCAAAAAGTGCACCTGTTCATATACGAGTAAAATGAACTCAGATGTTATTGAGAAAACACTTTTTTTGTACTTTTTGGTTTTAAGCTTAAATCTCACCAAGGGGATACTTTTGGCGACTACTCACAAAATTAGTCCAAATAAAAGCTTTTTACTCTTAGTTATTACTAATTTTACTAAATTACGACTAAGAGCCAACGGAGAATGGAGGGAGATAGTGGTGATATTTCGTATGAAACTGATAGCAACATTTCGCAATTTTTCGCCTGCGCTTGGCTAAGCGGACAATGACGATTTTTTTTCATTGATTAAACAGCATTTTTGATCACTAAACTGGGGAATTTTTTTAAAATTGACTTTTTCTTCATATCTCAGGGGCTTAGGAATAACAAAAAAATTTTCTTCTACAAAACGATAAATTAAACCATCATGTTTGAAAGCCAAACACACGCATTAAAATATTTTTCTTACTAAATGTAATCGAACCAGTTTTGAAGGTGTTATTAAGTGTTTTTATAAGCATATGAATTAAAATACAAAAAGTGTGGGAGGGGAGAGAATAAATCACAACACAAAAGGAAAAAATTAAAAGAAATTATTATTGATTTATGTTTATTCTAAGGCGTATATTGCTTTACATACATCATTGTGTAATTTGATTTGAACGTTTTAACCCTTTATCTACCGACGATACGTACAAGTACCACTCACTTTAAAATTACATAGAATAACCATTTTTACGAATACTCTGACAAAACTTAGCAGAAATATTCTTTTAAATTCACCCTTTAATGATATATGGTAGCATGGGTTCTATGATGAGTATTTTAGTGGGGAAGGCAAATAGTTTTATAGTTGAAGTTGCGTTTTAAGCTGACGTTTTGATCGGATGAGAAGATTGTCATTTTTGTTCCGAAAAAGTAGTTAATGTCAAAAGGTGTCTTATTTTTTTATATGTTAAGAAACACCTTAGAGAACGATTTTAATATTTATTTTGAGTGAACAGTGTATATAATTGATTTTACAGTTGAATATCTTTGTAGTAACACGACAGCACACTAGGTGTTGGAGCAAGAACTTAGTTGTTTTTTCATCCGTGTGGCTTATTGTTGTTTTTCGTTGTGTTGTGAAATAGACTTATGCTTTTTCTTTGGCATTTCCTTTAGCTTAATTTAGTTATTTTGCTTTTTCATTGTTTTATTTGAACTTTTTCAGAAAATTTTAAACTTTGAATCTGAGTTTGTTTTTTTTGCCACATAATTAAATGAAATATCTATTGTTATTTAAAAAATTAAGAACATTTTAATTTCGTTCTGTACAGCAGAGATTTAACAGCGGTCGTTGGAGATTTTCACTAGGTGCTAAATACTATTTTTATTATTATTTCTTTTTTTTTAGAAAGTCTGTAAAAATGAAGCTCAGTTTTCAATTTAAGTTCAGTTTTTTGGATTTATTATAGAATCTACCATCTGAATTCTGTGATGTACTAACAGATGATTTTTCTGATGAAGTCGTCTCAGCAAATTATCCGCTGGAATTTCGTTGGATTCTTAGGATGACGATCAAGAGGCTGAACTCAAAGTAGGGTAGTTCATGTTAAGAAAATACAGCATTTCTTACCCCAGGATGCAGTGTTTTAAAAACATTCAATAGAAACCTCAATCGAAATGCACAACGTGTAATGAATTTCTGTGTATTAATGAAAAAAAACATTTTCTTTGAATATCATTCAATTAAGTTTGTGTAAAAAAAGCAAATAAACTAAAAATTTAATAATCTTTAAAAATAAATATTTTGTGCTGTAAAATATTAGTATTCTCTGAGGTTATTTAGCATTTTTAAGACTTAAAACTATGTTAAAAAAAGTCATTCGGTCTTTTCGTTTTATGAGAATATTTGAGACTTTTGTGTGCTGACAGTACTTTAAAGTACCAATTTAATTAATTAGCTCTAACGAATTAAATTTCCTAAAGTTGAGTATTTTACTTATGTATATCCCTTAATTTTCAATGCAGTGATCCAAAAAAAAATATTGCATGAAAAAATTTGCAGTATATCATATTGCGGTAGATAAAGGGTTAAAAATTGTTATTGTGAAATAGAATATCATGCTCACACACTTTATGCTATTAAGTGTTATATTTTTTTATTCTTTATTAACTAGTTAAATTCTAAATTCAAAACAAGTAGCTATTTTGTAAATAAAAAGAAATAAGCTACCATATTACACATGTTAATGAGAAAATAAACATGAACATAAATAAAATTTTTAAGTTTTATTTTACACTTGAATTGATAATATTAGAAATCTCGCTCTCTTGAAATAACTTTCAGTTTGATTTTATGTACAATATTTTGTTCACGTGAATATTGATCGACTTTGTGAAATTCGAGAACGAATTGCAGAGTCCCCGTTTTAGAATCTATTCAAAGACGTTTAAGAGACTAATGGGTCAAAGGTCCATTACTGCTTTTGTTCGGTCACTCCCTGCTCGTGTCATAGGGCTGGAGAGGGTTCTGACGGGTCAGAGAAGGATGTCCAAGGATAATCGTTTAAATATCCATTTCTCAAATTGAATAAGATTGGTATTCCCTGAAGGATATGGACATATATTCGGAAAAAACAAAAGTCGTTTTTTACAATGATATAATTTTATTTTTCTTGTATAATGGAGCGATTTTGCATGAAGTGTCCTTTTTTCTGCCTGTAGATTAAATTAAACTATAAAAAGCTGTTTTTAAGCTTATAAATTTATCTCTCTTAAGTGGATAGTATTCAAAATTGCAGAATGAGCAACTATAAAAATTATCTTTCTTTTCACAGACTTGTTGAATTTATTTGACTTAATTTGGGTAACATATTTTTTAAGGTATTCGACTACCTTCAGAACCATGACTGTGCAAAAGCATACAAAGAAGTTTTCTTTTCAATATTTAGTGTACTTCGGATTAGAATACACGTATAAAATTGTTTTAAGAATGTTATTACAATAAAAAATTACTTAAATGCAATTTGGCAAAAAATTACTATAGAATTATCTACTTTCAAAACATTGTCCTTTTATGAAAAAGGCTTCTATAATAATAATATTTTGCTTATATAGCTAAGACTTTTTCAGGGAGCCTGAACTAGGAATTTTGAAAAATTCCCATTATTTTCAGAGTTACTACCAATTGAAAAAATAATCGGTGTTTTTTTTTTGTTGTTGTTGTTAAAACCTTTCCACTTGATGTATTTAAATACGGATTAAAATCCACTTTTAAGTTATGTATTTCAAAGGTCCTAGTTCAGATTCTGTACAGAGGTCTGAGCTATATATATATAAAAATTATTATCATTATAGAAACATTTTTTGTAAAAAGAGAATGTTTTGAAAATAAGTAATTCTATAAGTTCATTTTTTTACCAAAAAATAATTTAAATAAGTTTTTTTTTTGTTATAATATTTTTAAAACCATTTTTATGTGTATTCGAATCTAAGTGACACTAAATATTAAAAAAATACTCATTTGTACGTTTTTGCAAAATCACAGTTTCGAACGTAGTCTTGAACCTTAAACATCCATCGATAAAAATAATTAATTTTATCGAGTGCAAAAGGAAAAAAATTAACTTCAAACTATTAAAAAAATAAAACTGTTCTCCAATTTTTTTTTAAATTATTGATTAGAAGAAAATAAATGGCTAAAAAGGATTGATTTGGTGATTTTAAGTGTTAAGCTACATATTTTAATTTTATTTGTGGTTTGTAGTGGATACAAGGAGAGATTATTAAGAGGTCACAGGGGTGTTAAAAATGTTTCGAGAGCACAAAATACAAACAATTTTCGACTAGAAATAAATCTTTGAGATTAAAATGAAATAATTTGATTCTTTTACACATTTTTTATAAAAAAATAAAGTTTCAAAAAAGTATAAAATATCTAAAATATAATCATAATTTTAAAAATAATAAGCACATAAAAATAAGAAAAATTTTTGTAAGAAGCAAATAGTAAGTTTTACGATGCGTATGATATTTTCTGCAATAATAATTCTAATTACTAGCAATAAGTTGATTTATAAAGTCAAATATATCCTTATTACATGCTGGCCTATCTTATATAAATAGAATAAAAAATAAATTTTTAAAAAATAAAAAAGTATATTTTTTAAAAAAAAATTTTAAAAATTCAATTTTTGATGAAATATTTCAAAAAATTAAAAAATTATAATACTATAAATAGCTAGGATTTGAAGATTATGATAAAATTTATAATTCTGTAAAGTTTTATACATCAAAGTATGATAGTTTTTGAAACGCAATGCACGTAATTGAAAAAAACACAAACTGAGAAAAAGGGCTTTAAAGTTTTAAAATTGAATTTGAGAAAATAAATCTTAAAACTTACATGCTAAAATGCTCCAGGATCATAAGATATACCTTCCTGTTCCTGAAATAGCTCAATTTCTTTACTCTTTTTTAATTTTTTTTCTTGGCTCTGCGAGATTCAAAGTTGATTCTAAGCGCCTCTGTCTTGACGTAAAGATTCGACGATTGTCACGTTCAGCCAGGTACACACAAGCATTTCTGTTAATTTTTAAGCCAAATTTCTCTAAAATAGTAATAAGTATTTGATTTCCATCATTAAAAACACTGGTTGCTAGATTTGCAGCAATCTCTGCAATCTGAAGACTAGAACCAATCGTCTTAGGACAAAACTTCCAAATTAATGAATTTAAACTTTCATTAGGATTATGTGTCTTACCTCTAAACATTTCTTCAGGAGTGCCGGATGAGATAAGTCTGCAAATACAGGCTTAATTACATCTCGAACAGCTTTAGCAACTGAGGGTTTGTGTTTATAATTTTGTAAATTATTATTAATTGCGGCATTATACTTACACCATGTATTTGGTTTGTAGGACAAAACCAGTGCATCGGTCCATCATCAGTGCTGCAAAATGACCCCAAACAGCCCAAATGGCTTTCCGCATTTCCTTTACACTGGTAGAATTGCATCGAATAGCATTACCATAGTAATGCGCAAGTTTATCAATTAAACTATCAGTTAACCTACCTTTACCATAATACTTTTACCATCAGATAATTTCTTTTTACTATATACTAATTTAAGCTTCCTAAGTCTTGTACCCATTCTCTTTTGCACATGGCCTACATTCTATTTTCTGAATAAGATGGTCATCGCCATATGGCTTGTTTTCAGAAAGGGCATTGAATGTTTTTGTGTCACCATCTGCTATGTAGTTCGAATATTTCAGGTTGTGAAGCTTTTCTAATCTATTAAAAATCATCAACATCCCGTCAACCTCCATCTTACCAGCAGAACCAGAATAATTTTTTCTACATGAAATCTTATGCGCTCTTTGCCATTTATTGTACTTGATACCAAACTTTACCCCTTTATAACTGTCGCATCCTTTGCAAAATGAGGACAACACTTCCCTATCCAAAACCTTACCTGTTTCGGCCCCTATTACACACACAGTACATATTCCAATCAACGATGAATGTCCTCTCGTCTTCCAGGTACCATCACCACTTACCGTTAAAAGGTTATCAGGTGACGAAGAATTTTCTTCGACAGCTGCCCTTTTCATGCTTTCTTCAGCGACTTCCTTCATAACACGTGAAAGTTTATTATTAATAACATCATATGATTTTTGTTCAACAGGATTAGGAAGACTCATTACAGCACAAAAGGTTTTTAATGACTCTAAACCTTGGCCTATGCATCTCATTGCTAAAATAGATCTTATGTTAATTTCTGGAGCATTATTTTTATTCCCAGTGTTTTCACAGCTTGAAAAAGTACAAACAATCCCACAGTTTTTACAACGTATTTCAAAATTCGAACATAAACCACGAGTGGACTTTTCATTAATTGTTAATGGTTTATGACATTTTAAACAACATGATACTGATAAAATAGAGCTAAAAGTTGAAATAAAATCAAAAATATGATATCCTTTGAAGAGAGAGAGAGAGAGTTTTCACTTACCTTAACAAGATTTGACTTTAATGAAGTCTGAATTCCTGAGATTTTATTACTGGAAGCACACTTATTTGTATCTCTCCTTTCTGCAACATATGTATGAGGACATACCTTCATGAATTGGTTCCCTCTAAATCTTTTCTTAGGACGTTTACCTGAAGGTCTACGATGAGTATTTTCCATTTCAATCGAGAGAATTTTGTTTTCAATTTTGATAAACGGTTTTAAACAACGCTGTTTTGAATTTCGATAAGTTATTTCAAACAACGTGCTAGCATTACCAAAACAGAATCAAAACACATTAAAAAAGTGTGTGTCGAGTTGCAAGCTTCCTTCTCATTTAACCAAGTGTTTAAAATATTTCATGAGGCTTTTTAAAAACAGAAAAATAAAACGTATGCGGAAATCAAGAATAAGTGGGTGTGGCATGTGGCCATTTAAACATTGTTATTACTAAATTGCTGTTTGGAATTTTTCGAATAACTTTCGAAGTTTTTGTAGTACTATCATGTGGTTGGTATCAAAATGTTCAAAAGAAAATGAGGAACATATATTTTTTTCGAAAATTCGAAAAAATCCAAGATTAACACCCCTGTGACCCTTAAAAGCATTCCTCCAATCTATTACGATTAGGTAAATATGTGACAGGAAATGAACATTCATTGGGAACTCTAAAGAGTAAAAATGCAATAACACGTCGTATTGATTGTGGTTCTCTAAACACTGACATATACTATGAGTCCTTTCTAGAAGGAATTTATAAGCTGGAGGCAGGAATTCGAATTTTTATTTGGCCATTTCCTTTTCCCGTTTTTGTTCCCAGGAATAAATCAGTGATTCGTATTTTTAAGGGTAAGTCAGCGTTTCTCAAATGGTGGGGCGTGCCTCCCCAGGGGGCGTGATTAATCTACAAGGGAGGCGCGAGCCTATTGAAATGTCGAAAACAAAAGATTATTCAAAGAAATTATAAATTAACTGAAAGTAACACAAAATACCTTCTGACATAAAAAAAAGAAAGTGCACACATATTTACATTGATATAATGCACTTATAAATGTATCAGTAATGCACTAAGTATTTTATAATTAATTTAACAATACTAAGTTAAGAACAAGTTTAATAATTACCAGTGACCCCATGGGCTTGTTATATGTAAACTTATATACAAAAATGAACACTTATCTTGTTAATTTGTACGGTTTATAATGAATCCCTTAACTGCCGGTTAAAAGTAACGCGATGATTCGCTCCCCAATGGCACAATTTTCCACGTAAGGGCGCGTATGTTATGTATTGGAAGGGAGTGGGGGAGAAAAGGAATTAATAAGCAAATCCTCTGAAATAAGTAAATCCTTCGCAAACACTGTTAAGGTCTTTTAATTGCATTCCAAGCCTTTGGAATAATTTTGTGGATAGCAGTGCACAGAAAGGATCGTTCTTCGGAAAAACATATATATACGTTCATGGCAATTAACGCTTTGGCTGAGTTGAGACGGGGGCTTGGTAGCACTTAGGAGGTTAAAGTCGTATTGTAGCTTTAGCGTTAAAGTAAGTATATTGAAATCAATACATTGTTATTGAATGGAAGGGGGGCTCGACAAAAATTATGATTGAATATTGGGTCGCAAATATTGAAAGTTTGAGAAGCAGTGGAGTAAATGAGTAAGTGTTTATTAACATCACGCTCCAAAGCAACACGAAGGCTATTGACGATGAACCTCGTAACTTTGAACGCTAGTGAAGTCACTAGAACAACACCTGAACTGCCCCCCTATCCTAACATCCACACCACATCAATAGCAAGACTTTGAAACTCGACAAATTCAACATATATCAGATTCTCTACGTGATGGGACTTCAGTGGCATCAGGGTTTGAAATCATGAGATGCCGGCCGCGAGTTCGTGACCCTGACTACTTGACTGTGGTAGTCACCGTGATCTTAAGAGAGTTCAAGACTTATATACCTTTTTCTTTCACTCTGGTTGTTTAATATCAGAGGTAATACGTTTGCTATTAGATGTTTATTGAGCTTGTGTTGAAAAATATTCTTGAGGGAAAGTACACTTCCCATACTATAAAAGCGTAATATACTTGTACTGAATTCTATCTTTTTTTTCTTTTTTATCTCTCTCGACTTATCTCGCTTTAGTAAATTAATTTGTGTTAAAACATTTCATGTTAAGCATCAAAACTTTAATCTTGAAAAAAAATTGAAAAAAGAAATAATAAATTGGTATTGGTATTTGAATTTCATTAAAAATTTAACCTCAGAAAGAGTGAATTTTACAGACTTAGCTATTGGGTGAGACGTTTATCTCCGGGTGCCGCGTGTGAGATGTGCCAAATTGATATTAAGTAATGACGCGAATGAATTTCAAAAAGAAATATTTTTAATTATGTTAATTAAAAAACAATTCTATATTAATATTGATTCTCCGGTTTTTTTTATATTGATTTTGTTTTTCTCTAAATATTCGATTTTATTTTGAAAGTATCATTTTTGCCTTGATTATTTTTTTTCTTCCTTCTATTGATACAAAATAATTCACCACAAAATACAAGTTTTCCTGTCCAGGGAAAGGTAAAAAATTTTCTGGAAAACATGACCCATCTCATAATGACTAACACCTTGTCGGGAGCGGAGAGAAAATTGATTTTATTCTCGTACGATGAAAACCCTACCTACTCTTCTTAAAGGAAACTCGCAATTTTTTGTAAACGTATTTTAGTCAAAAACGACATCCCTTGCTTAATTTCCACATTACACCATGAGAAAAGTTTTAGTCAATTTTCGCCTATTTAATGTGTGTAGAACTATTAATAATCATGAAACGTTTTTAATATATTCTGAACCAAATCTCGTAACTCGACTTTTAACTCGAGATCATAATCATTGGCTAAGTGTGTTCAACAATTGAGAGTTATTTAAGGCCAACGCACATCAAATTTAAAGAGTTTGTTATGTTATAGTTTATGTGGAAATTTGGTGAGAGAATTTATACTAGCTCAAGAATACCATCATTATCATATTGCTGGAGTTCAGAATTTTAAAAAAAAATTGTTGTACATTTTTTTTCTCATTTCAATTTACTATTTATTTACTTTATTTGCTTGGTTTTTTTGTATTAATTTCTGGTGCAGATTTTATGTACAGATGTGCATTACAGAGCTGTGATTTTCTAATGTCTATCGCTCAGGGGGGTCCTCGTTACGTGACCGTGGTTCAAAATTATGAGGTCCATTTCCAAAGGCCTTAGTATATACAAAGTGTTTTTTTTCAGGTATAGAAGTTTAAGTTGGCATTACTTTCCAAGATGGTGACCGATTTAACAGCTGTCAAGTGATTTATTCTCAGTTTGGTTTGGCAATTCATCAAGAATAGACTCACGCCTGAACAACGCTTTCAAATTGTGCAATTTTATCTCGAAAATAATGGTCGATTTTCATAAGCGAATTTTGTTTAGCGATGAAGCGCACTTCTGGTTGAATGGCTACGTCAACAAACAAAACTGTCGCATTTGGAGTGAAGCTAATCCACAAGTGTATGTCGAAACACCGTTACAACCAGAAGAACTGACTATTTAGTGCGCTTTATGGGCTGGTGGAATCCTTCTTCAAAAACGATGAAGGCCACAACGTTACAGTCAATGATGATCGGTATAGAGCCATGATTACTGACTTTTTCATTCCTGAATTGAACAATCATGATGTCCATGAGCTGTGGTTCCAACAAGACGGCGCAACATGTCACACAGCTCGTGCCACAATCGATTGATTGAAAGACACGTTTGGTGACCGCCTAATTTCACGTTTTGGACCTGTAAATTGGCCTCCAAGATCTTGTGATTTAACACCGCTAGACTATTTTCTGTGGGGCTATGTAAAATCATTGGTCTATGCGGATAAGCCACAAACGCTTGACTATTTGGAAGACAACATTCGCCGTGTTATTGCAGATATACAGCCACAAATGTTGGAAAAAGTCATCGAAAATTGGACGTCCAGATTGGACTACATCCGAGCCAGCCGTGGAAGTCCTATGCCAGAAATCATATTTAAAATGTAATGCCACAAGATTATCTTTCGAATAAAAAAATTCATGTCAATCGAATAATACATCGTTGTTTTATTGCAATTTAAAGTTCTATACCTCTCAATAAAACACCCTTTATATATAATAATAATAATAATTCCCAGTAATTTAATCTTTTATAGCTTTTGATTTATTTATGGTCTAGTTTTCAGGACAACCGTTTAATTATTTTAATTAGTTATCCGCCTAACGAGTGTATCTTGAACTACATCCATCCACCACCCAAATCATGTGATGTCCTGCTGAGTATAAGTACTGAGATCATTAGAATTTCCACTATCTTCTCTCTGTGTCTTTAATCATGTAGTCGCCTGCATTGCGTTGTGTGTTTGTTGTCTTGGTTCTATGTAGTGTCGTCCATGCTTTATGTTTTTAATGTGTCTATTTGTTTCATGATGTGCAATAAACTGGATTAACTTTCAAGACTGCATCGTCAATACTACAATAATATCATCCACTCACCACGTACTACAGTAATCACTTCCAATAACGACGCCCTATCTTTTCGTTGTTGCAGTAAAATCGTCCACTCACCACGACAAGTCATACACCACTATAAGTTTTATAATAGATATATGTATAACTTCGTAGTGCAACGTAAATATATAACCAATCTATCGTTTTCCGAGACATTCTGTTTCGTTGTTTAAAATTCTGAAATCATTTACTCTGTGTTTCATATAAAAGAGACGCTGTAGGTGTTACCAAAGATGCTTCATGAGCTTTTAGGATAAAATTTTTCTAAATTAATTTCTCAGGACTTATATTGTCTGTAGACAATTTGAGCTGATTGTTTACTAATCTCGTAGTATGAAGCATCCCAAGAGCTATTGGTGATGAACCTCGGGAATTTTAACGTCACATGACGTGGATGACACCCGAACTGGAACTCCTCTCTCTCTAAGCTTCTACACGACGCTAAAGGGAGGACTTCGAGACTCGACAGATTTAACGTGCGTCACACCCTCTTCAGGGTAACACTTCAGTGGAACCAAAATGCTAACCTATGATTGAACAGAAACAACACCAGTCATACTAAACTCAGTGGTGCAACAGCCTATGAGGGCCAATGCCTACTGTGCCCATCTGGCACTGAGGTGCATGAGCAGATGTCCGAATCAGGTGGTCAGTCTGAAACGAGCCCCCCAGTGTTAAGTCTCCAAGCAAGCTTGGTACTCATTTATCGACCCACTGAAGGGATGAAAGGCTTAGTCGACCTTGCCCAGCCAGAGGATAGAACCTCGGACCTGTAGTGAGGAAGCGCGGTACGCTATTACTCGGCCACTGTGCCTCTATATTATCAAAGGATACAAAAAATTAGTGAATGTTCTGGTACATATTTGAATTCGATCTCAGAGTATTTTAAAAATATTCAATTGCTCATACTGTAATATTAAATTATTTTTAAAAAATGAAAACTTTTTTACTCATTTTAAATCATTTAATGCAGTGTTTCTCCAACTGTGGGGTGCACCCCCTTGGGGGGCGTGACAACTCTACAAGGGGGGCGAGCCTATAGAATAGTCGAGAACAAAAGATTATTTCAAAAAGTTAAAAATTTACTGAACGTAACAAACAAAATACATTCTGACATAATAAAAAATAAAACCCACATTTACACTAATATATTACGCTAATATAAATATATCAATGCTATTCAAAGTATTTTATAATTAATTTAACAATTCTAAGCCAAGAACAAGTTTATTAATTACCAGTGACCCCATGGGTTTGTCATATACATAATTTATAACAAAAATTAACACTTATCTTGATAATTTTTGTACGGTTTATAATTAAACCTTGACTGCCGATCATAAGTTTCGCGATTTGCATCCCAATGCTAACCGTTTTCCAAGTAGCCACGCATATGTAATGTACTGGGGGAAGGGGGAGGAATAAAGGAGAAAAAATAATCTGGAATAAGTAAATCCTTCGCAAACATTGTCAAAGTCCTTTTATTGCATTCCAAAGTCTTGGAATAATTTTACGGATAGCAATGCACAGAAAAAATCGCACTTCAGAAAGACGTATATATACGTCTGGAGAAATAAAGGCTTTGGCTTAGCGAGACGTTTATACACACGGGGACGTTTATATAAAGAGGTTTAAGTCGTATCGTTGTTTTAGCGTCAAAGTATAGTATTATTGAATTCAGTACATTGTTATTGTATGGGGGGATGGAAATAATGATTGAATATTGGGTCGCGAGTATTGCAACTTTGAGAAGCACTGATTTAATGCCATCAAATATTATTTTAATACTTTATTAAAGAGTGTTCCTCAAATGCAATTTTAAGGTATCCGACAACGTTCGGAACCGTGATTTTGCAAAAGCGTATAAATGGATAATATTTATGATATTTAGTGTCACTTAGATTAGAAAATGTATATAAAATTGTTTTAAGAATAGTATTACAATAAAAATTATTTAAGTACAACATTTTGACTAAAAATGAACATAGAATTACCCATTTTCTAAATATTCTTTTGTGAAAAATGCTTCTATTATAATAATATTTTGCCTGTATATAGCTCAGACATCTGTACTGAGGCTCAACTAGAATTTTTGAAATATATAACTTAGAAGTGTGTTTATCCATGTTTTACGACAACAGAGGGGAGAAATTTTAAGAAAAAAACGTCGATAATTATTTCAATTGTTTGTAACCGTGAAAATAATTTGAATTTTTCAAAAATCATAGTTGAGCCTCTATACAAAGGTCTGAGCTATATACGGACAAAATATTATTGTAATAGAAGAATTTTTCACAAAAGGAGTACTTTTTGAAAAAATGTTATTCTAAGTTAATTTTTTTGCCAAAATATTGTATTTAAATAAATTTTTTTTGTTAAAATGCCCTTAAAATAATTTTATGCATGCATTCTAATTTACACTATGAGAAACGGTTGTTCGAAACTGAGAACAAAATTCTCACTTTTGAGTACTTCACATACTCAAAATAGCTCCGATGCAAACGTGCTCAAATTTGAGATTCCGACATACTCATTTATGGCAACCAGGTCGTACTCAAAATTAAAACTTCACGTACTCATTTTTGAACCGGTTACTGGATCAAATTTGAGAATGAAAAAACAAAATTAGTATGTATAATGCATTCATTTTTGAGTTTGTTGCTGTTTATATATGAGAATGAAACAAGAAAATGAGTATGAAATGCACTTATTTTTTAGTTTGTTGTTGTTTTGAATTTGAGAAAGAAACAAGAAAATGAGTATGTAATGCACTCATTTTTAAAGTTGTTGCTGTATCAAAAATGAGTTAGAAACAATAAAATGAGTATGTATAGCATTCATTTTCAATACTGTTGTATCTAATATGGATTTTTAACAGAAAACTATATATCAACTCAAATTTTACGGGATCTAAATATGTGATACCTAAGTTGTAAATATCACTATCTTCATCTTACATATCATTTAACATACATTTTATGAAATTTTTACCACTTGACTTCGAAATCAAAATTCTTTTTACATTTACTGTCAGTAACAAAAAGCGTATGATCGCAAAAGTGCCAATGTTAAAGATAACTTGCCAAATTGGCAGCTCCGATTTCATATGTGTTGTACGCTCTGAATTAGCAACCATGTACTTCGTTTTATATAATGTCGCCAATACCAACAAAAATTTAACTTAAAGAAAAAAAATACCACTATTATTTGATCAAAAATTTATGTCTTCGCGAACTTATACCTCAGATTTAAATCTTTGAAAATAACAAGAATAGATTCGATGAAATAGTTAAACAAATTTGTAAGCATTTGAACTAGTTCCAGAAGCAATTTGGTTCATTAAAAGTTATATTTATGTTTCTAAAAGTATTATATTGTTTCTTTAAATTCCTAAAAAAGCAGAAAATTAACTATTATTTAAATTCAGTCTTTCAATAATAAGTTATTAAAAATATCTTGGAAACATTTGGATGAATAACAGATTTTATATAGTAAAAATTTCAAAACAAAGTAAGAAAGAAATAGTTTTTTACATATTATGTAACGAAGAAAAAGCCTTTTGATTAAAATAACACTCGTTAGTCTCAGGTGGGTGGTGGGGTGGTAAGTACTTTTTTATCAATTGTTTTGTTTAAATAGAAACACATCCATCCAGATGGAAATATAGAAGAATGCATTGCAATATATATTGCAAATTAAGCTAGTTTTTTATTCATGTCAACTGATTTTATATTCTCCTATCACCAAAGAAAACAAATATTATAGTTTTTAAATTAATGTTTTCTTAATCAAAAATTAAAATACTTAAAAATTTCAGTCCTTAGAAGAATGCAAAAGCAACTAAAACAGTAGATTTTTATATTTACAATGCACAAGTTTTTAACCAACTGGAAAGAGTTTTTAGAGAAGTTTTCAGCAGCCATTTAGAAGAAAAAACAACATCCTAAGTACCAGTAAAGCCACAATCCAATATAAAGCATTTTAATTTCAATGATTCACACTGTAAACAAGAAAAATATAACAAACCCAAATCATATTTTTGAAATATTTATTCTGAAAATTGGACACATACATATCATACATTCAAAAAATAAACAAGAATATAAGTGAGATTTTTGAAACACAACATACCTTCATCTATAAGTTATATTTTATTGATTTTTTTATAAACTATACAATATATACTATATTAAAACTCCCTTGTATTAATGTAATATATATTGAATTATTTGCTTACAAGTAGAAATGAAATTAATGCAAATTAAGAATAAAGGATTCATAATTTAGAAACAAGATAAAAGATTTAAAAAGTATTATTTTCTCTAAATATTACACATGAAGGCATGTATTTTTGAAGTTCATATGTATAAAATCTACTGTTTAAAAATACCACTCATTGGAACAATATTTATATAGGAGAACTAATTTCTGTTATCAGTACACTATACACCAAATATCTTTTAGGCATGGTTTTGAAATCGCTGCAAATGATTTTGGTATCCTATAGTTTTCAATCTGAGATGATGGTCTCGCACTAAGAACTCAACATGAAAATAGTTTAAAAGATTGTCTTATTCCTGACAAAAGAGGAATTACATTAGGAAGCAAAAATGTAAGTACTTTTTTGTAGAAAACCACTTAGAAAAATATGAGTGCCAGGATTTAAAAAACAGAACTCAAGGTATTTAGAAATGCCAGGAAAAGCAGAAAAACTATGGAAATAGGAATGTGGGGAAAATGGAAAAATGATAACTGTGCATTTAAAAGCGTGGGGTGCTTGATATTAATTGTTATAATTTCTTAATAGTTCTATTCCGTGATACAGGGTCAGTGTAAAAATGTAGTACAAAGGACCCACACTTTTACCATAAGGACATTAATTTTCTCGTTAATCATTTCATTCTTATATCAATATTTATTTTTTTAGTTTTTTTTTAAAATAATTTATTAAATTTATGATGTTTCATGTACGTCAAACTGAACAGATATATATATAAATTCGCTGGCCGAATTCAGCAACAACTTAAGAAATCATAATAGGTCTCCAGTTTAGTTCAAAGACTTTTTTGTATCTACATTTGTTGTGTCTGGTGAATTCCAATTTCTTCCTTCTTTAGCACTGCAGATTCTAGAACTTCTTCACTTTTATTTTATTATTGTATATATACAGTAGCGCACACAGGAATTTTTCAAGGGGGTGTCCGGGGTCAAAAGTTCACCATTCTTGTATCATGCTCCTTTTGATTTTGTCAATTTTCGGGAGCAAAACACAGTAAAAAACTAATTATTGAATAAATAATTAGCATTAATTAATAACAAATACTTAATTAAATTTTACGTACTATGTACTTAGAATTATAATCAATCGGAAAAAAATCAAGTGCTTTGGGGGGGTCAGGACCCCCTTGTGTGCGCCACTGTATATATACATATACAGTCGACTCTCAATAATTCGAAGTTGGAGGAACCAATGAAAAACTTTGAATTATCAAGAGTTCGAATTATCAAGAGGGTAGGAAAAAACTCTCAAAATACACGAAGAGAAGTTTTTTTTCTAGCACATTTAAATTTAAAACTATGTAATAAAGCAACAATTGTACATAATTTTTTTAAAGTACATTTTATACAGTATAAAAATATAAAACAGAAGTTAAAAGTCCTATATTAAAAGAATACACTTATGTCTTGAAAACAACTATTAAAAGAATATGCATACTATATATAATTAATCCTTTTTGTCGAAAAAATCTGTTATCTTTTTTTGTTTTACGGCATTCAATCTAACTTTGTCAATAGATTTTTCTAGAACAAATGAAGCCTGTAAAATGTCTGCATCAACATGATTTTGAAGGGAAAAGTTGCGTAGTTTGTTTAGTGACACTTTAGCTTCTGACAGAGTTACCGGAGTCAACTCCTCCGATTCGTCTTCATCACTTTCTGTATTATTGTAGTCCAAAGCCACAATTTCAGCATCAGATAGAGCTCCCTATACAGCAGTGTCCGTGTCAACCAACACGTAGTCGTCAAATCTTGTTCTGGAAAAGCTTCCCAAAGGGATGGCTCAGCATTAAATTCAGTGAGTGTATCGTCCACGTCAACCAGATTCGGCGAGGGGAAGCCTGACTTTTTAAAACTGCTGTGGATTGTCAAAGGAGTAACAGCTCTCCAAGCCTTGTCAATCATGATCAAAGCTGTTAAAATAGAAATAGTAGTTACATTCTGCTGATTTTCGAGGTTATCTAAAACGCTTTTAACGACTTCACGCCGATAAAAAGTTTTAAAAATTTTTTTGATGCCCAGGTCGAGTGGCTGAAGTTTTGAGGTTGAGTTTGGAGGGAAAAACTGAAGTTTCACATTTCATAAAGGTGGTGCGTTATTGTGCACAGTACAGTTGTCTAAAAATAAGAGAATATGTCGTTTCTCTCTTTTCATATCCGAGTTCAATGAGATCAACCATTCATTAAAGAGTTCAGTGGTCATCCATGCCTTCTTGTTTGAGCAGTATTTGGTAGAGAACTAGTTTATGCCCTTGAAACACCGAGGTTTTGCAGATTTTCCTATGATGAGAGGAGTAATCTTTTCTGAGCCATCCATGTTTACAGCCAGCAAAATAGTTAACCGCTCCTTGCTATGTTTTCCTCCGTGGCATTTTTCTTTTTTGAATGTAAATGTTTTTTTCTGGCAAACACTTGAAAAAGAGTCCGGTTTCATCCGTGTTGAAAATATTACGGGGTTCGTACTCCTTTATTAGATCCGAAAGCGAGTTCTGCCACTTAGAACAAACGTTAATGTCGACACTTGAGCTTTCCCCGCACATTTTTTTAAAGACTGTCCCATTCCTTTTCTTAAAATTTGTAAGCCATCCCTCGCTAGCCGAAAACTCGATTCCTAATTCTTTGGCGAATGCTTTAGCCTTTTCCTTCAATAAAGAGCCACCCATCGGAATATTCTGTCCTCGACACTGTCTCATCCATGAAACTAAACACTGTTCAAGACGTGGAAAATTACCTTTACTAACGCGTTTTCTCACTCTACTCGAAGATGCACTAAAGATTTTCTCTTTATTCTTCAGAACAGTGGAGAGCGAGCTCAGTGGGATTTCAAATGCTTTGGCTACATCGACCTTCCTCTCACCTTCTTCAACTGATTCTATCACCTTTTGCTTTTCAGAAATTGTTTTAAGCACTTGTACTTTTTAAAAAAAGACATGTCGCTCCTTTCACGTGATAAGTCGACACTGAGGTGAGGTGTAAAGTAGTGGCCCAAGGTTTATCGAAATTAACAGGTAGGAAACGTAAATCACCACAAATTTAAAATTTGGAATCTAAAATGAACACAAGGCGTATTCACAGTTCACACTCAACTACGGGATATACTTAATAGCAGGGGTCGACAACTATGGCACGTGGAGCAATTCTTAGTGGCACATTACCGCTCTTTTTTTAAAAGAAATAATAGAATAAAGTTAAATCTCTGCCTCTTCTGTCTTTGCCTCTGTGACATCGTCGATTGTTGTGAATCCCCATCTTTCGATTCACTATATGTTTTATAGTTTCACCAGCTGTTAAGTGAGAAGTACGACGTCTTCAATTGTTGCGAACTCACACCCATCGATTGTCCCTGAACTTTTAAGATCCACCAGCTGTAAAATGACCAGTGCACGTAACCATGGGGCCATTGTTTATTGTCTGAACTCGGGGAGTGACGACAGCCTGACGGGTCGCCATAATGGTAAAGGAGAGCTGGTGCCCCATTGACAATAGGCGAAGTAAATAAATGAAAATTAAAACAAGTTCAGTAAAAAACACACTCGTGGGATAATTAGGTACAGGAAATGAATCTAACTTCATAATATTGAAGGTTGGAATTATATCGAGAGTTTTATAGGATAACTTCGAATTATCGCGTGTTGTAGTCTGGCCAACCACAAATTTTACTTCGAAATATTGAGAGTACCAAAACGTATGGTTTTAGTTCGAAATATCAAGAGTTTTTCTAGGGGCTGAGCATATACTTCGAATTAGCGAGAGGTTCGTATTATCGAAAGTTCGAATTATCGAGAGTCGACTGTATATATATATATTATATGAAATGAAGCACCTGGTTGCCAATTTTCAGTGTGTACAACACATAGGAAATCAGGGTTGCCAACTTGGCGAGTTATCAATAGAGTTGGCAATTGAGATGCGATATTTCATAAGTACCCTCCAATTTCCTATGTGTTGTACACGCTGAATTTGCAACCAGGTGCTTTGTTTCATATAATGTTGCCAATAGGTTGCGATAATGTATAAGTAAGGGAAACCTGTGTACTTAGGGCCATATTTTTTCAATGCACAAAAGCAGAGCCCCTGGCCTGTTTAAAAATGTGAAACTGATATACGCTCATCATTATACTAACTACCATCCAATTGTAAATATAAGTACTTAAAATATTAAATTCTACGAAACAAAAGGTTTTAAAAAAAATTCACAAATGGCCCTAGGTATAATATCATTGTACCATGGGCCTTTCCCAGAAAGTTTGTTTTCTATTGATTACAGAGTGAAACCTAACATACACAAATGAATTTAATAAAAGAAACAATATCAGCTAATACATTGATTTATCATGTAACCATTTAAATTGCAATGTGCCAAATTATTAATGAATTACACGTATTTTCATTCAACATAATTTTAAAAACTGGTTCCAAAAGTGAGCTGCATACTTTGTCTTTCTGAAGCATCTACAGATTGTGGTTTGGGCAATTTGAACACAATATTTCTGTTGCCAATTATGTAAGTTTCTTTTATCATAAAAAAAACTTATTTGAACGTGCAATATTCTTCAGAAATTTAACACTCTTGTGTTCTTTTTTAACGTCTATTATTTCTGCCACACAAAAATGTTTAGTTTTTTGACTCGTACTTTTGTTAAACAAAAATCCTCCTTCTCAATAGTATCCCTTACATCAGTTACTGTAGAATTTACATTATGAGTGGAATGTGAGCATCTTCAATACCTGATCATTCTTATATTATCTGCATTAGGTTTTGACCATTTTTTCTGTCAGGATTTCTAGGTATCTAAAAAAGTTAGGAATTTATGATTGCTCATTAAGAGAAAAATTGATAAATTAAAAATTTAATTAAAATATCATAAAAACCTGATTTAGAATTATATTTTTATTCTTACAAATGTAAAAAATTGAGGGGTTTTTTTTTGTTAAAATTAAATGAATTTTTATGTTTGTATAAACAAAATAATTAATGGTAGCTAACATATTTTTATATAAATCAAGCATGTTGAAAGTTTTAGAACAAAATATACACACCTCTCATTTTAAAAACATCCAATAATAATAAAAAACTTGACTAAATCAAAATGGTTCAGATAATTAAGACCATTTTCCTCCTTTTATTACGAAAACTTTTTCAATGAAATAATAACATAAAGAATATTAATTGCAATTGTACTTAGGTACAAGGCAACTATGTGGCCCCAGGTAGTACAAGACTAGGTGATTTTATACAAAATGTCTTCTGTAGAAACCCCACATGGAGAGAAGATTTATTTAAAATATTTAGTACTTAATGTTACAAACAAAATTATGTACAAGAAAAATTTTTGACTTACTTCGTACAACAATAAAAAGATATGAGCTACAAAACTTTACTTTGGACTACGTAAACATGTTTTACATTTATAACTAACCACAACTTTCTTTTGAAAAATTTCTAAATGAATGCCAAAGTAGGAATTTGTGTTCCCACTCATCCAACTGAGTAATAAAACTTAGAACTAAATATTATTCAAATAAAATGGGGTGGCCCTAGGTACACAGGTCTCCCCTACTCAGATTTCTTATGTTTTTTACTCGTATACAACATGCCTTCATATAGGAATTTTAGTACCAAAGCTGTATTAATTTTTGGTACTTACGTATTATCGTAACTTTATTGTCGAGATTGTATGAAATAAAACACATGGTTGTGTCAATTTAGCGTGTACAACACATGGAAAATCAGGGTCGCCAACTTGGCGAATTATTCTGAACGTCGGCATTGTTGCGATAATATCTAAGTACCTAAATTTTCTCTACCTTCCTTTAAGACCAGTTGATTTTCCTGTAAAGCCTAACTCCCTTTCAAAATTCATGTAAAATCCTTGCTGTAATGAAATATGCCAAAAAAAATTGATGGTTTATAATCATTCCAAATTCCATAAGTTCCAAATCCAGATCACACTGGTATGATCACGGGACTTAGAAAAGGGAAGATTTTTCAGATGAAGAAATTCTCTTCACGGTTATGAGGAAGAATCAAATGATGAAATGTATAACAGCAAGTATGATTCCTCAACTGAAATCGATTCCAATTTAGAAGAGGGAGACACTGTTGAAAATAAATATTTTACACAGAGAGAAACAAAAACATTTGGGAAGAACGTAATTTTAAAGGAGACAACTGGTACATATCTTATCCACTTTCCACTTCACTGGTTACTTATCCACTTCACTGGTACAATAAGAGAAATTAAAAAAGAAATTTTAAAATTTTTTAATTTAAAAAATAAAGCTTACTCCCGCGATACGAACAGATACGAAAAATAGTTCGGAAGATTTATGAGAACTAAATTTGTTATTGGACCCCAATTTTTAAAATATGTAGCTGGTATATTAAAAGAACTTCTGTAATTCTGAATATCTTCTTTAATCTGCTTGAGAGTGTTAATTAACCATTTTTTTCGGATTTTGAGTAAATTCCTGGTTTTATATTCGATAAAGCCATGTGATCAAACCTGATACAATCATACTCATTTCAAAATGAGTATGTCTATGTGTTCATTTTTGAGTATGTCTCTTTTCTCCGTGTAAGTGACACTAAATATCACGAAAATTATCCATTTATACGCTTTTTTTAAAATCACCGTTCTGAACGTAGTCCTTAAGAAATACTGCCCTAAGGCAATAAGAAAAAATTTTTAAAGTAAAGAAAAAAAATTATCGATTCGTTTGACACATGAAATGAGCATTTAAAAATTGATTTTGAAGACATAAAGCTTCCTCAAAACATAAAATGCGTGGTTTGAAGAATCACTTTTCTGAAATGTCCAATAGTTTACTGTTGAATCGATGCCCCAAATCGTGACTATGATAGCAATAACTTAAAGAGGGAGATTGAAAAATAACTGAAAATTAATAACCACTTATGAATTATCAGTTTGAAAATCCATAAGAGTACAGTAAAAAGTTTCATTTATTATCAGATATCTACTTTATTTCGTAAAAGGAAAAATAAGAGTATAATACAATATTAATCAATAAATATCTGTATTTATTTAGTAATGATATTGCAAAGTATAGCGTCAAATACTTTTTAGTCGTTATTTTCAGAATGATACAAAATACAAAGATCTTATTGCTGAATTCTGATATATTCTTGACGTTTCCTTGATTATATTCTTAAAACTGCAATCAAGTGAATGTATTCGATAAATTTACATTTGGAAGCTTATTATTAAGTATTCCATCTTTCCTTTGAGGAGATCCCCCCCCCCCATAGAAGCGAGTGAGCGATACAGCTTCGAAATAATACCAAGCTAAATTATGAAGTAAAGTTATTCGTGTACTTATAACAAAAGATTTTATATCAAAGGTTCTTAAGAAAAATATTTTTTCTTATTTTATCAAACACAAATAATATACTTAAAAATAATAGTTTTGTATTAAAAAGAAAAATATATTTATTTAGACTTGTATATGCCTCGGATTAAGTTAACTTTAAAAAGAATTATTCAGAGCGATGATTTATTGAAAGATTAGGCCATCTCTCTCATTTTTCATTATTAGGTGGGTTCCCAATTATTAACCCTTCTGAATTATTAGGTGGTATCCAAATAAAAATAACTCGTGGAAATATATTTCGCTTAGAATACAAGCAGAGAAACAATGAATGCTATTCAATTATAAATAAGATTTATTGCTGTTATTAAATTTCAAATGTTAAATTATTACTCAGACACTACAGTAGTAATGTTTCTAGTTACCATCCATCCTGACTTCAGATCAACGCTGAATTGCCATGGATCAATCAGTCGAGCTTTTATTATACTCTATGGAAAGACATCGCTAGAAAAATCGCGCGACTTGTAGGCTAGCAACTAACGCATCCGTGGAGATGGGAAAAGTGAAAGCATGATTCCACTGTGAAACGAGAAAAGAGTATTGGCCCGCTTTTTTTGTTTGTTTTTATAGTCATGCTTTTTTTTTATGTATGACATTATACTGTGATACTAAAAGAGGAATTAGTCTTAGGAGGTAGCAACACTTTGAAGACCTAAGGCAGGGGTGGCGAGCCTTATGGATCAACGTGCCATTTTTTTCTATAGAAATGTTTAACGAGGTATAGACGTGCCTGTCAAGTAATTTTGACTTATGATTTATGAAGTGCTATCAACTCAGAACTCTTTCTTTAAAACGTAAAAAATAGTTTGCACGGTATTGTTGTAAATGTTTTAGTTATACGCGTAATTCAAATTTAAGCAACATTAGTGTGACTTCTGTTGTTGTAAATTAGATGAAAAACAGCTTAGGTTAGCACTGTAAGACAATAACAAACGAGTGTGTTTCCCGCCACCTCGCGCGCCGCGACCGATCACTTCTGTTTGTTCGTAATACTTCATATCAAAACTCGTTAATTTGATCTAAAATACAAACCGTTTTGATTGGTGGCGTGCCCAAAATATATCACGTGCCATCAATGGCACGCATGTCATTGATTCGCCATCCCTGATCTGAGGAAAAAATACGATGGTATTTGAAAGGAGAAAAGTAATATTCTTTTCCTTTTTAAAAAATTTAAAAACTAATGTTCAACGAAATATTATCAAAAAAAAAATCAAGAATGAAGTCATAGAAATATAAATCTTAGAGTCATTAACTAAATGGAGTAAATGTGCTTTTAGACTAATTTAATAACTTTTTCTTTAAAAGTAATCGTTATTTACAAGAATAATACAAACACATAAATGCATTATTTTTATATATACAATACTTAATCTGATACTTTTCAAAATCTTTATTCAGCTTAATTTCTCATTCATGTATTTTGAAGATTTATTGTGTTCTTTTGTGTTGGTATATTTCTGTATAAGCCTACCGAGTTGCAAATAAGAAAGACTAGTTCCATCAAAAACTAGTTTACAATGAGGCTTATTCGAACCTTAGTTCGAAATTATTTTGTGGCTCTTTTTTTGGCACTATTTCACAAATATTGGTTGTTTTGAGGAACTTTTTATATAAACTGGTTCTTTGTATGTTTGGGTGTTAAAAAATGATGTATTGGGAAGCAATATAAACAGAAATTATTTAATTTTCTAAAAATACTTTTTAAAGTATTTTAGTACACTTAAATGTAATTGATCAAAAAACAGAAATGGAGTAAGAAGAAAATAGTGAATAATATATCTTCCAAAAATTGCATTTCATGCCTTAATCTGCGCACTTCTAAAGAGATTTTGCTTATAATACCTATAAATAAGGCCTTTTGCTTACAATCCCTTGATATAAAGTAATTTAAACAGAACTATTTTTGTAGACAATAAAAATAATCTATAATTAAAAAAGTCAATAATTTAGAAAATAAAAAAAGTAACTATGATTTTTATAAATTTTTTTTCAAAACGCGAAAAAAGGACATTTAAATAATTAAAATAAATATATATATATATTATATATTTCACGCTAATGTTAATTGAAATGGATGTTAAATTTCTTCAAAAACAGCGTACTTGATAAGTCATTAGTTCTACATCATTATTAAAGCATACACACTATTTTGATACAAAAAAAAATTCCACAATCATAAATATATGTAAATGAGAAACTTAAAATGAATGTCACACTTGAATACAAATTGATATCTTTATTGATATAAATATTAAATGCTTTGAAGTAATCATCTCTTAATTTCAAGTGGTAACAGACATTTACAGATACTGCTTACTTTAATTCGAAAATCAGAGATTTAATTTTTAAGCAAATCGTCTAAAACAAGTTTTCCAGCGTGCTTTTTTTTTCCAGAATATATTTTTATTTTCTTATTACAAAAATTAAGAATGTAATTTAGAGTATTTGACCAATTGTAATGACTGTATATTTTTGTTTAACAAACTATATTAAATTTTTAAAAAATTGATATGGGAAAAAAAAGAGGTAAGAAATTAAAAATAAAATGAATTTCATAAATTTTTTGGTTATCTTTCTACAAGCATATAAACTGAGTTCCAAGAACTTTCTCAAAAGCTTGTTGGATCCTTCAGTATTACAAAAGTGCAAATTTTTATTTGACGTTTTTTCGGGAAACTTTGAATTCCTATAAAAACATGAACTTAATTTAATATACATATATATCCGAACTGTAGTCTTAATATAATGCATAAATATTTCAAAACTAAAAATACATTCTCAGAAAAATCAAATGTATTCATTCGTAAATAAACTATATTGAATAAAACAGAAAAGATTATTTGCAAAAGATAAAATTTTCTTTAAAATAAAAACAATGTTCCTTATTTATGTTTACTTAAACATGAATGAAAAGTATGCTCATCTAATTTAGACAAAGGTTCACGTCACTAAGAGCTAGTTTGCTGACAGGACAAAAGAATCGGTCTAAAAGTCATCAAAATAAAAGAGAAAAAAAGAGATTAAGAACGTTTACGTAACCCTATTAAGTACCTTAGTACCTCTACCAAGACTTATTTGTCCAATCGCAAATAAATTAAGAGCAGCCAAAGCACAGTGCAAACGAAACCACGGAAGCAATCCTTATGGCCCTAAACAAACAGGAATTACCATTTGGCCAATCATTTATCTAAAACCACCCGACTCGAGTTGAAAAGGATACTCATTCAATTCAGACGATCTCCACCTGAAAAGCGAATCGAAAAATCTGTAGAACGGCAGACGAACCATTCCTTCACTCTTCCTTCCAAATAAATCGTCCGCCATATGCGCTTCAGGTGCAGGCGTTGACAGGTACCCTGGCGCCTTGCCACTGGCTGCCGGGACGGTGAGAAGGCGGGGCTAAGCGCCTGCATAAGTAATCAGGGCGTGGAAGTCGACAGCGCGCGCAACCCCGATCCCCCCTCGCAACGGTTCTCCCCACCCCTCCAAAAATTTTTGAAGAAGTGTCCCTCACCAGGCTGGTGACACATCCCTTTTTATTGGCGAAACAGAGACGGCGCACTTACCAAAATTAAAGCGCGTACCGAACCCGACCGAGGAACGGGAGTTGTGCTTTTTGGAAAGGGGTCCGCACCAACCATCATCATCATCACCATCGGTCGCAACGTGTGGCCGGCGGGCATGTCCAGTATGGTCAGCGCCGACGGCAACCCACCCAACGCGGACCTCCTGCTAGCCCTGCTGGCCAGGAACAAGGCCCTAGAAGGTTTGCCTTTTTACCACCTTCTTGTTGCAAACAGTCCTCATTGTAAAACCGTTTCTCTCTCTCTCGGCAAATCCGTAATTAACTTTAGACCCGCGGCGGTGGCAAGGATCTAACCCCCGTCCCCTATCGCTCCCTCCCGTCCGGATATATCTAGTGGCTCTTGCATGCACTTAGCTAAATTGAACTCGCTTATTACTGCGGGACTTGATCAAATTAGCGATCTATTGGAAAAGAGACCAAACAACACAGGGGTGGGCCACAGGAGGGAGGGGGTCAGAAGCGAATCGAAAAGAAGGGCTTGGGTAACTCTCTCTTCCAAACGAAATGATTGAGTGCGTGCGATTGTTTCAACGTGCCACAATTATCGTTTTGGGCTCCTCTAGATATTTCAGAATTAAAACTACATGGCGAGGGAGATAAGCTAGTTTTCTTTTCGGGCCTTCTGTGCACAGTACGTCTTCTCTTCTTCATCTTCCTGATTTGGTTTTCTTTTTTTTTCTTTTTATTTTTGTTTTCTTTCTTTTTTTTAATCTGCATTCGCGTCCTCCGATTGGACTAAACCATCGGATTTTCTGAGACGTCGCTGGGAAAGTAATGTGTCCTGGTGACAGTGTTGCGGCTGACTGTCCTAGTGGGTTGGTTAAACAAGTTTCTTGCAGCTGTGCAAGATAGTCACACTGAAAGAATTGTTATTGTGGATTTAAAAGCATTAGTTCTAGTTCATATAAATATCTTTCTTACAAGTATAATCATATTTTTTTTTTCTTGTCATCGAGTTAACTACAAATTGAAAAGACAGCGCCAACCGCAGTGTATTAATAAAAACGGAACAGTGAAGTTTTCTGATCCGGAATGTAGAGTTGATCCCAGGTTTATTTCTTAGTAAGTTTTTCAATTTGTCTATTGCTTGAAAGAATTATGAGCATTTAAATGATAAAAGATCCTTGCCACTGCTTGTGTATACTTAAATTAAGATTTTATAATATAATTTCAATATATTAGTGCCTTCTACGTGTAGATATTTTTCAAGAAAATTGGGAAATTTTCATCATTTATTTATTATTTTGGATTGCATGCCTGGACATATATGTAAATACTGTTCATGGAAAACATAGTTGTATCTGTAGTGAAATTCTTGAACAAAGGTAAGCTTACAATGTATAATGATTCCTTTTTTAAATCCTAGCGTATATATTATTTGAAGTTTTTCATGCTTTTGTAATAAGACAAAACGAAAGCGTGGACTTTAAGAAAATTTTAGCTCAATGTGTATCTAAGCATAAACTGTATTTCTGAAACAAAAAGCAATTTTTTTATCACTATGCGAATGTTTATTTTTTGAGAGTGTGTGCTTGATGTATCCTAAATTAATTGTTCTATAGTAATTTCAACTTGTAAAAAATACTGTTTTAACATGCGTAATGACGTCAATCCAAAATAAAAGGGAGTTTAGGAAGATGTTTTATGCTTATATCAAATTTTTGAATTTAAAAATATTTTTTTATATAAATATTGTACAAATTTAAAAATTATTTACCATTTTATATTGATGGAATTCAGTTTCATTTTCGATTGTTTCAATAATCAGTATTTAATTTTTGAGGGAGACTTTACATTACCGAATGTTCCGAAAATCATTTCAGAGTTTTTATCAAAATGAATTCTAATGGGTTTCACTTTTAAAACTTTTATTTATAATTTTCCAATGAATTCTTTGTTCCAATTTTAATATTTTTAAAAAATACTCAAGTTTTGTGTTTACAATTTTTTTTGTGAATAAAATAAGCTTTAAACATAATTTAAACTATTTTATAAAGAATGATTTATTAAGCAAAGATCTTTGAGTATTATATGTTTAAAAATTCATGTTTCTGTGAATTTTTATGATAATCAATAGATATCATTATTTTTATTTCAGTTTCGCAAATCGAAGTCCATTTCCATTTTTAGTTGTTAGAATAAAAGAATTCACTATGGTTTTTCTGTGTTTATACTTAACTAAAATGTTCGTTTTTAATTTGTTTCCTATAAAAATCATTTTCATATTAAAATTTGTACACTCTATCAACCTAAGTATTTAAATAAGCTTTTATAATCTTCTGTTTTGTGATTTATAGTATTATAAATTGGTCCAAAATAAATAAATATTTTAACAAGCTTGCGAAAATATATTTAGCGCAACCCATTTAAAAAAAAGTGTATTTCTGAATATGAAGTACATATTATTTGATATATTTATGTATGGATAATAATGTAGCTCTATCAAGCTGGAGTTATGATCAAAATTCAACAGAATATACATTTGACTCGAATCCTTTTAATACTAATTTCCATCTAAAATGATTTTTATGTGTGTCTTAGATTTTTAAATATACATTATTTAATAGGGAAAAATTATGTTTAAATGCCGAAAATGAAATTCGATTGACAAACAAGGGAGGAAAAATATTTTTAGTGGATGTATGTTAGCATCTTCATGATAGGCATAGTGCTTATCATTTTAAAAATCCACTATTTTTGAATAAAAAAACTAATGTGATTACAATAATTGAGATTAAAGTATAATTAGTAAGTGTATTTCTCGAGTACTGTATATAAATTTAATCTCGACCCAATTTTGACATTACTTGTAAAGTTTGTTTCCTTTTTTTTTGATGCAACTGTTGCAGGGAAAAACAATTTTAAGAGGATTGGAACAAAAGGATAGGGTGAAAACTAATAAAAAGATTGATATCAACTTTTGATTTGTTTTACATTCAATAACTGATGCCATATATAACCATATTATAGATTATTAATTTTAAATTACTGAGAAGAATATATGTATTACTTATTCTTTTTGATAACATACGTACCTATTTTACTCTTTACGCGTCTAGACTATTGCCTTAAATTAAAATAGCTTGTATCAAAAGACATTAAACCAACTTATTTCGAAATGATTTTACAAGATGGAATTAATGTATTAAATTTGTTAAACTTTTTAGAATATTTGTGAATATGTCGAATTTACACTCAAGCTCTTTATGATACAAATCAACAAGAATAGCAAATATAAGGGGGAGGGGGAGGATATATTAAAAATTTACAAACAAATGAAATCTTTTGAAGTTTCGAATCCTTTCTTCTCTTGTACTTAGCCTAAAGTGTGTGTGTGTTTCTTTTTAGAATTATCACAAGTCATTTTTTAAATAAATTATTTACCTGACTCATGCATATGTATAAAGAAATGCTTCGTAAAGTTTTTTCATTACAGAAAATAATTATTTTCTTAGAATATTATTTCGAGAAATATTTTAAAGGAATGCAACAGAATAGTAAAACTGCTCAGAGGACATGGAATTCATATCGATGCATTTAAGTAAGATTATGATACTCGATTTTAGGAAAGAAAATATGCAACTTTTGAAGAACTGCGTGCATATTAGTATCAAAGCAACGTGAATATGTAAATCATATTAGAGGAAATAAAACAAGTTCTTGAAAAATAGACATTGTGCAATTCCTGTATATTTAATAAATGAAATGCTGAAAATTCTGCTATGGGACTTCAAAAGGAAACAGTATTAGTTCTTAAATTCAAAAGTAAACCCAATAATCTTTTCTTTTTCTTTTTTTTTAGTTAAAAAAATTTCCTTATTTGTGTCATTTTAAGCAATTTTAGTGTTTTGGAACTGGTTGTGTTATGGAAGATAAACATTAATCGTACAGTATCTGTTATAAAAAAATATTCAGTGTAGTAGAAGCATAAAATTAAAAAGAATGTTCTTGAAAATATATCGTTTTTTATAAGAATACACTAGTTAATGATACTGCAGAAATCCGTTTGGAACATTATAGAAATTTCTTTAGAAGTATTTCATTTCCTACACTAAAAAATAATTTTTTTATCGTAAAATTTGTTATTTTTTAATACACATTTTCTAAGCAGCACATATAAATAAATTTTATGATGTTATGCAATGAATTTCATTTTATATAAGTTGTTACAAGGAATTCTTGGAATACTAATATATTTCTTATATCAAAAATCGTGGATAAGAAAGGATATATTGTCTTGTAGAAAATATTTTTAAATAATAAATGAATTATATTGGCACAAATGTTGACTTGCATTTCTAAATAAAATCTTATTTCTTGATATCTTGTTCGAATGAAAAAAAAATGTCAAAAAACAATAAACTCGATAAGTAATACTAAATAAACTCGAGAAGAAGTTGCTATCCAAAAAATTTGAGCGATTTATACAAAACCAAAACATTATTTTATGACTTAAAATATATACGATCTATATTGTTTGTAATTTTTCCAGTGAAATGATATTTCGTTTATTTTTATGAACTAATATATCATTACTTTTTTACATTTGCCTTTTATTAGTAAAATATTTGCTAACCCATTTCGAAAATATTTAATTAGTTAAGCAAATTAATAAGGAAAAAATGTTATATTTAAAGCAGTGCTGAAATTTTGGAAATTTGCGTGTTTTATAAACACGTTTATAAAGTTTAAAAAAATCTACTAGAAAGCATGAGAACTTTTTTTGTTATATATTTATATATAATTATTTTATCACATAAGTCGGAGGATTGTTTCTTTTTCTTTCTTTTCGAAGAATTGTTTCTTTTCTTTTACTTAATTTAATGAAATAAATCTCTTCCCCTTTCTTGTCATGTAATTCACGTCAAACTGTTTAAAAAAATGTCCATTATTTTACATTCTTTTACATATACATTACAGTGTGATATTAGTTACATTAATATATATATATATATATATATATATATATATTGATTGCTGGATGTCCATCTCTCATTTGTAGAGAATTAGACTATATATATATATATATATATTTAATAGCTTGAGCTTTAATTTCGTAATACTTAAAAATATACTCTATTATATAATAATTAAAGAAAAAAAATTTTTTTCGCTTGTATTTTATAAATTTAAGCTTCAAAATATTATGAAGTTACTGCATTTCCATCTCTCTCATGTCTGTATGTCATTCATTGTTACAATTTGTTTATTAAAAAGAAATCACATATAGTTAGAGATGTATAATAAAGTTGAAGTAATTTTTTAAATTTATTTAGACATCATTTGTCTTAATATCGTTCATACTTATGAAACAACTGCAGAGAATATAGTAATTAAATTCTCGATCAATTCCTTAATTCACCAACGACATCGTTAAGCTCATTTAAGAACTATTTGATTTTCAACAGCTCTTTGAGAGAGAGTGTGTTCTTTTTTTCACTTTTTCCGGAGAGTTTTTGATATTTTTTGTATTGTTGGTTTTGTTTTGTAGTTCTTATATTTAAAAGAAATAAATTCGTATTCTTCTTCAGTATGTAATCATGATGAAATACTTTTTATGATAACTTATTTTAATTTTTAATCAGATAAACCACATATGCTTATTTTTAGAGGCAACATATAATGCCTATTATTTTGATTAATAATACTGTTTTGTTTAGTTTTAATTTATTGCTTAACTTTTGAAAAATAATTAAAGCAATATTATACATTACAATAGATTGAAAATGATCAAATAATCTTGAAATGTCCTCGTTAGTTTCATTTTAATGCTTAATTATGTATTTGAAAAACGTTTGAATTGAGAAAAATATTTTTTGATTTCAAATAAGGATTTTTTTCAGCCACTAAAAAATCAAAAATCAGAAAAAATGTGTAACAGTTATTGTATTTGAAGAGAAAACCATTAAAATAGTTTACTATATGTATTTTAGAAAGTAAAAAAAATTAGTACTACACTATAATAAACTATATAATGATTTGAAACTTAATGTACTTTTGTATTCATGTTTTTTAATAATATATCTTACATTGACATTTCTTTCGATATCAACATTTCATTTTTATTTCTTTATTTGCAAACTCTATTTTAAACTCTCATTTAAAAAATAATTTTCAATAATATACTTAACCAAATATTCATTATGTTAAATTTTCTTTTTAAATTAGTTTCAAAGTTCAAATCTTTGATTGTATTTACAGAAACTTTAACATACCGAGAGAAATCTAAAAAATTAACTTCGTAATTTTCAAATTTAAAAAACATTAACAATTCTATGAACAATATCTTCAAAACGTACTACATATACATAAGCATGCATATATGTTGAAAATGACACTATCATTTCCCCTGCTTAAGATTTTATTATCATTTAAAATCCTCATTTTCCTTATTTCTCCGTTTAAGTAAACGTTACGGAAACTGATTCCTCAACTAAAAGTGAAATTTCAAACATTTCTTTTCAATGTCTTCATCAATGCAAACAAAAAACTCTTAAGCTTCACTTTTAATTTAGTTAAGTTATTTATCTATTTGATTTCAAATGGTAAAAACGCGTACTATTCATAATAACTGAAAGATTTGTAAAAATAACCACGTCAAAAGCAACTAAAAGTAATCTTACACCGAAACTAAGTTGCTATAAATTTTATATGATTCAATCCTGAAACCTCACAGATTGTGTAGATTTGTAATCCAACGAAAACTACTGTGAGCCATTATTCTCCGTTTTCACACTTCCAAATTCCCCCCAACATGATCACTCTTGCTGCCGTTCTCACTGCTGTTGGGAAGGAAAAAATTCACAACGTGATGTACGATATCAAACCAAATTTTCAGTAAGATGCTTTTGTTGTGATATTAAACAGAAGTGATGTAAGGTGGTGTGGGAATTGCTTCCCGTCAACTTCTATTATGGGGGGAAAATAGATCTGTTCATCATCTTTTTACCCAAGTGTTTTTTCATTCAATTTATTCTATGGTTGAGTTATATATTATGCATTCGGATTATAAGGAAAAATCAATTGGTGGTGCATTTTTTAAGAAGTGGATATTTAAGACCTCATATTGAGAGTTGGGTCTATAAATTACTGATTCTTAAAATATGGATATTTATTTTGCTTCCTCACACACACATTTGAACATTTAGGTTAAAAATAAATTATTTCTCTAAGATTAGCAAATAGATTTTTTTCTAATCTTAAGATGCAGTTATTATTCATCTCAAACAAATATTTTTATCTATCAAAAAATTATACTTCTTCAATCTTAGGTTAGTACACTTGTTCTTAAGGGATATATATGTACATCACGGGTTTCGGCACCATGTATATCCCATGCACAATAACAATAAAATGTGAAGCATCAATAATGAAAATCAGTTCTTAACAAAAAAATGTAACAGATTTATTTTTATTTAATTTGCTTTTAAAAAGTTTCAAAATGTCTACTAATGCATTATAGAAAAAGTAAATAAAATAAAATAAATCTGCTTAAGTTTTTAAACTGATCTCTATTATTGATGCTTCGCATTTATTGTTTTTGTCTATGGCGAATAACATTGAAATTTCAAATAAAAATATTCTTCCAATATTTATTTCAAATTCAACAGCGACACAATACTTGGAAAAAATATACCTCTACTATAGAGTTAAACAAAATAAAAATAAATAAATAAATTTGAAAAAAAAACTATTTTAAATTACTTTAAAGTAATTTTTCGACCAAGTTTAATTGTTACATTGAAAAGTTTAATATTGTTTTGTGAGCTGAATGCGTAAAATTTAGATCTCTTCAATTTTCAAATTAATCCTGGGTTTTTGTTTCGAAACGAATTCTGTATCAGAGTTAAATCAATGTTAGAGTTAGCTTTATTCCAAAGTTTTTTTTGGTGCAACTTTAAATTTATCTGAATTATTAACTGTTTTCTATAGTACGTTTTTCTGTTTACTAAGCCTTGATATCTGTTACGTCATAGAGTAAAAGAAAGGAATTCAATGAATAAATCTACAGAAATTTAGTTTTCTTTTTGTAAAGAAATAATTAAGTTAACAAAATTAAGAAGAAAGAATTTAATTATACCGAACTGAGAAATACTGATTTTTGCTACAAATATCGATATTTATTGGAAAATTTATATTTAAAATGTCTGTCATATTCTATTTCATTGAATATTCACTCTTTACTTGATTTCATTAAATATTTATTTAGTATTCGTTACTTCATTGAATGTCCTCCTTATTTTCAGATTTATTGAATGTTCTTTATATTTTCTGTAGCTAATGATGATCCGTGTAGAACTTCGGTTGTAGATTAAACTCATTGTTGATTTGTCGCATCTTCGCGAAAGACAAAATCCTTTTAAACAAAAAACTTATTTTAAGCAGTAAGCTATTTTTTTAAAAAAATTATTTATATCAAGAAATTGTTCACAAAATTATTTTCAAAAATTTTAATTATATTGTACATATATCCACACACACACACATGCATATTATATATATATATATATATATATATATATATATATATATATATATATATATATACATGCAGTGGTGCACACAGGAATTTTTCAAGGGGGAGGGGTCAAGGGACGAAAGTCCATTCTCGTATCATGCTCCAATACTCTACCCATTTTCGGGAACAAAAAAAACCAGTAAAAATTAATTATTGAGTGCATAATTAGCAATAATTAATAAAATTAATTATTAGTAACAAATACTTCATTACATTTTACGTACAATATACATAGGATTATAACCAATGGGAAAAAATTCAAGGGCTATAGCTTGAATACATACATTAATTAAATATTCAATTCCTTACAGTTTTTGTTTTAAGTTTAATTCAATTAGTATTTTAATTTTTGAACCTACTGTTTCCTTTTAGAATTTAATTTTTAATCTTTTCTCTTTCTTTCACCAACTGTTGTAAAATATTATTTTTATACACATTACTGATATATTTACTATTTATGAAAATTTCTTTGTTAATTTATCAAATACATTAAATATAGGTTTAATGCATTATCGCTGCTAAAAAGTATTTCATAAATGATTTTTTTATTTTCATTATGCATTTTTATAAATGCAATTTCGAAAATATTTGTATGACTCAACAAAAGGTTAGATCTTTATTTTGCTTAAAATGCGATAAAAGATGACACAAGCTAAGAATTTGCTATTATGCTACTGAGGCTATCTTAATTTTGACCTATAGTCCCGTTATAGATCTCTTTATTGGTTTGCTGTTTACAATATATGGCAATTTAGTGTATGATTAATAATTATATATACGTAAACTTCTTATGAAAGGAATACTCCGGAGAAAAAGTGGTACAAATGGTTCATTTTGAAATGCATTGAATAACTGATCACAGAATAAAAACTGTTAGAATATATCTCAATCCTTTCATACTGAACAAACGCTCGATATCCAGTGCGTGTACAAATATTTGATATAATCAACATGACTTATGGGGTACTATATTTAATTCTGTTAATATGTTTCCTAAGATAATATTTTGTGTTATTGTATAATAGTTAAATAAGCATTTTAGGAAAAAAATTTTTAGGGATGTAAAAAATGTTTGTAAGTTAAATTAATGTATACTTTTTGTTCTGATGTTCCAGTATAAGCAATTATTTATCGATTTCCCTGCTTTTTTAATATCTTATTGTGAATTATTTCACGAAATTTTTTATTGTTTAACTTATTTTTTAGAAAATTAAGTTAAATTTTAAGAGAATAACTATTTTTTTTTTTACAAAAGGAAATTTTATTTTATTGTTTAAAACATTTTTCAATAATCCTAGAGACTAATGCGTGTACAAATATTTGATATAATCAACATGACTTATGGGTACTATATTTAATTCTGTTAATATGTTTCCTAAGATAATATTTTGTGATATTGTATAATAGTTAAATAAGCATTTTAGAAAAAATTTTTAGGGATGTAAAAAATGTTTGTAGGATTAAATTAATGTATACTTTTTGTTCTGATGTTCAAGTATAAGCAATTATTTATCGATTTCCCTGCTTTTTTAATATCTTATTGTGAATTATTTCACGAAATTTTTTATTGTTTAACTTATTTTTTAGAAAATTAAGTTAAATTTTAAGAGAATAACTATTTTTTTTTTTACAAAAGGAAATTTTATTTTATTGTTTAAAACATTTTTCAATAATCCTAGAGACTAATTCTAAATTTCATCATTTTTTAAACTCATTTCAAATTATTCTTGTTTCAAATTTATATATAGGTTTCCTTAATAATACATTGAATCTCATTTTTTTAAACTTCTATATTTAAAAAAAGGATGTGTACGTTTTGCTTAAAATGTAACTCAAATATTATTCCAAAAAATAATTTAAATTTTTATAAAATGCAGTTATTTTGATTTCTAATTTTTTCTTTCAAAAAGAAAAATGTGATTTTTTTTAAAAAATTTAAGCTGCTTAAAGCTTTATTTTTGTAAATAAATTTGGGATACTGAATAATTTTCACTAGCAATTTCAATTTTTGAAATAAGTTTTTTACAATAATTTAAAAGTTTTGAAATCTGAATTATGCATTTATATTGCCTTTTATTCTACGATGTATGCAAGTGTCTAGATCCCACAGAATATTTAAGTCAAGTTTAAATCAAGACAACTTTTTACGGCGAGAAGAAATCAAGATATCAAATTTAAAATCTAAATATTTCCCAGAGAAGAAAATGCACTGACTTTTAAAATCAAAAACTAAAGTAATAAAAACTAAATGTTCAGAACAGTTTTCGAATCATTTGTCTCTTCGATCAAAACTTTTTCCTAAGCTTGATTTAAAGTACAATACTATCGAAGTTCAAAGCTAAAAAGTACATTCCAACTCGCATTCAACAAAAAACCAGAGTTCCCTTGTACTTTCTTCCCAATCCATGTAAATAAAGAGAGATCTGATCTGTTTTATGCATGATTTTCCCTCCAGGACATTTGTGGGGAAACATAACAGACAAATAAGCAAACTGGATAACTTCTAGCCAGGAAAGTGAACTGTGATATGTTCTGACATGGATGACCCAAAGTTTCTTTCCCATGATGAGGGAAGTTTTGATGAGTTTTCTTCCCTTAGAGTGTTTTTCCATTGACCATCCCAGATACAGTGATTTTCTTATCGAAGAAAAGGACAGAGGTCAACTGGTGTAACGTTCACAACCCGCTTATACCATTATTATAGTAAAGAAAAAATTAATGTAATAATATTATTTTTAATTATATAATAATATAATATTCTAACAAAATTCATTATTGTTACCATATGTGTTTTTAAATCTATTTCATATTGTTATTTGGTTTTCTGTAAATATTTTTTGAAATTTTATTTGTACATAAATAGCACTAATTACAAAGAATTTTAAAGAAAAAAATATATCCTCATGAAATCTAAAATCTAGATATTCCTTTAAAAAAAAAAAGACCTATAGGAAATTTTTTAAAAAAAACCTGCAATTTTTCTATCCATTTACCAAAATTTTCCGCACAGAAGAATAAGCAATATAAATATTTTTTAAATCCGTAATGAGTTGCTATTTGAATTTCATAAAAAAAATTAAATCTTCATTTAAAACCTTTAATACATTTTCCCCTTATTCTTGGGATAAGCATTCTTAAAATAAACACACTACTCTTAATAACATTAATAAAAATAAATGCTATCAAAAAAATCTGGAATTACCTGTAGCAACTCAAACATTAGAAGATATTTTTCGACACTGTACATATTTTATGGTAAATTTCTCGAAAAAAAAAAGAATTTTGATCCACTGTGTAGAGAGGCTGATGCCCGCTATAGATCAATGTGTTCAAGGTCCTTACATTAGCGCGATGAGGAATTTTGGAAAGAGTCAGTGCAACACTTAACCATGGCTCAAAATCACGAGTTGATCCCCAACAGCCCTCATGCAGCTTTAAAGTTCGACTTTGTGAGAGGTTTGCACCTCTCTCTCGGGCACCTAAATGTGTGAGAGGTAGGGAAGAAACACTCGACATGATCCAATCAATCTATTTATTTATCACACAAGGAATAGAAACAATTTCAACTAATCATAGTAACAGAATGTCTCAATGGTAACTGCTAAAATGGAACAACGACGGTAAAACGCAAATGATTAGGAGACTATCAAACTTGATCCTTACCTTAATAAAGGATCTAACCTATCATCCGATTTAATCTAATATCAATTCAATCTCAGTGAACAATCGTCACTTTAAAACTTCTTCCTAAGGTGCTCTTAATCACAATAATTCAAATATGATACGTTCAGCAGCAATCTCACCTAATTCGAGTATATCTCCTCTCCTATTCTCTATTCAAGTTAGGAAACTTCAACTATATTTATAGTAAGTTAATTTAAACATCGTGGTTCTCTTTTTCCGAAGGGTTGGTTGTGAATAACGCGAATTGACAGTCCAAAGATTTCCCAAGAGGATTAATTGAAGGAACGCATGCAGATCCATCACAACTTTAATAAATAACCATCCCCCCAAAAAATAATTCAATAAAACCAGTTATTTAGGAGAAATATAGCTTCCTTCCAATAAAGAAACATTAAAACATGTTACATCTATAAAGATACGTAGAACATAAAATATAATACAACTTCCTTTTGATGAAGAAACAAATGAACATCCTAATTGTCTGTACTTATATATATATATATATATATATATATATATATATATTATGGATTCTTTTAAAGTGCATTATTTTATATTTTTTTTGCATAATCATCATTTAATAATTACAGCTAGCAAGAAGAATTTTTAAACGAAGCTGTACATGTATGCATGCTTGTATCATAATCCTTCAACAGAAGAGATGTATTGTTACGTAAAAATTAATCAATTTATTCATTATTTAAAAATCTCTTTTATTTATCGATTATTAGTAATTTAAAAATCATATATTCATTAATTGACCATACATTTCAAAACTCTTACTCTTTTTTAACTCACAGCAAATTATTCATTCTTGGAAATTTCATGTGATAATGAAACACTACTCATTCCTTAAGTCTTATTCATAATAAACTATTATTCAAAAATATAAACGTTTTATCCCATATATTTGATACTGGAAATCAGTCAAAATATATTTACTTTTTCTGTAAACTTAATCCGTGAAAAAATACTCTTCATCTATACTTCCTCTGCAATAAAAATAGAAGTATTTCTTCCTTTCTTTACGAATGTAAATTTTTATTCAATCCTCTCTCAAATACTTTCCAACGTTTTAGACATTCATTCATTATTCTTGCGTGTGTTTTACTATTACGTTTGACTTAGAATAGATCTCTCTGTAACCTAAAATATAAATGAATTTTAAACACTCTTAGACTATCTCCACCTTTTTCTAAATATCTATGTATTTTCAGAGAAGTAACTCATAGCTCGTTTTGTTCTCTTTATTATTGATATTTGCCCTATCATTAAGAGCATGATAAATATGTAAAAACACTCTCCACTAAAAGCCGTAAATAGTCTTTCAACAAGCTTTTGTTTCCGTGATAACTTTGTTTATTTAATACAACTGGACTTCAAATCACGCCAGGTGTATTGATTCGGAACAATGACACTGAAACGGAGATCAGTTTCAAACACCATAATTTATATTTATCCGAAATAAGAATGAATATTTACATTTTATGCATTTGTGTTTATTACATTTTGGAAGTTTATGAGATTTTTGCTATATAAGTTGGCTAAAATTTATATATATATATATATATATATATATGGGAGACAATAAGGGGTCCAAGACATTTGTCTTTTCTTCTACTTTATTTTAAAACTAACAAAAATTAATTAAAAAAGTAGCTATTCTAACAGATAGGTTTGACGACGGTAACGCCTGCTCGCGCACCTCAGTCTTTCTTTTTTCTAATCTCTTCAATGGTTAAAGTTTCTCAAGGTTTTAGTTCGTGTTTCACTTAGCTGCGCTTGCGCGCGAAGATTGCGTTGTCTCTCTCGAGAACGATTGGATTTCCTGGATGCCACAACCATATATATATATATATATATATATATATATATATATATATATATATATATATGAAGTTTCTTTTTCTTAAAAATATCAACTAATCTGTCAACTAGAAAATTGTTTCTACGTACCAAAAAAGAAAACAAAGATTTCGTTTCCTGAATAAAATTTGATGGAAAAAATCTCTAAGAAAAATTAAAATCTGTTGGTTTATTTTTGTCTTACAAATTCTGTACTATGCTAAAAATGATAAAAAAAAATGTTATCGTAAATTTTTGGGGTAGCTTTCGTTATAAAAGTATTAAAAAAAGAATGAAATATTGATGTTTTTCCGACGCTATAGAAATAACTTTACTTCATAGGTTCTTAAACTGTGGTCCGCGGACCCGAGGGCTCCTCCAAGGGACCTATGCAAAAGTAAGGCCCTACCTGATATTTTTAAAAATAGTCATTAATATAGCATGCATTGTCAAAAGTTCGTTCAAACGGTAATTTGAAACAAGTAAATGTGAACGACTCACAATCTCAAAAACCCAGATTCAAACATACTCGACCGATGGCCGCATTTCGACTAAATGAATTAATATTGTTTATAGTACAAGGCCTAGACTTAGACAACTGTCATCACATAATAATGCAGTTTTAGCACTTTTTCCAGTTGACATGCAGTTTGAAGTTCCCAGTTTTTCGGAGAATAAGTACGGGAATAACATTTGACAAATTAAGTTATCCGGATCAGGATTTTACTCAGACAGAGAAGAAAACAAAGCGAGGCCCTGGGCCCATACCTTAAGAGGTCTCTGACCACATAGTCATTATAACATAATATTTTCAAAAAAGGGTTTAAAAACATGTGCAACGATTCAGGAAGGGGTTATCAAAATCTTGGGAGTCTGCGATGTCAGGCTGATACATAAAGGGGAGAAGGGGGGTGATCGATAGCTTGAGAATCACTGCTTTATTTGAGATTGTACTTAAAATCACAATTAAACTACTCAACAGTAAGCAGTGGCGTAATGGAAAATATCAGGGTCCTCCTGCAGTCAGGTTTTGAGCTCAAGCCGTACTTAGCCCCTAGAAAACTGCCCCCCCCCCCGATGTGGAGGTTGTGGGGGGATGCGTTACACTATTGACAGTAAACAATATATCCCATAGATTTTAGCCCATTTAAATGACAATGACACCTTAGTAACTTCATTCTCTATACCTCTCAGACTTATGGCCGCTATCGCCTTAGTCATGATAGTGAACTCATGATCAGCATTGTTTTTGTCGAATTGTGAATGAATGAGTTTGTGAGAATTATATTAACATTAGACTAAAAAGCTACACGAGGCCCATTGGTCGAGCTTCCACACCACAGGTCCGGGTTCGATTCCCGGGCTGGTCAAGGTCAACTCAACCTTTCATCCCTACTGCAGTGAGTCGATAAATGAGTACCAAGCTTGCTTGGGGACTTAAACACTGGGGGTCTCGCTTCAGACCGAACACCTGACCGGGACATCTACTCATGCACCTCAGCGCTCAATGGTCATGTACTGGGATGGACACAGTAAACCCTGATCCTCATGGACTGTTGCATCACTGAGTTTGAGTTATAAAGCTGCACGAGGGCTGTTGGCGATGGCCTTCGTCATTTTGAACCATTGTCAAGTGACAAGGACGACACCAGAGCTTGGAGCTCACTCTCATAACTTTCACACCATACCTACCAGTAAAAATTTGAGCCTCCACTAATTTTACGTACATCGGCCTCCTTTGCACGGCGGGTCTTCAACGGTACTAGGCTCGAACTCATGAAACTCTAACCATGAGTCCGTGACCCTGACCACTAGGTTACCACTGCCACAAATTTTGAATGAGAGTCCTGCAGCAGAATTAAATCTGTTGAGACTTAAAGTCCTCACGTTGGCGTGGAGTGGAAGTTTGGAAAATAGAGGGCCACCCCTCAATTGTCATTCGTTCATTTGAACCATGGTTCAAAATTACGAAGTCTGTTCCACTAGTCCTCGTGTTGTTTGAGTCCGTCGCTAATAAACTAATGAGAGAGAGAACTCGAACTAATATTCTATTAATCGGAAACGGGAAGGGGGAGCTTGTTTTTTCAGAGCAGTGGTCTTCAAACTTTAACTCACGGAACTACTAGAAGGTGTTTTTGTGGAACCCTTAGAACTGTATAGTGTTTTCGTGGAACCCCATTCTCCATACTCATACTTCGAAGAATATATCTCAAAATAATATTTAAAGTAGATCAACATGTTATAAGCACTTTATGTAAAGGCAATTAAAAAAGTATTGCATTTATTTTATTAAAAAATTTTCTAATCTAATTTTTTAATGTGATTTACTCATTAAAAATATTAATTTGTGATTCAAGTGTCACCTACCCATGCGTTATATTTAGTAACTGGGATATATGTTAGTATTTTTTTTTGTACAAATCAAATACAATCGCATTACATATTATGAGTTTAATTTGTTTTTATACTTTGTTTATGTTGCCACTTACGTTGTGAAATATATATAACTTAAACACACTTTCTGAATGGCAGCGAAATGTTTATAGATGTGTGAGAAATCCCGTGTAATTTGCATGAATTTCTAACCTAAAATTTAGAAACTGTTCTTGCTTAAATTTAGATTTCAATATCAGCTCCGTTGATATGTTGTTCCCTTTCCTTCATTATAGATGTTATTTCCCACAAATGTAAAAAGTGTATTTTCCATTAGAAAACTGTTCAGTTTTGCTAGACATTGTGCTAACTAACAAGTGTAAAAAAAATTATCTCGTGGAACTCAAGATAGTAAACAATAGAATATTCACAATCTAGTAGGTATAGTATATATATAAATAAAGATAAAACGTTTTTTTAAGGCTTAGCAGAAATTTGTAAAATTGTTCATAAGGTATTTTTATTACGGGGTGCGCATACTACTGTAAATAATAAACTATGTGCAAAGAGTAATAATAACTACCAATCAATTAAAACTTGTATTTTGTAAAATAAAAATATTCAGATCTTTTTCTATTATTTAGTATAAATAATTTTAGTCGAAAACCACATCATTAAAACAAATCAAACTGCATTTTTAAATATAATTAATTAAATATTAATCGGACATATAATATTTAATTTGAATCGTTTATTAGCAAATAAAAAATATCTCTTAAACTCGATTTAAACCTTCCTAACGAGTTACGAACAAAAGTGAAAAAACTTGGGATGTAAAAATTATTTTGGAAACCTCTGGAGGTTCCAAAATCTATAGAATATTCATTTACAAAAGATTTGTATTTTAATATAAATTATTCATGAACGCAAATGTTCGTACTAAAGTGGTTCAAAAGAAGCAAAAACTAACTCTGTCTTAAACTAAAATAATTAATTATTTTACGACACAATATTTTTTTAATGTAAGTTCGCATGAAAGTGAAATTTATATTTTATTATCTTTTTTATCAACATTCTATCTCGCATTCGCTATTTTAAGAATTTGTTAATGGATATAAAAATTTAATTGTTAATAAAATTTTTGGTTGGCTTTTGAGCGGTTCAAGTGAAATATGTATTTATATTCATAAACTGTTTTTGTGATGAAATAATCTCAATTTAACTCAAATTAAAACGTAATTACCCATAAAAACTTTCTCGCTTAAAAATAATAACCTTATCGAAACAGGCGCATTTTCTGTGACCATAGTAGCTTACATTATTTTTACAGATAACAATTAGAACGAAAGTTTTTTTTAAAAAAATAGTATCTTGAAATTTTTTAAATGTATTAATTTAGAAATTATATTATTAGTGTTACATTGGCTTATTACAAAAGGAATTCGGATTTAACTGATGCAAATTTCATTACTCAGCATAGTTTTTGAAAAGCTACACACAAGAGTTATTTTTAATGAGCTTTACTATTTTTTCATTGTCCATCCCTCTTTTTTCCTGTCCACGTTACGTCGCAATGTCAATACTTCTAGTAATTTAAATTTAAATTAAGTAGCCCTTATTATTTTTCACAAACTATTTTCTTTAGAAGTCATTCTGAAACCTACTACCTTAACCGCAAAGCTGAAGAAATTCATTTGATTTTTATAGTAGTATGCTTACAAAAAAATCTATTTAATTTTTAGAAAATTCACTTCAAGCGGGCTTTATTGGCGAATTGATTTAATGTTCGCCAATAATGCCCACGCGATAGAGGTGTGCATGTTCGATTGGAGGTCAAGAGCCTGCTCCCTCCCCCTTCCCTTAAGGACATATCTCGCCTTCGAAGTCTTGAGCGTTCTTCGACTGAAATTTTAATTTCCGATTGAAATATTTTTATTTAAATCGATCTATTTCGCTTATTTTTTAAATTCAACCTCAAAATAATACTGCCATATTGTCTGCCACAGCTAAAATTGTACAAATTAAGGTTGCACGTTTTATTTTAATATATGTGTCGAATTAATGTGTAGCGATGTTACCGTACTTTATGTATTAAGAAGGATTATATTAGGATTTATTAGTCAGTCTTCATTTTAATTTATTTACTGCCATATATATATATATATATATATATATATATATATATATATATATATATATAAAATATATATATATATATATATATATCTTGTTCAAATTTTCAACTGTTAATAAAATACTTTTTATTTATCCATTAAAGTTCAAATACATTCTTTTAAACTTCTGGTGAGTGACACTTGATATTTACATAGTATTTTCAAATATTAATTCATTAATTAAATTTAATTAACTAAAATAAAAATTTTCTTTGTCGTCCCAAGTAGGAATTGACTAGAATTTTTTTTTACATTAGTTGTTATTGACAAATTTAGAAAAAAAATGTTAATTCTTTATGTTCTTAAGTTTATGTAACTAATATTTCTTAATTCTTGCCTATCTACATATATATATATATATATATATATATATATATATATAGACTATAGATTTCTTAGTGTGAGTTTAGCATGTTATGAACAATGTACCTGCTTTTAACTTTGAACAAGATCATTTTTCCATAATGATATGCATAGTTCTTTTAGCTTTGTGCAAAAGATGGAAATTCGTTAACGAAAGAGAGGAAAAAATGTTTTATTTAATTTCTTTTTCTCTTCGGAATAGCAAGTCAAAAGCAATTCTTTTTTGTATGCTTAAGAAAAAATAAATGTTTTGCATTTATTTTTCCTTTATTGAGAAAAACAAAAAGGTTGTCGGATTTAATCTGAAATTCGTTCGGCCCTTTTTTAATGGTATAACTTTTTCTAATGATTATATATGGTGGAAAAAATGCATCATTTCCAAAAAAAAAAGCATTTAATAATGTGTCAATAAGTCTATGATGCGATTTTTTTAAATATATATATATATATATATATATATATATATATATATATATATATATATATAGTACACATACATCTTAGATGAAATATAAAATTTTTTCTGCCGTTCAATAACTGATTCCCGAGACAGGCTAAATTATTCATTATTGGAAAAAGCAAAAATTATTAATTCACCTAAGAATATAAAACATTCATTAATTCTTTTCGAAAAATAAAAATCTCATTTTCTTACCAATTTTCGCATTCTTTTATTTTTTAAAATATAACTACCTTTTTAATTTACATGTAAGTATCATCTAATTCAAAAATCCCTCTCAACTTTAAAAAATATCTTCCATTTTTACCTAAAAAGATTCAGAATTAATTTCAAAAGTAATTAAACCGCTAAGTATTATTTTAATCTTATCCTATACTAATGACCGTGTTTTCTCATTTCTACGTCTCCCGATTCATCGTTACGTGATGAATTTTAAATACTTCACCACTAATTGAAATCCTTTGAAACGATATTTCACTGAAATTTTAATTAAGGGAACACGGAGGGTAATAAATAACATGATTTAAAAAATATGTCTAAGATTAAAGTTTAATAAGTTTCATCGATATTCCCTATATTTCCATTTCCGGAAAATTTAAATAATCCTGAGAAATAAATTTGTTGAAATTTTACCTGAGGAATAATTCCAGCACATTTAATATCAGAAACGTATATAATAATATATAATAAAAAGTGTTTTGATTTAGTATAGAAGCTTTTTGAATTAATATTAGTGACTTTAATGCTCAGGATATAAATATAGTACAAATTATATATTCATATATATATATATATATATATATATATATATATATTATTTTCTTATCACTATGAAATAGTGTGTATCTGTGTTTTTATTGAGTTCGTATAAACATTTATTTATAATAAATATATGTTCGTCGGTAAGAAGTGTAAAAAGGAGGGGAAAAAAGGTCCAGGAAATCTGAAATAATATACATTTTTCATTTATATCTTTGTGAATGTAAATTTAGTAAGTCGCATTCCCTTTATAAGTTGAGATATGTTATTTTTAAAAAATATGATGCTTTAAAATTAAATTTAAGTAACAGCGCTTCTTTTATCACAGGAATTATAAAACAAGGAAACGTAAAAGTAGAGTTACATCTTTTTTTTCCCTCGTTATAGAACTAAAACTCAGTTCATAGAAATTAGAATTATTTATTTGGAAAGAAATTTATAAATTATATTAAAACTGAAGCTTTATTCTGAAGATTAAACTATTGTGTCATCGAACGCATTTAAAACTTTTATATTTATTAATTGATTGAAAATCAATCTATAAATTTGCAAGCAAATATTTGTAAAGAAGTTATATTTAAGTTTATATAATTGCAGTTTGAAACTAAAAAAAGTTCTTAATTTTATCTTTGCTAAATCTTATTGTAAAAAGTAAATATTTTTCATATGTTAAATTACTGATTCTTAGTCACTGTGCCACGGTACTTAAGTGGAAGATTCTTAAAGTGATCTGCCATTTCGAAACTTACCGTTAAAGTTTGGAGGCAAGCAGCGTATTTTTGTAGCTTTATATCTATGTATTCGCAGAAAATTATAACAAGAGAATGACAAGAAATCAGAGATCTTTAGAGTGTTCATTTTTTAAATGAAATTGCAAATAGTTGAAAAGGATTTAATTAAAATGTAGCGAATAGCTATATAGTGCCTGTTTATTTTTTCTCTGTCAAAATTAGGTAAAAATGCTTCATGTTTCGCAATTACCAAAAATTTATCATGATATAAAAAAAAAAGGTTGAGAATTACTGCATTAAATTATGATTCATTATCTCTTTGTTTGGTAAAAGATTTTTTTAAAAAGTTTAAGTTATCTAATGTTTGAGATACGAAGGTCGTGAAAATGATGAACTTGCCATAGAAAAGTTTTTATCCCGTGAACCAATAAAGATACACTATATGTCTAATATGTCTATTTCAATTCATATTATATAACAAACCAAATGCCCGGCAGAGAACAAAGCTATTAATTACAGCATTCCAGTCTACAGCGACAATACTCCTTTTTACTGTAAAAATGTACAAAAAAATGAAATATTTTACACGTAATATAGTATTCTTTCCAATATTCCACCCAAATACTCCATGACTAACATGCCTTAAGGAAAAACCACTGAAACAAATATCCTCAACGATATCTGAATTTTCAACCGTTTTAACTTAACTAACACAACCACACACACTACTTACGTATTATTTATTCTACTTTGAACCAGTTACAACTTAATCCAGAGAACAAAAAACAAAAACAAAAAAGTCTAGAACACAAGTCGCTTCCTTCTTGCTTATACAACACACACACTTGGGGCACGGGACGAATAAATGGCTCACGTGCGTTCTGCATGGCTGGTCACGTGTTATTCTAGTACGTGAGGCCGGGAGTCGAGCTGTTAGTGCAGACGATTTAGAGTAAAGGGGGAGGGGGAGTTGGAATGGAATCGCAATCTCATCACAATGCTGAACGATCTTCTCTTCTAATTGCCTCAACGTGTTACATAAAGCAACGAAGGGTCTGTCGTCACCGTTCGAACGTTTCTGTGAAGTTTCGAACGCACACACTCCATGTAAATGAGAGCATCGTGTTTGCAGAAGGGATTTACATTCCGTGTTATGTATTTTAGCAGGTTCATTAATGGGCCAGACATAAAAAAGTATTCTACTGCAATGTTTACGAAAAAGTACTAATTAAAAATATTCGATTTAATATTTTCCGTGCTGAATTATTAGCTTCCAATACAGACAGTAAAAGAAATTACTTTAACAATTCTTGTATTTTCATGTACTATATTGATAAAAAAGAAGTAGATGATAAAATTAATTTTTCAAATACGGAATCAATCTCACACACTTACAAGACAAATAAAAACTTCTATTTTTTTAAATAGATTTTCTGAATAGCCATTTTTTTTAAAGGTTGGTGGGGAAAAGTTTGAGCAATTTTTCTGATGCATTATTTTATGCTGTTCTAAAATAAAAGAACACTTTTTCACTCATTTGTAAATGCATCTCTTTCAGATTTACAAATGTAATTGTTCACTTGAATTGTGATTATAAAATAAATTAAGAATCATAAAGGTAAATAAGGACTTAATTATAATTTGTTTATCTATGTAACACTATTTCCGAAATACATTCTTAAAATAATACATGTAGCGTATTTATTCGAATCTAAGCCGCACTTTTTTTTGCCAATGCTAATGTTACTGAAAATCGAGTGAGGCTTATAATCGAATGCAGACAAATTCGTTGGATGAGGAAAATTGAACATGATACTGATGCATAGAGCAATCGCAGTTTCATATGTACGTATTTAAGTTTTTAATTCTGATAAAATAAATAATTTATTTATATTAATTCTCATTCTGATTTTTTAAGATTTATTTAATATCGAATATCGATACACCTTTTTAGTTAATTTATTTATTTTTATGTTTTCATAAAATCGTGAGGAGAATTTAGGGTGCTTCTAAGAATCGATGGCGGCTTAGATTCGAATAAATACAGTATTATGACTTTAAAAGACAGAGCAAACGGGTGTAAGAGAGTAATATATTAAAAGAGCCAAAAAATGAAAATTCACACATTTCAGAATTCTAAAAATAAAGACGCTTGCAACATTCCATGCTACTATATAAATGCCTTCAGAAGTTATAATAATTTATCTTAAAATTCACTTATCTTTATAACTCATTCATCGTGTACTAATAACATTTGTAAATAGAATTATCGGGTTTTCCTTCTCTTGTGTCAGTGGAATTTATTTGCTCCGAAAATAAATATAATAATAAATGCAATACAATCAATTATTGCATTGAATTATAGCGAGAATCAGTATGGCTGTTTGTATGTTTTTTAAAAGATCTTATAATGTAGAGAAACATTATTATTAAATTGATACATTCTGCAGATGAACCTTTTTTACTATCTACTACCTTACTACTTCCCGTTGGAATGCTCATTTTATCAACAAGCATAATAATATATCGATTCATTAAAATATATTCTTTCAATAAATTATATTAATTTGAAAATCTAGTATTCTATTTTTTCGATGCAAATTAGAACAAATTTTTTCTATAAAATACAATTAAAAGGAAAATAAAATATTTGTATTTTTAAATTTACTGTGTATTTAGATCGACTAAGCAAGGTAACAAAAATTAATCTTCGGTTGCTTGCTTACAATAGCAATTTGAAATTAAATTAAAGCATTGGTTATTGAGAAAATTTTTACATATTCATTTAGTAGCTACTGCTTCCAAACTATTAGTTTCAGAAAATTTCTAAATTAAATTGAGAGATAAAGCTATATATATATATATATATATATATATATATATATATATATATATATATAAATCATTTGTTTTGATAAATAGATAATACAGCAGGCAAAGCTTTTTATAGTTTCCTAAGGATGTAAGTCCTATAAAAACTCTTATTTTATTTTATTTGCCTTCATGGAAAATAATATTTGATAACCAATTTTTTTCAGTTCCTACTGTTAGCTCACACTCTCTATATATTTATTTATTTATCTTGGTGGAATTTTCAATCGTTAATAAAATACATTTTAAAGCACTCAATTGAGCTGAAATTTTCTATACACTATTTTTGGGGGTAAAAATACGATAATTTAATTATAATTAATTAAAATTAATTGACCGAAACTAACTATTTAAAGAATTACAGATACAGCCACGTTGGTTTCACTTTTAGCGACTTGTGTCAAAACTTGAAAAGGTTTTTTTCTCACGTTTTAAAGCCTTTAGTTGAACTGAAATTTTATATAAACGATTGTTTTGGATGACAATACGATACTTTAATGATAATTAATAAAAATTAATTACCGCTTCATGTTGTGATTCTGTCATATGTATATACATATGTATATTAACTGTAACTATTTAATAAAAAGTAGCTAAAATGAAAATTTGTTTGTTGATCTAAGTAGGAATTAACTTAAAATATTTTTTATATCACTTTTTTTTTTGTTTCTTGTCACGTAAATAAAATTTTTAATTAACGTGCTCTTTATGTTAAATTTTTAAGAAAATTATTTTGATCCGTCGTTACTGACAATTTCTTTCTCCATATTGAATTAATGTTGAAATTCATATCTCACATACTTATTAATAAATCAAAAACCGATTTTTAAGAAAATAACTGGAAGTGGTGGAATTTTACAGTGTCATTCATCTATACTGATTCAATTAAAACTGTACAGAAGTATAAAAATAGTACAATAAGAATTTTTATTGAATCTCTTAACTGTTCATATATTTCTCTCTCTACCCTTTTTCCTTCTCTCTCATTAAGTTATAAAAAAAGACTACTTAACCAAATGGTTTAAAATCACAATTTTATTTGTAAAAACATATTTATCTCATGTCACTTAAAATTTATTTTAAAAATTAAAATTGTCTTTTTTTTTCAAAAATATTTTACTAAACACAGTATAAAGAGAGTATAAGATAAATAAATTACCTTTCTTTCATTATCATTTTAAAATATCTATATTCTTTGGGCTCAAACCTCTATACTAGAATCGGCACTTCTTTTATATCTCAAACAGGTTGCTGTTTTTTTACTTTATTAAATATATTTGTCAGTGGAAACGTTTGAGTTTAAATTTTATCTTTTACAACACAAATACACGCCTTTAATTATAATTTTTAAAAAAAAGAATTCAGTACACAAAATAAAAATTGCCTGTCCCACATTAAAGCTATGTTTTGAAGTACATTAACCATTTTATCTTAATTTTTCACAATAAAAACGAACCTTCTCGTTCTCAATCGATTAAAACAAATCCAGCAGAAAGATATAATTATTACAATATCAAAAATTAAATAAACAAACACAATACATTTTCCAGTGGAAAAATGTTTTGCAACAGTACCCACATTCATGTATAACTATAAAATTTCTTTTAAAAAAAAGAACTGGGGAATGTAGGTCTGCAACCTTACTGCTTTTAATCATATATATATTTTTAAAAAAATCATGTTTTGTTAAAAGTATTAGCACACTGAATACAATTATTTCTTAGTGCAAATCTGACCAATTTTTTCTTATAAGAAAGTGGTTAATACAAAATCAGCATACGAGAATGAGATATCAATATGATAATCACATTTAAGCTTTTATTATTCTTTTTGGGAAGGGAAAAAGGAATACTTTATATTAGAGTATCCGACTACTTGCGACAGCTTTATTTGAAAAAATGGAGATATGGGGATTTTTTTTGTGATTTTTAGATTTATTTAGCATATTTTAAGTAAAAAATCCTAAAATTGAAAACAGAAAAAAAAAAGTTATTATTATTAAAATGGGAAGAAATTGGTGAAAATGTACAAAAAATTACATAAACGGGGCCCATTCTGTACAAAAATTTTATGAACAAATTCTCAATTTTGATGTGTTACTTTGTTATTCATGTTTGAAATGACCTTCAGGATTAGAGATATTTTAACTTTTACAAAAACCAGAGCATTTTATCGTAGTGATTATATGAAATTGCGTAAAAAAAACAATGATTATATTCACATAAAAACCGTAAATTTTTTAATAAAACAGTGATTGATAAATCTGAAAGTCAAAACACTTCTACAGTTACATAAAACACAAACAAAAAATTTCCGCAAATTATTTTCAAAACTTTTTGAGCAATCGCTGTCTTCGTTTGATCTTTTTGAAAAAAGCATATTTCGAGTAAAACGCATTTTAAAGTTTGACATCATGAGTAAAGTTATGGCATTTGCTTTTACTAAAACTCTTGTAGTTTTTGTTCTAGTGAATGGAAAGTAAGAAACTTGCTATTTTTATTAAGCTAATAAGATGACCTTTAAAATAAAATCATAAGCAAAATTTGTCAAGTTTTGAAAAAAAAATCATGATTTTAGGGTAGTCGGATACCTTAAAATAATTGAGAATATATTTTACTTTAAGAGCAGAAAAACCACCTCAAACCATTTTTTTTTTCAAAAACAAACGAAGGTATTTTGGAAAGCGACTCGGCGTCCCCACCGCCTAGAAGCCGAGATTCTAAATGGGCAAGGGGAGCTGGTGGTAAAACTACGAAAAGAGCATGTAGCAATTTGCTCATCCACCGTAACCGTGGAAAGCAGGTGTAGCGGCGATCGGTGACCACGACCGTGAATTGGGGGAGAAAAGACTCTCCACCCCCACACCATACATCGTAGCGTGCTATGAAAAATGCAGGGCTGTTTGAAACCGGTGAACGCCTACAACGACTGCGAGTCAGGACTCAAGGGACTTTGCAGATGGCCATTACCCACAATAATGGCCACGACGAATGGCTACATAAACGACCCAGCCCTCTCCCCCAGTGGAACAAGTGGTAAAAAAGAGGACACTTTCGGACTGCGTGTCCATTGATCCCAATTAACGCATTGCGAAGAGTTTAAAATGGACTGTAAGGGGAGATTGGTCTCTGTTCTACACTGAAGAACAATTAGTGATCGAATGCAAGTTCTGTGTCTATTATGTACAATTAAGTTACTAAGAGGAATTCAAACTAGTTAGTCGGATTACTTTTAATTCTCAAACTGAATTACCTATTAGTGAACAAATAACATAAAAAAAAAATTTAAGTCAATTTCTGCTTAGATCGATCAAAAAGAAAAATTTTATTTTAGCTACTTTTTATTAAATAGCTACAACAGTTGCACACACAAGGAGGAGGGGGTCCCCCCAAAGCTCTTGATTTTTTTCTGATTGATTATAATTCTAAGTATATAGTACGTAAAATTTAATTAAGCATTTGTTATTAATGATTAATTTTATTAATTAATGCTAATTATTTATTCAATAATTAGCTTTTAACTGTGTTTTGCTCCCGAAAATAGACAAAATGAAAAGGAGCATAATACAAGAATGGTGAACTTTCGACCCCGGACCCCCCTTGAAAAATTCCTGTGTGTGCTACTGAGCTACAATTAATATAAATATGTATATACATAGGACAGAATTACAACATAGAGTGGTGATTCATTTTTATTCATTATCATTAAAGTATCGTATTGTCATCCAAAACAATCTTGTATATAAAATTTCAGTTCATCTGCATGCTTTAAAGCGTGAGAAAAAGAAACTTTTCAAGTTTTGACACAAGTCGCCAAAAGGGTCGCTAAGTCACCGAAAATGATGCCAACGTGGCTGTATTTGTAATTCTTTGAATAATTAGTTTTAATCAATTAAAATTTTTATTAATTATAATTAAATTACTGTATTGTCATCCAAAATAATGACGTATATAAAATTTCAGCTTAATGGAGCACTTTAAAATGTATTTTAATGAACGATTGAAAATTCCACCAAGATAAATAAATATATAGAGTGTGAGCTAATAGTAGGAATTGAAAAAAAGGCAAGCTCTTCGTCTCTTATTTACACAATTTTAATACAATCAACTCCCAATTTTCTTATAATGTGATGGATTTAAACCAGGACCGGGAAAAATTTTCCAGGGTACGGGCCAGTGACATGCACAACGTGGGGTTCTACGGGTCCTAAGCCCCCCCTCTCTATAGCCCTTGAATTTTTCTTTTTTGGCTGAAGATAATCCTATGTATATAGTACGTAAAATGCAATTAAATATTCGTCATTACAATTTATTTTATTAGCTAATGCTAATTATAAATTCAATCAATTATTTTTTACTGTTCCCCAAATTGACAAAATCAAAAGAATATATAAGGCGGCGTATTGAGGTATGATACAAGAATGGTGGACTTTCTACCATGGACCTTCCCCCTGAAAAGTTAGTGTATGCTACTGGTACGGACTACTAATTTTTTCAAGGTGTTACGGTCCACCCAATGACGTAGGTGTGGTGAGCTAAGAAAAAGATCTGCAATATTTATTATAACTTAGTAATAAATACAAAATATGTACTTTTAACGACATAATTACAAACAAAAAAAATATACTTTTAAGACCACGTTTAAAGTAAAACGCAAGATACACAAATATAATAATTTCCATAAATATAATATAATAAACTGATGTATTTATTATCAAACTATTCAAAATACATTAAAAAAAACCTATTTTCATCTAAAGTTAGTTCGCGTAACTATAGTCAACAGAAGACTTAGTCTTCGTCCTATCATTCACGCCAAATATTTTAGCTGTCCACCAGTCAGTGGCGCACACAGGAATTTGTCAGGAGGGGGGGTCCGGGGTCGAAAGTTCATCATTCTTGTATCATGCTCCTTTTGATTTTGTTGATTTTCGGGAACAAAACTCAGTAAAAAACTAATTTTTGAATAAATAATTAGCATTAATTAATAAAATTAATCATTAGTAACAAATACTTAATTAAATTTTACGTACTATGTACTTAGAATTATAATCAATCGGGAAAAAAATCAAGGGCTTTGGGGGTCTGGACCCCAGACCCCCCCTTGTGTGCGCCACTGCCACCACTCGATCACGATCGACTCCCAATGATTTAACCTATATTTTCTTAGGTCGCTTTATTCTCAACATTGAAGAAAAATTGTTTGCTCTTTATATATTGCGTTTTTCGAATATTAGAGCTCAAAAGAAATTTATAAAAATTCCTCTTTTAAATTTAAAAAAAACTACATCGTGAGGCGATTGTTTTTGTTTGATATTATTCATTCTATTCAGATACTATTGATGGTTAAATGCATTTATTTTCCGCTTGTTGACGAATTCAATACTGTAGATCTTAAAACTGTAGTTATAGATCAGTAATAAAAATAAAAAGCTTTTAGTACAAAGAATAAGATTAATTGACATATGTTATTCTAGATTCTGTTTTAAAATACTAATTTATTGCTAATTTAGTCTACTGTTAAAATTATTATTAAATATGTCTCAAATCGATATGTAACACTCATTTTTATTAGTAGATAAATGCCAACAATGTCATTAATACTATAATTAGTTTTATTTTTGTGTGGCTTTTCAACCCGAAAAATAATTTTCTCCGTAAAAAAATACCCTCTTTATCCCATAATATATACATATATATAATAGCAGTTGAATTCAAAGTTGTCATATAATAATACTACTGAAAGGAAGGAAAACTGATGTAGCACACCTAATATTTGTTTCCTAAAACTACATCAATAAAATCAAACAAATTCAAAATTTTACACCTTATCTTTATTTTGAGTGTTCAGACAGATGCTTGATTTTTCAATCATTTCGATACTGTGTTTAAACATGAAAGCAGGATCCCTTGAACTCTTTTGCTTTCCTCTTATATACGTTATTCTTTTATGTAAGAATTGGTTTGATGGTGCTTGAAACTCGCTTTATGGGTTTTCCCTTTTCGAAATTCGGAGTAATGCAGATTTGAGAACTGCAAGCTGCTGATTTTATGACGTCTCTTCTAAGAAAAATAAGTTGGTTTTTTCCCCCATAATTTTTGCATTTAAGTATTGTTTTTTTCTAAGAATCTACATTAGCGTAAGATTCACCTCGACAGTTATTTTCGAAAACATGCTTCCAAATTCTTTTAATATGGTCATTTTGTTGTACTTTAACTATTTTGTAAATAGTTAGCGTAATTGTATCTTTCTGTTGTTTTTCGTTTTGATGCATCGTAACTCAATCTTTAGTTGAACATTCTTTTCATCTGTCCACCTCACGGGACTAATAAAGATGTGACTCGCTTTAACCCTTCCGCAAGCAGTAACTCTAATAGATCTAAAAACATATTAATTTTTTTTCTCTGAGCGAGGGGTAGATATTTAGTCTATCTACATGCATTAATTGAAGCTAAAACGCATAAAAATCAATATAGATGGCAGGACGATACTATTTTCGTATTTCATGTCCTCTGATGGGTAGTTAAAAACGGTTTTCTCGGTGTAAATCTACAAAATGTATTTTGATTACTATAAATAAAATTTCTGATCTTTGAAAAAAATTTCGACACGTCTTAAGTATACTTTTCTCTCATCTGAATGAATTAAACAAATGTGCAATTAAAAAAGAGGTTTATTTAGGTGTTTGGAAAGCTTTTATATGTGGATAGAGGCTCTATCCACTGCCCACCTAGAACAGACCTAGAAATTTTCGCTTTTCTCCACTCGAGAGAGAACACTTAGAATCTTGCGAGAATGCCGGGGGTCGGAAATATAAACAAACTTTGTTTGCAACATTTGGTACAAGATTCTCGGATCCGAAAATCTTTCATTGAAGCTTTTCTGCTCCGAGAAAATGGCTGTATATTATAAAGTTCCACAGTAAATAGCTCATCAAATTTGTGAAATAACTAATTTAAATTCTCAAAAATATTACTTTATTTCTATCTTTTTATACTAAAATTAAATAAAACATAAAATGTGGATATATACCAATTTCAATGTATATATTCTAAGTATTCTATATATATTTTTAGTAAGCATATTCTATGTTGTACAATTATTCTATTATTATTTAACTACACTTACACTTTGTATTTAATTGTTATTGAAATAGTTATTACATAAATATTAATTTTTCATAAAAAGTTTATTGTAATGATTCATTCTTTCTGTTCTGAAAAGTGAGTTAAATGTCCTAAGTGCGCAGAGGCTATAACGTCTAGCCACCACCCACGAAAAAAACCCTTGATCAGATATTTTTTGTGTGTGTGACTAAATGTTTATAAAGGATGAAAACATTATATCTATCAAGTTCTTTATCACAGAAAAGTGCAACTTAGCTTTGTGCCACGCTAAAGGGTTAAAAACTTAACTTTAATTTTGCGTAAAAAAGATTAAGACAAATGCCAACAGCTTCGCGTGTGGCGATAACCTCTCCTAGCGAGGGACGGTACAGGAACTGAACATTCCACACAGATTATGTTACACAAACCAGTCGAAGCAAACAGCTTGTTGTCATCGCGCAGAAGATAAATACAGTAGCATTGATAAGAAACATGGCAGTAAAGATAAATATTTACACAACATACATTTAAAATCGGAATTGTAAATAATATTAATTGAATAAAAATTAAATATAGTATATAAATGAATACATCAAGCACAATAATAATAACATACAGTTTGAATAATAACGAAAATGCAATTTGAATAATAGAAAGATACAATTCCATCCAAACATATCTTAATTTAATTGAACTGAAATAACTGATCAAATGAACTGATCGATTCATTTGAAATAAACAGCTTACGTCTGTATTTGTCAATAAAAGGAAAATAATAAAAATAAATTAACATATACAAAACATTATACAAACATTACATAGCATTAACATAATATTATACAAAAAAACATTGACAAATTATTGTTAGTTTTTGTAAAACGAGGCTTAAAAGAATCATATTTTTATTCACAAAATTTTTAACCATTAAAATGTGAATGATGAACCTCACAAGATTCGAATCTCCATTGCCATTTAAATCTGACCTTCTTTGAATAAAATTCTTAGTTTCAAATTGGTTTGAAGTTCTTTGAATTAAGAAGAAACGAAACATACAATGTTTCATTAAAAACTTGAAACCTTAACTCTACAAATTAAATACAATTTATATTGCACTCAGATAAGTAAAAAATAAATAAGAATCGTGCAAGTAAAAATGCATCTAATTTTTTTCCCCCTAAATTTTCCAAAAACTTTATTTGTTTTCAGCACAACTTATATTTAAATGTTGATAAACCAATATACTAATTTGTGTTCCTTAGTATTGATTATATTAGTAGGATACTAATTTAGTATTGAAAAAGGCAACAGATTTGTAATCATTAACCTAGATATATCCAGTTACTCTTTCTGTATATACCATACTTATTCGAATCTAAACCGCTTTCGATTCTAAACCGCACCCAAAATTCTCAATTTTTTGAGAAATATGAAATATAGTGTAAAATGATTTATCGGTATTCCATTTTACGAAACTAAAATAAATTTAAAATAACTAATAAGAGGAGTGAATAATTAATTATTTTACGAGAACAAAAAATTTTAAATTAACGCATGAACCTGTAATGCCTCTAATTGCTTCCTCCAACGATTTTTTCTTCGATTTTAAGCCGCACTCGATTTTCAGCACCATTAACATTGGGGGGGGGGGAAGTATCTCATTGTACGTGTAGTGATATCCTCTACAAAAGCCAGTAACAGCCTCTGGACAGGGGTGATCATTTTTGTCTACTGGTATGCTACGTGCTTACGGAACCATAGGTAGTGGGTTCTATTCTCGGATTCACCTCTGCATTGGTGATCTTCACTGAAACAGAAAAAGCGCAACCTTCTTATCTGTCGTGGATCAATCTACCCACAAGAAGAGCTAACAAAAGTCGTCAGACTCATTTGACGCAACACTACCATAACTAACAGCAAAAACTCACACGCTCGCCATAGCAAATATATCGTTCGTTCTCTTATCCACTAACGTACTGGTGGGGGAGTATTGTAGCGTTATCATCTATATGAGCCAGTAACAGCCTACGGACAGGGGTGATCCCTTTTGTTTAGTGGTATGTTACGTGCTCACTGAACAATAGGTAACGGTTTCCGTCCTCCCGATATGCGCCACTTCATACATATACAGAATAGTAGGAAGAAAATATAATTAAATTTATTGGCTATTGATGGAATAAAGGATTGCAGGATCCGAATTTAATACACTCAGCTGCCACCTCCGACTGTTAAAACGGCTCTGAACCGGTTGGGTGTTGAGTGGAGATGGGTTTGGACTACAGATACTGCTTAGTCATTTCATGCTGTTTCAACTCTATACCACATTTCATCAAGTGTAGTGGCTGGAGAACAGTGGTATTCCAGTCTCCTAGAAACCCATGTGCAAATGTTTTCATTGGGTGAGAATCTAGAGAATGTGTTGGCCATGGCAACAGTCTAACACTCTTTGTATTGAAGTAGGTCAGGGCACGACGGGCAGCATGCGATCTTGTGTCCGAGACCTCAAAGAGACAGAGCACAGGCCTTAAGATGTAACTAATGTAACGCTGGTTATTCAGAATACCGATGATGGGAACAAAAGGTTACCCATGCCATAATACCAAATGTAGATTTCTCATGACTATATCGAATGCAGCCAGGCCATGCGAGTTCTCCTAGATGCCTCGAGACACGAATACATCCATCATGATACTGATTGAAACGGACTGATCTATCAAGAAGACGGGGTAACATTTCTGTATCTAATATTGTGGTTGAACGCATCTTTATGCTGAAGTGTCAAGGGGATCCGAAGCAATGGTCGCTGTGCAGACAGTAAATGCTGCTCCAGACCTCGTTGGACACTCCGTATAGATACTTGTACCGTAAGATCCCACAATCACTCACTTTTGATTCTAGCTTAAGGGCCATCGGCGTATATAAACGTGTCGCTCAGCAAAAACGTTAATTGCCCGGACGCATATATACGTCTTTCCGAAGTACGATCTTCTCTGTGCACTGCTATCCATAAAATTATTCCGGAGGCTTTGGAATGCAATTAAAGGACCTTTACAGGGTTTTCGAAGGATTTACTTATTTCAGAAGATTTGATCATTTTTAGATATTTATTCCTTTTCATCCACCCCACTAATAGACCACACATGAGTGCCTACGTGGAAAATGGTGGCATTGTGGAACGAATCGCGTTACTTTTATTCCGCAGTTTTATGGATTAATTATAAACCGAACAAATGTGAAGATAAATGCTAATTTTTGTGTATAATATTATATATGACAACCCCATGGGTCACTGGTACTTATTAAACGTTCTTAACCCTCTGACCGAAACATCCGTCTCTCAGATGGGGATTATTTGCTTTGATGCCTGTAGGTAACGCTGTGGTGTGATTGTTTGGGTGGGCTGCTTTAACATCTTCAGTTGAACTCTACCCAGTGAAAAGATCACGTGGTGGTACTTGGGGATTTTTTCCAACTCATGATATGGGCGATTTTTCTTATCTATCCCCGTCTATCAGTATCTATATTCCTATAGTTTTTTCGTTTTTGGTATATTATTTTTTAATTAATTTTACATGAATATAAATAAATTATAATCAATTTTTATAAAAATACACTAGTTACAATTCTTGTGATAAAAATATATTTATATAGTGTGCCTCATAAAGACTTAAATATTAAAAATTCTACTCAATTTCATGAGAGACATTTAAAATAGTCCTTAAGGTAATAAAATTCAAAAAAATGTGCGTACCCGTCTGTCAAACGGATGTTTCCCAGAGCGGCGAAAAAATTGATGCTCTAGCCAGAGGGTTAAAATTGAAATCTTCTGTGTATTTTTGTAAAAAGATTCTAAATTCCAAATAAATGGAATGTGTATTCTTATTACACGTATGCCAAGAAAACTGAGCGAAGATTTAAATAAATTTTACTACAAATGAAACGATTTTTTTTACCATTAAACTGGGCATATTACTTCACAGCTTATGTTTCATGAATCAAGTTGGTCACGCAATTATGCCCTTTTTTCCCCCTGCTTTCTACAGTAGATTGTCTTTTGTTCTCACAATTTGCGGCGATCAATAGAAAGGCAGAAACAAAGTGGTCAACGGCTGCCTCGTGGTGTAGCGTAATACTCATGTTGATTTAGTCACCGCGTGTTTGCCATTCTGAGTACACAGACTTTAAGTTGCTTTCAAAGAAAACAGTCGTTTGATTGACTGTGGGGAAGTCACAGAAGCGGAAAGGTTTTATGCTGGCATTTGTAAAAGGCTGTTCTAGTAGATAGAGTGTATTACAGAAATGGAAGCAAGATTTCATTTCGAAGTTTCGTTTGAAAACAAATATGAGCACATACGTTATTATTTATGTTAAATATCGTTAAGAAATATATATAAAGCTTGTTTATAATAATTGTCATAATAAAACTTTAAAAAAATAAATTCTGCATCATCTTAAAATTTTAATGTAATATATAAATAATTTTAATTATCTCAAGAAAATCATGAGGATCAAAAGCATATGCTAAAGTTTAATTGTTTGTGAAACGACGCAATTTTAAAATCATCTTAATTTTGGAAATGCTTTTGGAAATATTCAGAAAATTAGCCCCCTAATGTGTGGACTCGAGTTAAATCGAGCCCTCTAAACGGGTCAAAATGTGCACACTCGAGATAATTCGATCGCGCTCGTATTTTATGCTGCTGTAATTTTCCCACTTGAATATAAGGGAGTTCCGTCTGCACTCATGAGACTGACTGCGATCCCTCGTCGTGATTTCGTAAATTTAGATAATGTTTATACTAAAAATTTAATAAATATAATAAAGTATTCTTTCATCTGCTAGCCATCAGCATTTGGAATGCATATATTTTGTATAAAAAAATGGTGAAAAAACTGTGTGTGTGTGTGGATTTCAGAATTAAATTAGTATAGACTTGGTAAATTTGTATATTACTTGTACAAAAAGTTTCACATAACGATATAAATAAAAAAAATTGGAAGACCGAAATCTTCTGAAATTCTAAGACTAACGGAATGTCATTTTTCCAGTTTGGTTCCCCAATATCAAAAACTCTCACAAGATACTGCGCTGTGTGTTGTGCTAAACAGAATAGAGAAAAAAATAAATAAAGAGAATCACCACATTTCATGCATTGTCATTATAAATGCACGCGGAGCTCTAGGATGTCCCTCGCTTCCAAACACAAAAGAAATTTTTGAAATTTTTTTTTAAAATAATAGGTGCTAATATAGTATTAGTTATGTTGAAAAATTATAAATAAATATTTTTAATGATAAAAATATGTTTTTTTTTTCGAAACTGCAATTCGAAGAAAAAAATATTTAATGATTAACGTACGTGCAAAATTGCAGTATTTTGCTCTTATCTGCAATGTGGATCAAAATTCAAGATTAAAATTAAAATTTTTATTGACTTTGCATTTTATTATAAAACAAGATTTTTAAACGTGTTTCCTAAATAAATAAAAAAAAAATGTGTCTGTTTTGCCGTTTTTTAAGTGTGTGCGTTAAGGGGTTAATGTATCTTTTAGTGAATTCTTGAAGTTTCATTAAGATCCGACTTGCCATATAAAAGCAAACAAAGACAAAAAAATTAACACTTTGATATAGCTGTGTTTAAAAAATATTAACATATTTTTTTAATGAAGTGAAAGTTTCGTTGTTGCAATTATTAATTCTTTATATACATCAACATACATCAATTACAATATACATCATATTTCGTAAGCTAAGGTTGCGAGTTTGACCCCGGCTGGAGCCAACTCATTTTCTGGGTGCGAAAATCGTAGGCACGCATGTCATATGATTATGTGGCATGTAAAAGATCTCTTGAGTATCAATTTGGCTCTGGTACTTTTGGCAATATTTAGCATCCGACGAGAACTTGAATTAAAAAATTCAAACGTTCGAATTTAGTAACGAGAGAGTCGCTGGATGGCACCACCATAAAATGGCTCTCATGTTTGAGGGCTTGCCGTGTCTGCAAAGGCTAAGTTGCTAAAATGCAGCCCCATTGGGAAATATATATATATATATATATATATATATATATATTCATTGCATGATTTTGACCTATTAGTACATTTGTAAAGGCAGTGTAAAATATCTTTTTCTTTAATTGTATGACGTAAAGGATTTGTCCACATACTCGTAAATGAATGTTTACAGTTCATGAGATTAACAACAGTGTTGCCAAATTAAATAATGAATTATTCTTGGTAAATGAATAGAAAAAATAATTCATTATAAATTAAATTAAATGCAATATTTTTTAAAAATTACTTTGATTTTTATAGATTACACCGTCTTTGCTTAACTTTACTTTGAAATTGACGGTGACTTGAAATTATCCTCATTTTCCAAAATAAAAACTATTCATGCAAAATTTTTCTCCCTTAATTGCAAAATAATTTACTGACAAACACGTGGATGACGTTATGTTTAAAAGAAAATTAAAAATATGGCGGAGCTCCAAATGTGTGAATGAGTGCATCAAAAAATTTGTTTCATCACAGATTGCCGCAAGCTCAACTTTGTTAACTTATAATTTCATTATTTTAATACGAACATTTATCTCTCCATGGGCTTGCCATGAAAAATTATATCTAATAAATAAGAGAAAATATATTATAATTAAAAAATCCTTATGATGAAATCAGAGAAAAAATAAGAAATAATTACATAATTCGTCATTTTAAGCGAATATATAAAATTCTTGGAGTATTAGTATTACTAAAATTTTTTTTATTGATTTGCCATCTTTACATTATAAAATATAAATTATAAACTTTTACATTTCATTTTCAAAAAAAAAATTCTTATAAGAAAATGGTTGTGTTTATATTTTTTGAATCCAAGAGCTTCGCATAATTTTAAACTAGGTTTTCAATCTAACAGAAGTTTTCTACAGATGATTATGTGCACACAGAGGCGTAACGTACACCCCCAGATCGCGGAGAAGGGCAGGATTCTAGGGGGCACCAAACCTGACTTTGCAGGGGCCCCGAATATTATGCGTTACGCCACTGTGCGCACATGTATGTGTGTATACTTGTAGATATTAAATACATTATGTAGGTTCTGTAGTAAAAATTCCATCTAGAAAATCAAGTGAATATATTTTAACTGTTTCACTTTTATTATTTTCTTTAGTTCATTTATGGAACAATATAAATGATTACATATGAATGTAGTGTAACAGAAATAATCAAGTAATATATCTATGTTATTTTTTATTACTGTCTTATTCAAATGTCTACATAAAGTAGACATATTAGCAAAAAATACACCGATTATTGATTCAATTGATAGCAAATTTGAAAATAATGTGAATTTTTCAAAAATCTTTGTTCAACCTCTGTACAACTCTTTGCTGTATATATGTAAGCAACAGTGGTGCACACAGGAATTTTTCAAGTTGGGGAGGGGTCAAAAGTCCGCCATTCTTGCGTCAGACCCCGATACGCTGCTAAACATATTCTTTTAATTTTGTCTACTGTCGGGAGAAAAAAAAACAGTACAAAATAAATTATTGAATAAATAATTAGAATTAAATTATTAATAACAAATATTTAAATTTTACGTATTATATGCATAGAATTATAATCACTCTGAAAAGAAATCAAGAGCGATGGGGAGGGTCCGGCCCGTGAACTCCCCCTCCTTCCCTACGTGCTCCACTGAAGCAAAATATAATTATATAATTATTATACAAGTATTTTTCATAAAAGGAGAATGTTTTGAAAATCTGTCATTTTATAACTTCCTTTTTTGCCAAAAACTTTTAATTAATTTCAGTGGCGCACACAAGGGGGAGTCCTGGGGTCCGACCCCCCAAAAAAAAAAAACCCTGATTTTTTTCCGATTGATTATAATTCTAAGTATATAGTACGTAAAATTAATTAATTATTTGCTATTAATGATTAATTTTATTTATTAATGCTAATTATTTATTCAAAAACTAGTTTTTTATTGTGTTTTGTTCCCAAAAATCGACAAAATCAAACGGAGCATGATACAAGAATGGTGAACTTTCGACCCCGGACCCCCCCCCTTGAAAAATTCCTGTGTGCGCCACTGATTAAATTATTTTTTATTGCGTTTCTATTCTTAAAACAACATTATGTGCACATTGTAATTCAGGTTGCAGTAAATATCAAAAAAAAAAAAATATTCATTCATACGTTTTTTCAAAAATCAGAGCGTTGAATCCAGTCGAATACCTTAATGAGTTGGAAAAGATAAAGTTATCCTTTTTTTATTGTTTATAAACCATGAACTATGTATTTCACCTTCAAAGCATATGGGAGAGACACAGTAGGGTAGTGTGTTACGTTTTCGATTGGGTAAAAAAAAACTTTCCCCCTAAGTCAGCGTTTCTCAAACTGGGCGCACCCGCCCCCCCGTCCTGGGAGGCCGTGATAACTCTACGAGGGGGGTGCGAGCATATATTGAAAAGCCGCATATATTTTTTAAAAAATTATTAATTTACTGAAATTAAACAAACAAAATACATTTTGACAAAATAAAATACACATTTGCACATAATTCAACAATACTATGAGAACAAGTTTGATAATTACCAGTGTCCCCATGGGCTTGTCATACATAAAATTATATACAAAAATCGACACTTATCTTGATAATTCGCACTATTTATAATTAATTCCTTAAATGCTGATTAAAAGTTACGCGATTCACTCCCCAGTGCCAACGTTTTCCACGTAGGTGTGCCTATGTGACGTAATGAAGGGGGATGAAAAGGAATAAATAAGTAAAAAAACTTTCTTTGAAGTAAGTAAATCCTTCACAATCACTGTTAAGGTCCTTTTAGTGCATTCCAAAGCCTTCGGAATAATTTTATGCATAACATTGCACAGAAAAGATCGTACTTCGGAAAGACGTATTCATACGTCAGGGGCAATTAACGTTTTGGCTGAGAGAGACCTTCATATACGCCAGTGACACTTAAGAGTTTAAAGCCGTATTGCAGTTTAAGCGTCAAAGAACGGTATTATTGAATTCAATACATTGTTATTGTATGGAAATTCTGCGATGGAAGTTCTGACTGAATATTGAGTCGCAAATACGGAAAGTTTGAGAACCACTGCCCTAAGTGGTAAAATTTTCTCTATTAATATTCCTCGGAGTGATTAAGTCTGAAATTTTAATGTATACTACTAGAGTCAAAAAGTTCCCGAAAGGGTCCCCTACATTCACGCAGGTGTTTGTTGGGGGAAAAGTCTGTTTCGGGTTGAGCGAGTGAGTGAATATTAACGTCGCACGAGGGCTTGTGGCGACGGACCTCGTCATTTTGAACCATGGTCTAGTGACGTAAACGACACCTGAGCTGGCAACACCTCTCTTAACTACTACACCATAACAACGGGATGACGTTTTGAGGTCGCGACAGATTTAACATGCATCACTCCCCTACAAGGCGGGTCTTGGGTGGTACAACGCACGAACTCGTGGCATGCCAGCCACGATCCGATGCCTTGACCACTAGGTTACCACGGTCACTACGGGGGTCGGAAGCACTAAGGAAAATACACGGCCATCTGGAATTCATTTCCTGCAATGTTTCCTGTCATTTCTGACAAAGTGAATTTTTCATTCGTCGGATTCTGCAGTATGGTCTTTGGAGCAGAGCGCTAACATAGCATTCTGTATTTTGCTCGAGAAATCATTTTCCGAGAAGCTCGAGAAGCAACGTATGTTTTTAACCCGTTTTCCTGCTGAAAATGAAATTGAAGGGGCCTCATTTTGTGGACTAACCCTCTGGCCGGAACATCAATTTTTTTTTTTGTCGCACTGAGAAACATCCGTCTGACAGACGGTACGTAATTTTTTTGAATTTATTACCTTAAGGACTGTTTTAAGTGTCCTTATAGCTCATGAAATTGAGTATGGTACAAATAAGATGCATTGGGTTAAATTAAGCGCAACAATATATTTTTATCAGTAGAATTGTGACTAGTATTTTTATAAAAACTGATTAAAAATTATTTATATTCATGTAAAAGTAATTAAAAAACATCGAACACGAAAAAACTATAGGAATATCCGTCTGATAGAGGGTGACAGATAAGAAAAATCGCCCATATCTTGAATTGAAAGAAATCGCCATGTACCACCACGTGATCCTCTCACTGGGTAGAGTCCAACTGAAGACGTCAAGGCAGCCCTCCCCAAAAATCACACCACAGCGTTATCTACCGACATAAAAGCAAATCATCACCGTCTGAGAGATGGATGTTCTGGCTAGAGGGTTAAGATGAGGTGATCCAAAATGCGACGAAGAAATTGAAGGACCTCATCAAAAATCAATTCCAGGGATGTTTTGAACAGTTATATAAACGCTAGAACAAGTGTGTAGATGCAGGAGGGCAGTACCTTGAAGGCCAATAAGATTATTGTTCTATCTTTTAATAATTTATAATTCACCTATTCCGGGAACTTTTTGACCCTACCTTCTATAAACCAAATCTAAAATTCTTAAAATTTTAATGCAAATCTTTGTGATAGTCGACTTCCTTTATGCTTCTTATATAGGCCCTATTGCGAAGATTCTAGTAATATCATATTCTGTAATTATTAAATGTTAAAATACATGCAAGTTATATAGTACAAGGTTAATCATAATAATAGGAGCCCTACAGTAAAAAAAATCCTGAGACGTAAGCAGAAAAAAGAACTGAAAGAATACACAGGAACAATTAAAATTTTTCAATTCCTACCGGTGGCGCACACAAGGGGAGGGTCCTAGAAATTTGGTATCCCCCAAAAGCCCCCTTGATTTTTTTCCCCCGAGTTATTGTAATTCTAAGTATACAGTACGCAAATTTTAATTAAGTATTTGTTACTAATGATAATTCTATTAATTAATGCTAATTATTTTTTCAATAGTTCTTAACTGTTTTTGTCCCAGAAAATCGACAAAATCAAAAGGAGCATGATACAAGAATGGTGGACTTTTGATCCTGTGCACCCCCCTTGAAAAATTCCTGAATGCACTACAGATTCTTACTATTAGTTAACACTCTCCCTATATATATATATGTAATTACATATTCAAATTTTCAATAAAATACTTTTTATTCATCCACTCAAGTTCAAATGCATTTTTTAAAAACTCTTAGAGGATGACACTTGATGTTAAAACAGTTTTTTCAAATATTAATTCATTAATCCAATTTAATTAATGAATAAATAGTAAACAAAAAATTTTCTTGAAAATCGCTCGTTGTGTCCCTGTAGTGCATTGGATAACGCGTTGGGCTTCTAATCCAAAGATCATGGGTTCGAATCCTACCTGGGCTGGCCTAATTTCTGAGAATGTGATTTCTTTTTACGATACCTACTGTTTTATAGTGGAATAATTAAATTTAATGAATCAATGAATAAATAGTAACAAACAAAAATAATATTCCAACACCATACATAGAAAGGAAAATTGCAAGGAAAATCCCTTTCTACTTTGCCACTTAATATTGTGATTCTGTCATAGTATATATTTATACATTTATTTATATTAATTGTAATTTAAAATAAAAAGTAACTAAAATAAAATTTTTCTTTGTTGACCTAAGTAGGAATTGACTAAGGTATCCAACTAACCTAAAATCATGATTTTTTTCAAAAGTTGACAAAACTTTTTTTTTTATGATTTTATTTTATAGGCCATCTTAATGGCTTTATAAAAACACCAAGGTTTTCATTTTCCATCCACTAGAATAAAAACTACGTGCTTTAGTAAAAGCAAATGCCATAACTTTACACAATATGCCAAATTTTAAAATGCGTTTTACTCGAAATGGGTTTTTTTAAATGCTCAAACGGGGACAGCGATTGCTCAAAAAGTTTTTTTAAATAATTTGCAGAAGTTTTTTGTGTATGTTCTGTATAACAGTAGAAGTATTTTAATCTTCAGATTTATCAATCACTGTTTTATTACAAAATTTACGCTCCTTTATGTGAATACAATCACTGTTTTTTTTAAGCAATTTCATGTAACAACTAAGATAAAGTGCTCTAGTTTTTGTAAAAGTTAAAATATCTCTAAATCCTGAAGGTCATTTCAAACATGAATAACGAAGTAACACCTCAAAATTGAAAAATGGAGAATTTGTTCATAAAACTTTTGTACAGAATGAGCCATGTTTATGTAATTTTTTGTACATTTTCACCAGTTTTTTCCCATTTTATTAGTAATAATTTATTTTGCCCTTTTTAATTTTAGCCTTTTTTTTTCTTAAAATGTACTAAATAAATTTAAAAACCACAAAACAATCCCCATATCTCTATTTTTTTAAAAAAAACAGCTGTCCTAAGTAGTTGGATACCTTAATTTTTTTCATATATATTACTACTTGTTTTTACATGTTGTTACAGTTGTTCCATGTGAAACCTTGGTTATACACGGCATACGTCAATGTGATAGTCCAATTCCTACCACACTCTACTCAACGTTATTGATAGTATGCGTTATCTTTTCATGTAGTTCTGTTACATCACGTGTCAAAGAGGATACGAAAACTTGGATTTATGTGAAAGACCAGGTTTTCAGATGACTCTGAAAGGATAACACGTGCTGTGAATAACACTGATAGTATCATGTTGAGTAGAGTATGACAGGAACTGGACTTTCCCATCGATGTATGCCATGTAACTAAGGTTTCACACATAGAACACTCGTAAAAATACCTAAAGAAAACTTGAATTGTTTCTGTTTTCTTTCAAATGCTATTTTGCTGTATTCGTCTTAGTTTCTTTTACGAAAGTGCTTAAAAATCCAGGAAGGAATAAAGAACAACCCTGTTTATTATAATACAATCGGACCTCTATATAACGAAGTCGCTTATCCATATGAAACAAATCCTAAATTTTTTAGCTCTATGTATTTTAAAAAAGAAATTATTTACCTTTTTTTAACCCTTTATCGAACGACGGTACTTATAAGTACCACTCACTTTAAAATTATATAGAATAATCGTTTTTACGAATACTCAGACGATACTTGGCAGGAATATTCTTTGAAATCAACTTTTCCAAGATATATGGCAGCACGGGTTCTATGATGAGTATTTTAGCGGTGAAGGTGAATAGTTTTAAGCAGAAATTGCGTTTTCAGCTGATGGCATTTTCAACGGATAGCGAAGATTGTCATTTTTTGTTCAGAAAAAATTTCTCTTATTTTTTTTGGAATGTTAATGAAGATCTTAGAAAATGATTTGACTATTTATTTTAAGTGAACAGTGTATGTAAATTTCACAGTTGAATATCTTTAATTAAGTAGCTCTAACTAATTAAATTTCCCAAAGATGAGTATTTTGTTTAGATGAGTATATCCCTTGATTTTCAATGTAGTGATTAAAAAAAATATTGCATTAAAAAACTGCAGTAAATCATAATGCGGTCGATAAAGAGTTAAATTAGTATATATTTGTTTTATATATCTTACCCATAAAAAAAAACATGAAAAACTGCAAGAAAAACAAGAAAAAAAGATATCGAAGAATACAGTGTTTTAAATTTTAAGAAAATAATTCGATATTAAAATTAAAGAATTTTAAGGACATTTTTTAATTTAAAACATACAAGTAATACTAAAAGATACATTATTTTACATAACTAGAACATGAGACAACTTCATTGAGGGTGAAAAGGGATATCGAATATGTTTCAAGTGAACTGGGCAATTGGGGGGAGGGTTAAAGGTTGCATTTCTTGGATGAAACGTTCAGAACTTTGTTGCTTTCGGCCCCCAGTTAGGATCTAACAAAACCAGTTCAAGATTTATGGCCACAATAAAATGTTTTAAAAGAGAATAACTTGCAATGTTCAAAAATATTTTTAAAATAGGGAGAAAAGAAATTGAATCTCACAAAAGAAAAAATTCGTTATGTAGAAAATGCACTTCGCTATAGAGAAGTTATTTTTCGAAGAAAATCGTGAAATGGTCAAGGTTCCAGGAAAAAGTTCGCTTCATAGAAAAATTCACAATGTAGAGTCTCGTTATATATATAGAGTTTCGACTGTAATTAAAAATCGCAATCTATGAGGAAAAAGTATGTGACGCATATGGCTTATTGGTTTAATATAGGTATTTACAATCTATGGGAAAAAATATTGTTATTGCCCGATTTTTATACTTATTTTTCTCTTATTGTGAAAAAGAATCACGGCTTCTTTTATGAATATTAATATTGCTCTTTTAACTCGCAGTAAATTAGAATTTTTTTTAGACTTTCCATTTTTCCAAAACTCTCCTGGAAAGTAATAACAGAAAGAGGGTAAAAAAAGTAAAATGGAACTTAAAAATGCAAGCAGAGATAATCTTTCTTTAGTAACGCTTTTATTTTTAATACAACATGTCGACTCGATGCGTTGTTTTCGCAGAAATGGAAAGAACCGTCATCGCGAAAACATGGGGAAGGAAGAATCTTAAAAGCTTCGATAATTACGCTATGTTCTCCACTGTTATTCGCTACTTCATTTCAGCTTAGAGAAAAAAAAAATGTGTTCGCTGCGCTGGGCAAAGTAAAATCCCATGTAATTCTGCCTGTTCGACGTGATTAACATTCAAGGATAATAATACTAAAAAACAAAAAAAAAATTGGAAGCTTTTGAAAAAGGAAAGGAATAAAAAAAAAAAAAAAGAAAAATCCAATTCTTCTACGCTGGCGTTCGGCCAAAATTGTTCCATGCGTTCTCTCCATTTCTCTGTGCCTCCCCCCGCCCTTTTTTTTTTCTACTCTATAAATATTCTTTCCTATCTTTCCTCCCCAAGTTTCCTCGTTCGCTCTTTGGAAACACTTAAGCCGCGGATAAAAGGGACACGCCCACTCGCAAGCGTCTCAACCAATGGCGGCGCTCTGCTGATCCACACGCCGTGTAACATGCAAATTAGAAGTGGAAACCACGGCGTGTTCGCTTAACGTATTGTAATGAGGTGTCGACCTTCTCTCCGTTTTCCTTTTCTTTCTCCAGGAAGGGAAAGAAAAGAAAAGGAAGAGGGGAAAAAATCCCTTTTATTTTTATTTTTCTCCCCTTCTCTTTGCTCCGACGTTCCCTCTTTCATCGTACATTTTAAAAGAGGACTGAAAAATGCGACGACTGGAAGAAAGATTTCACTCCTTAGTTGACTTGCGACAGCACACTGCTTTAACTCATGTCTTTTTGTTTATGTGTTTTTTTCCTCTCCTGTCTTGCTTTTGTTTGTGTTTTTTTTAGGGTTCAGGCAATTATTTATCACTTCTCAAAAGATTTTAATGGACGCAAGATTTAAGTTTTATCCATGAAAATCCTCTGTTTGTGTATACTAATGTTGAAGCAGATAGTAAAAAAAGTTATTTTGATGTAGCTAAAAGATACTTTTGCCTTTTTTTAAGTGCCTATAACAATAACCTTTGCTGAACTTCCATTATATCTATTTCAGTATAACGATATTTTCCTATCGATTTCAGTATATGGATAAAACTTCAAATGATTACTGTAATTTCTCTCCAAGTAGGGAAGACCGGGGCAAGATATGACTATGTTATCAATTTTTATTAATTTATTTTTACGGAGTGTAAAATTAATTTTACATGAACTGTTAGAGTAGTCTTTTATTGTATTAAATACATATTGTTATTTCATTTTTCAAATGAAAAAATAATGGGTAATTTTATTTTTTCATAACCTTAACAAATCGTCATCTTGTCCCAGTTCTGGGGCAAGATGACAACACTGAAAAAAGTTTAACATATTTTATCTTTTAAATACGTTAGATGGTTTAACAAATGAAAACTGTTTTTGTTGTGCTGTGTGAAATATAAATTGGTGGCTTGAATGTGCTTTTATTTTATGCTGTGTTGTTTTTGTGACTAATGCCACCTTGCTTGACGAAGTCAGATCGAGGCCCAAGAAATTCATTGTGGCTAAGAGTTAGAATTCTTACGCCTGCCGTTAACCTTAGCTTTGAGCATCCTGCAGGTGACAGTACAATTTTGCTCGGTCTTCCACCTCTCTTTCCCTTCCATCTACCACACGAGAGGACTTGCGACTCGATGGCTATTGAGTACCCCCCCATGCCGCAAAAGCACTATACATTTACAAACATCCATCTCCCTACGGCACCACAGTCAGCGTCGCTAAACACACAACTTACAAAGTATCAAACTAAGCGTAATGCATTGTACCGTAATGTTCAAGAGTTTAGTTGTACAGCTAACTAAAGTCAAATAAAAATGCCATTATCATAATTAAAACATTCCTCATGCCACCACTCTTGGCATTTACAGCATTGGAACCATTCTTCTGTTTGAGGGTCACAATATATTCCTCTTCACAAGCAGAACATCTTATAACACCATCCTTTGAAGTTGAATACAACTGGACTATTTGGCCTGGATTTTATAGACTTAGGCCTACAGGAACTTAGTTTGAGTTTTTTTATCCCCCTATTTTAGTTTCGTGGGCTTCTTTTCTTTGCTTTTTTAAAGCTTCCTGTTCTTCCTTCTGATTTTGCCTTTGTTCTAACATTTCTTTGATGTTTGTGCTTGTAAGAATGCTTGAGCTCGATTTGTTTTTCTTTTTTTCTCACATTGTGTGAAGGTCTCTAGGAACCTCACTTTGAGAACTAGAATAATTATGAGTCATAAAAGAACCAGTAGCCATTTTTATAAATAACTTTCTTTATTTGGATATTTTTCCCAAATAGAATCAAATAAACTTATTAACAGTAATTTTAATAATACTATAAGGTTTTAAAGATAATATCCTTTAAATTAACTCAATTAATTAATGATCTAATTAATTAATTTATTAAATAACGATCACGCAGAAATTATCACGATAAGAGATCCCAGAATTATATTTAATAATGTTCTTATTGAACATTTAACTTTAATCCGACTCTTAAAGCTTGAGTGAGACTTTAATTTCAAAATGATATTTACCACTCGGAATCTCAATTCTTCATGAGGTTAATTTATCTTCAACAACAATATTTCAATTCAAAGTCACTATAACTCTATGTTTCAATATCTATCTCCTACTGCTCTAACTTTACTATTTCGTTTGACTTAAATACTGAATCTAATCTGCATAACAAGGAATCCTGTCCGCTCTTTGGAGTTGATTGGAAATAGGTAGGGAATTAAACTTCCCTAAAAAGGTCGGTTCAGAAGGTTAGTGATCAAGTTCCGTATAGATTCGTCACAATTGTGTTGCTTTAGGCAATGGTTTGAAATCAAAAATACTAGCAGGCTTCTTTGGTGCATCGGAATCAGCATTTGCCATAAGTTCTGGTTCTTTCGAAGCGTTTATTTGTTGGTTTTCTACTACCAGGGGTCTGAGGATTAGCACTATTATTCTCAGTTTCATCAACATCATGATCAGTAGTTTTTGCAGTAAAGTCATGTTCTCTAAACACAAGAGGATTATGAGACTCGATCCCTCATTTTTTAAACCCCTTTAACGACGTTTTCAACTGTAGCTGCTTTGAAGTAAGCGGTGCTGAAAAACTCGCCAATATTTTTGTCTGTGATAGTTTGTCCTAGATGAGCGAACATAAAGTTGTCACATGCTTGGCTGTAGTAGGTTTTTAATGGGCTGAAAAATGACACATCAGGGGGCTGGAGACTGCGTTGTGTGGGGCGACAACCTAACTATGTTGATGTTTTTCGCTCTGCAATATAAGACAACTTGCTGCGTTATGTGAGTTTTGTGACTGTCCATAATCAACAGAGCCAGAGATTGTTGGCTTGGTTTCATATGAAGATAAAAATGCTTTAAAAAAAATTGCGCCCTCATTGTTCCAGCCATTATCACTACCGTGCAGGAATTTTTCAAGGGGGTGGGATTCAGGGTCGAAAGTCCACCATTCTTGTATCATGCTCCTTTCGATTTTCGGGAACAAAAAACAGTAAATAATTAGCATTAATTAATAAAATTAATCATTAATAACAAATATTTAATTAAATTCTACGTACTATATACTTAGAATTATAATCAATCGGGAAAAAAATCAACGGCTTTGGGGGGTCCGGACCCCCTAAGACACCCCCTTGTGTGCGCCACTGCTACATTGGCATACAGTTCCCTGGTGAAGCTCTCTACAAGTTCAGGAAGCATTCGTCAGAAAGCCCGATCCGATGCGCCCCTTAACCCCAGATGAGATAGAAGCTCAGGGTCACGTGGATAAACACAGATAAACAAGCGTTTACAGGATTAAATAGAATGGAAAACATAGTTAATTTAGTAAACGATGAGCTCATCATCTTGGCCCGGACTGCCTGTTTAAAAATATTCGTTTTCATTGCCATAAAGGAAGGCGATTAATTGTCATTTATTCATGGTAATAGGTAGTATTTAAACTAAGTTACTCATGAATATTAAAGAGAAACTATATATCTTACCTGCATTTGTAGCAGAGCTTATTTACAAATGTATAAAAGTTATAACGTGGCAACTGTAAGCAATCAAAGCTCCACAACTAACACATAAAAAAAGGCGATTTCAGCGTCTCTATACTATTGTTTAATGAACGGCCGATAGAAGAGCGGGTAGTGTCCCGGTGGATGGTCTCACCTAGTGAAAAATGGAAAATTTAAGACATTCGTCATCTTGCCCCGGTCTCCCCTAAGTAAATTATTAGACAATTCGAAACAAATAATTGGGTTTTTACAAAAACTTTTAATTAGATATTTATCGTGAAGTTATTTGTGTGTGTCGAAACATTAATAAAACACAAAGCTCGGGGTTGGAAGGCGATAGGCAAAGGACTTTTTTTAGGGGGGGAGATTATTATTTAGAATCCTTACATCATCCTTACATAACGGAATGAAATAACTCTGGATTAGAATAACAGATACCGTTAAAATAATTTAAAGTACCCTTAATTTTGTTCTATCAAAAGTCTAAAATCACCTAAACATACATTGCCATGATTGCCTTTTTTATTGTCGAGAACTCATGCCCGCATTGCTTATGCCAAGGCGTAAGTACAAATAATCGTGCCATTAAAGGCCCATTGTGTTGAGATTTAATCTATTATGGTTCAAAGTCCTCACGCGTTAGCGTGGCGTATAAGCTAGGAGAGTGGGATGCCAGCTCTGGTGTTGTCCTCGATATTTATGTAAGGGATCTGAAAGTAACCAGTAACACAGATATTTTATACATAAAAGAGGTTAATTTTTAAATTATAGTGATATACTATCGTTGAGATATGCTTGGGTTTAATTTTAATTTACGTCACACTTTGAAGAAACACGAAGGAGGACGACACCTCAGCTGGAGCCACCCCCTCTTCTCCAAACTACCGCACCACGCCAACGTGAGGACCTTGACAAATTTAGAGAGCATCAGTTCCTCCTACACGACAGGTTTCAGTGGCGCCTGGACTCGAACCCACTACATGCCGGCTACGAGTTCGTGAACATAACTACTAGGTTACCGCGGCCACAGTATAATTGCTAAAGAAAAATTTTAAGAGAAATGCATGAGAATTAAAAGAGAATGATTAGTGGTAAATAAATTATTGCATTAATGTAAACGTATCGAATCTTCCATTGACAAGAATAACCTACGTGAGATTTTTCTCCCCCCCCCTCATGAGCATTTATAGATGCTTTTCCACTGCCTTCTCAGCTAACGGGAGAGTCGTTGAAGTATCGTTGAAGTAGTAGCTATGTACGTATATTATTTTAAGTAAATTATCTCGAAACCTGAATACCATATACTATGTATATATGCATTTGTAATTTACGTTAATTTCGTCTTGAAAACTTTTAATTTGTAATGGTCCTAACCAGTAGTGCACTCAGAAATTTTTCAAGGGGATGAGGGGGGGTTCCAGGGTCGAAAGTCAACCATTTTCCAATACGCCATCCGGCATATTCTTTTGATTTTGTCGATTTTCGGGTACAAAAAAAACAGTAATAAATTAATTATTGAACAAATAATTAGCATTAATAAAATTAATTGTTAATAAAAATACTTAAATTTCACGTACTATATACATAGGATTATAATCAATCGGAAAGAAAAAATCAAGGGCTTTGAGGAAGGGGTCCGGACTCGAGGACCCCTCCCTCTTGTGTGCGCCACTGATCCTGACCCTCCAGGACTTTTGCATAAATAATTAACCGTTAGCTTACACGCCTAAAGGAGATGTAATCGTAATTTTATCTTTTAAAACCTCAGCGTATTCAAATTAAATTATATAAGACATCATCAACCGATTTTCTGGACCAACCAGAAGAGGCGTTTTTGGAAGTCATGTGAGTTTTTGAAAGTCATGCGAGTTTTTGAACCTCCTTTCGCCGTTCTGTATAAAGACTCCCACTTCCAGGGATTTTTCTTATCCGTCGTCTTTTGTAAATAGTCCTTAGAGTTATCTGGCGTGAGTGTGTTGTCCACCGAAGTAATAAAATGAAAATATTAGATTCAAGATTCCTCATCACTCCAACAACCATTACAATCACTACCTGTTCACCGGAATAATAAATTAGTTATGAAAGAAAAAACCATTCACACACACCAACGATTACATATATATGGAATTTATGTTTCAAAAAAAATATCCTAACTGATTAACTTTAAATGCGATTTGTGTAAGAATATCCAAAACAGTTTAGTTAGCATTGAAAATTATAAACATGACAATCAGAATAACAACATATATTAGCGCTTTTTTGTGAAAAATAACTAAAACTCTCTAATATAACGTATTATTTTTAACGATATCAATATTATTTTTTATAAGGGCTGCTTTTTTCGCTGAAAAATTAGGATACTTCTGTCTTGTTCAATGCACTTCTTCACTCACTACCAATAACAGCATCCATTTTTACAGAACTGATCCAATCCAATTTAAGAACATAACACAAAGTTGAAAAAAATTGAAGTGATACTAAGAAGTGGAACGTTTTGCACATGGTTCGACGAAACATGTCTTGCATGCCAACATGCTCAAAAAAAAAAAAAAGACAAATTCTTATTAAAAAAACACGTTTCTGCAAGGTGTAGCTAGAAATACATAGTAACTGCGGAGCGTTGTTATCAACAGATAACCGAATACGAATCTCAACAACGGTATTTCGAATGGATCGATCGTTACCATCGTAAAATTCCTTGAGACGGGAAGGGGGTGCAGGGGGTCGCGCGCCCCGCCCACCAACATGGCCTGTTCCATGTCGGACACCCCGACAAGCGACTTCTCAAATCTCGGGAGGAAAGCCTTTCGTGTTAAGGTGGCATTCTTTTCTCTTCCACTGCTTTGGCACGATGTCGCCTGCCACTTGATGATCGAATTCTCCTGCTCATCGGTGACCACAACGGAATTTCTCACACGAAACGAATTATTATTGCTTCCCTTTTTTTCTATTTTCGTGGGAATTATTTCTCTCACGCTGTAGCCTGGTAAAAGGGAAATTCGGAAATACTGCTGGAAAAGAATGTTATGTTTTGGAAATAGTTTTGAAGGAATGCTGGATAAAGGAATATGTTACAGATACATATCTTTTTCTCCATTGTTTAGGATTTCACATGGTTAAAAAGGTTATTTCAAAATGTCTAATTTTTTCTGTTAATAACTTATTTTGATTAATCATTGATTAAAAATGGGTAAACACATTACGATAAACAAGCGAGTACTATGTTTTCATGCATTTAAAAAAGTCTTCATTAAAATGTTCCGCAAATTTAGCGAATTATATATTTAAATTGAAAAAGTATTTTATATATATATTTATGGGATGAATCCCTATCACACTTTATGTGTCAGTTGGGGTAAACTTCCTACAAGGACAACTCAACCCACCTCCCGCATAAGTACTTTGACTTCTACTTCGGCGGACTTGCTGAAAACACGTGAACGAACGACTCACTCGCTGTTGAACGACGCTGAAATCGGACTTTCTCTGTCATGGCTTGGAGTACGGACTGTTTTGACGAGCATTGGAATAAAATATATGATGTGATAAACGGCTGCACTTTACATTTCTCCTGTGTCAATCTTTAAGAATTACTCCAATACATGATGTATATTTATATATACACATTGTTCAAATTTTCAATCGATCGTAAAATACTTTTTATTCATCCACTCAGGTTCAAATACTTTTTAAACTTGTAGTGGATAACACTTGATGTGTTAATACAGTTTTTTTTCCAAATATTAATTCATTGATTAAACTTAATAATAGCTTGGGAAATATATTTTAGACTATATTATTCCTCTAGATGGCAGCACCATTGGATAAAACAGCTTTTGTTAAATTTGTGATGAAAATTCAACTTAACCTAAATAATCATACACTAGTTACAGTCAGCATTCCTTTTACACTGGTTTTAAGATAAATTTTTACCTATTATATTCAATTTTATTATATTATTAAAAAATGTGATTACAAATTTAATGTGGCTAAAAAGTTTTTAATGTTAATTTAAAAGGTGTTTTGCCTCTTAATATTGCGATTCTGTCATAAGTATATACATATTTATATTAATTGTAATGATTTTATAAAAAGTAACTAAAATAAAAATTTTCTTTGGTGACCTTAGTAAGAATCAACTTTAAAAAAATCTTTATATTACTTGTTGATACAGAATGTCAAAATAGAACGTAAACCAAACACAATTTTAAAAAAAATCAATTGGTGCCAATGATAAAATATTCACGGGTTGTATTCTTATTACTTATTTCGGTTTATTGTGTCGTGCAATAATATATTACTGTCTGGTACGTAATAATATTTCTCATGTAATTTATGTTATTTGGCTAGTAGAATTTTGTGCAATAATAAAGCATATTTGAACAAAGGAAAACAAATGCCTTATAAAAATATACATTGATCCAAATTGAATTGACGCATTGATAAAAAAAATGTACACATTAATATGTACTTTTCTCATGAATTTTATTTACTTTACTACTAAACAAACTAATATAAGCAGTTACAAACTATTACTTACTCTTAGCAGTCTTATGGTCCTATAAGAGTTAAGAAATGCGTAATTTAACTTTAAACATCTTGATTTAAAAGCAATTTTTATGCTTCCTCACCAAGTCACACGAAGCCGCTGAGGAACTAAATTTCTCTTACATTAAAACCCATTAGCGTATTTAACTAGAATCAGTTTCAAATACTGATATTTTCTACTACAAAGTCGGAATTCATAGTTGCCTAATATCAGCAATATATAACAGATTTGTCTTACTATTGTCCTGACTTCCTTGTTAAAAATATTTCGAAGGTTAATGTGCATCCACCTATTTATTTAATAACAAAATAAGAATCAGCTTGTATGATTTTTCAATTTTTAAATAGCTTCTATGTTTGTGAATAGAAGCCGGGAGTGATTTTTTTCTTCAAAAACTTACCCAAAATTCTAAATCCGTACGTGAAATTCTGAACAGTGGGGTAAAAAAAGAAATTCCTGTGACATTGTCGCTATGAGGGTGGAAATGTTGCCGAACGGGTGGTAAACTATTTTCTAATGAAATTGCTGTAAAGTAAAACGCCTGACGCCAATGGTGCTAGCTTTATTTTTGGTAATCCTATCTAAAAGTTTACAGATTTTTCCCATTCATTTGTCAACTTTTTCATTATCTGTGCTACTCTTACTTAATGGAGCATTTGGGGGCTCAGAAAATGAATGGGAAATGAAATTGTTTCCTGTTCTGTAAGAAAAGATGACGATAATCATATGCATTCAGATATCCAAACGAGTGAATTTTGTGCACTATTCGGAAACTCTGATTCCGACATCGACATTAAAGGATTTATGCGACTTTTTTTCTTTTAGAATAAAAGTTGTAATAAAAACATCCAAACAATTAAAAGATTAAATTTGCCTGTGCATGATAAACGAGAAAATGTTCAAAAAAATCGTTTTTCCCTGAACTATGTTTTCTCCTACATTATTGTGAATCTGTTTTTAAGCCAAATACCTTATCTTACCTTTAAGTTCCAAGGATTCTTGATTTCAACACAAAAAATACGGTAATCATCATATAGTTATTGTAGCTATTATCTGACAAACCAATAAAATACTTTAAAGACCTTCAAACACACAAATCTGAAACTGTTTCCCTTTAACTCAAAATTTACTGCTTTAATATCAACCAGGAGTCCATTACCCTCCTTCAGTTGAAATATCCCACTTTCAGAGAAGCCCTCTGAATGTTTATACACTTTTACACTCTTCCCTCCCCTCCCCCCAGAATTTGTATTCTGCTTGCGAAAATGGCAGCGTCACGTTCCAAAGCTGAGTCATCGAAACCATCATTCGGATATTTCCAAATGCCCTCCATTAGATTCCTGCCTTGGAGATGCATCGAGAGGGATTTTAGAGTTGGAATGGGAAAGGCCCTCCATCCAAAGTCGGCATTTTGGGAGGAAATTGAAGAAGCACTCCAAAACGTATCAGTGCTGCTTAAAAAATGCATGCTTTCCAATGTGTTTCTTTGGTGGTGCGGATGCCGCGTAGAAGATTTTACCCATAAGCAGGGAAGGTGGAAAATTTGTTTCGGTTCAAATGAATTTAAATAAACTATCTACTTGTGTTCAAGTTTTTTAAGCCTAAAATTCCCAAAATAAAAATAATAAAAATGAAGACAAATAAAAAATTGTATCACTGATTGAGAGTGTAAAAGAGTCTAAAAATTAATTGAAATCCGTTACAAAAATATTCATTCTATTATAACAGCAAAATTACCATAGAAATTATTTAGATAAAAAAAACTACAAATCAATGTACAACTTAAGATTAATAAAGAACTTAAAAGAGGGATATAGAGGCAAAATGCTTTCGATCTGTTATGTCTACTGTAAACACTGTTTGAAATAAACCTTCCCCACACACACAACCCGCTTTATCTCAATTTTCTATCTCACCTGGAATTTCCGTTAGGTGAAGTATAAGATCGTGATGCTATTTAATCATACCGCTATAATACGTGTCGCATCTAATTTACATAAAGCTTTGTATAAAGTTCTTTTCTCTTATATGGCATCAGTTCTCTTAATATACAAATGCATGGGATCTGCTTCTTCTAGAGATTGAGGGATTATTATGACTGTTTCTCAGCGGCGTAGCTACCACCGTATCAAGGATACGGAGACCCAAGCTACAGGGACCCCAAAATATGTAACTTTAGTACCACAAACAGGGCTCTCATATCTGAAAAAGGGCCTCAAAGAATTTTAATACAGGGCCCACTCAGAACACAAGATGTTAGCACGATTGAATGTTGGACTAATATGCTTAGGTTTGGGAATTTAACTGTTTGTTTTAATGTTAATAAATTTAAAGGTTTTCAGACATTGATTTTATGGTTTGTGGTGGTTAGAGCCCGCGACAGAGCCTCCGGACAGAGCTGATCCCTTTTGTCTAGTGGATATGTTACAAGACTACGAACCCGAAGGTTGCGTGTTCAAATCACGTCCGGGTCACCAGTTTGTTATGAACGTTTAGTTCTATAACGTTAAAGAATAGAAAACTACGTTAAAGAATTCGAAGAGCACTT